>CM023458.1:27713828-28237242 GCA_013339765.2 Haemaphysalis longicornis | reverse complement strand
CCTATACCCCGCGGGCGGGTCAATAAGCACCCTCTCATCCTTTCTGTCCAAAAATTCCACGAATATCAACCATCAGCTGACTTCCGTGTGACTTACTTCGCGGCTTAAACTAGACAACCTTCTTGGCCCTCAATCTCTCCCCCGACACACTCCGAAACCAATCAGCTTGCTCAATTTCCCTCCATCTTTCCCTCTCCTTTCACCTGGGGTCCTACCCCATATAAACCCTGCCTGCCAGGCGAGAGATTGCCCTGAGGAAAGCAAGTTCTCTTTGCTGAAACGTAGGCCACAATCGTGCTTTTACCTTGTTCGAAGTTTTTTCTTCTCTTGTGTTCTCTACCATCTTCAAAGTTCTACTACTCCACATATATATATATATATATATATATATATATATATATATATATATTATATATATATATATATATATATATATATGACATATATATATATCTATATATATATATACATATATATAACATATATATACCAGTCTGTAGAACCGAAAAAAAACCGGTTCAATTAGTTAAATTACCACTGAAATTAGAAAAAAATATTTAGTTGTTTAGAACGACACTCAAATCAAAATACAAAAGAAATACGCCCACCTCCCCTCGCGGGAACCCTGGTGTGATGCGACGCTGAAGGGGTTCCGTTGGGTGTTCCGTTGGGTCGATTAGTCGAATTGCGTGAAACGCGTAGTGAACGTGAATTGCGTTTCAATCACATCGTTGGGTTCCACGCGAGGGAATGCGCCGCAAGCGCAAGCGCGGGCGCAAGCGCGGGCGACCGTCGACTGAGAGACCGGCGGAGCGCGGCACTCCGCTTACATGCGCAGCGCACCCGAAGGAGAGGAGACCGCGAGAGAGAGAGAGTACTGCACATGCGCACAGCGCGCAGTGCCGCGCGCAGCACCGCCCACCGGCAGAGTGAGAGTGCGCTGCGCCACGCGCCCGCAGATGTTGGGCGAGAGTGTTCACTATCGGAGAGAGGAGAGGAGGTGAGCGGCGGAGAGACGCAGCTGTGCGGACGCGGGCAACGCGACGCAGGAAGAACAGGGCCGCCGGCAAGAGATGCTCCTCTCAGCGTCGCATCTAAAAAATTCAAAAGCTGCTTTTCCCCAAGGGCAGTGGCGCAATTGCAAAGCCAACTTTAAACAATTACGAGATATTAGAAAAACAGATGAAGTGGCAACGATTTACCATCTACTTTCTCGCCCAGATTTTATGTTGTCCTAGAGATTATTCATAAATCCATCGCCAAGAGATATGACGGTGGGATGTATTTTCTGCCCTTTTCTTTTTTGTTGAAATCGCAATCGTCGCTATGCAATCGCCCATCACGCTAACCTTGAAGCCTTAAATTTAGGCCTGCATACTGGCGCGTTCAAATACCAGCGCTTAATACCAATGGCGCACATTTTATATATTTGTAACAAAACAGAAAAATCCTGCAACAAGCATATAAATATTACCAATGAATTAGATTAATTGGTCGCCCTGAATAATTTTTTAGCTGTCTCCTTATCGAACGTGTTAGCCACACTTTTGTTAAAAGTAAGCTTTAGTTAACGCCCAGTCAGTGCATTATCGCTCTAACCACTGCAATTTCTTTTGCGATAGCTATACCGGATGTGTGCATTAGAATCAGTATGTCATCGTACCGCCTGACTCCCGGCCATCGTTCCGTGTGCTACATTGCGGAATGTTATAACAGATTATGTTGTTGGAAAATGTTAGGGAAATTTGACGGGCGGAGCCTGAGATGGGACTTTTTCGGGTAGACGCTCTTTAATTCCTGCACAGCAGTACTCCCTATGAAACGAGTAGGAGTAGAATTAATGTAGCCAGTTTGGCAATCAGTACAAGTGCACCTTCGAAAAAAAGCATATCTGAAAGCGACAAAACTGCAGAACACACAGAAAAGATGATAGCTGGCCGAATGGGGCAGCGTGAGGTACCGGCCTACCTTTCTGCACGTGTCATCTGCTTTATTACTGTTTCTGCTTTCAAGACAAGGCCTCAAGACAAGGATGTAGTTTCACCCGCCGCGGTGGCTCAGTGGCTAAGGCGTTGCGCTGCTGAGCACGAGGTCGCGGGTTCGATTCCCGGCCGCGGCGGCCGCTTTCTGATGGAGGCGAAAAGCAAAAATGCGTGTGTGTGTACGAGATTTCGGCGCACGTTAAAGATCCCCAGGTGGTCAAATATAATCCGGAGTCCTCCACTACGGCGCGGCTCATCGCCTGCGTTGCGTCGGCGCGTTAAACCCTCCAATCAATCAATCAATCAAGGATGTAGTTTCTATCCAAGGGATTAAATTCGCACCTTAACAGTTTCCCCTACATATCTCTTGTTATTTGTATCTGTAAAAAGCGGAACTGTCACTGCAATGACAAAAAAAACTGACCACGGAACTCACTTCCTTCGCATTGATGACACGTTTGGTTGAGAAAGGCAGGGAAAAGAAAAGTATAGAGTAATATCCGTGTCTTGGAGCTTTTTTTTACTTATACGGGTTTATTTACTTTTTGCGCCATAATTCAGAACAGCGTGAATCGCCTTTTGTGCTTTGTTGTTCTCTGTGTAAACACATTAAAAAAAGCTGGCGAACTGATGTCCCGTGCTATATCTCTGCTCCGAGGCGCAGCTGATGTTGCAGGCCCGCAGACTTATTTAACCAGCTGGCGATGTTTACGTGACTAAGGGACTACCTTCAAGACAGGACTGTATATATGACCACTACTAGCGGAGATACCACCCATCACACTATAAGACAAGGTGTTTCGCAAGGCGGTGTCCTTAGCCCCACTCTCTTTAACATCAGTTCGTCTCCTAAAAGTATTACCCTCCGGCGTGAATGTATCATTGTATGCTGACGATATATGTGTCTGGTGCTCAGGGAGAAACCGCCGAAGCATACGAGCAAAGCTGCAACTGGCGATCCGACGATTGGCGCGATACCTGAAAAATTGTGGACTGGTTCTTTCTCCTGAAAAATGCGCTGCGATGGCATTTACAAAACGCGACATGTCTCGTTATGCCCTGACTGTAGCAGGCTGCACCATACCATATGTGCGATGCCATCGATTCTTAGGCATTGTATTTGACGGTCAATGTCATGGACTTATCATATTGATGCCTAAAAGACAAACTACAGTCTTTCGTGCACATCCTACGGATGCTTGCAGGCACTGCATGGGGTTGCTCGGTTGCTTCGCTGCTACGACTCTACAGGGCACTCTTTCTTGGTCTGCTTCGCTACAGCCTGCCTACCCTCGGTTCACTGTCACAAGAGCAACGTCAATCAGCTAGAGGCACTACAGGCGCAAGCTCTGCGCATTGCCTGGGACTCCCTAAGTGCACTTCAACGAACTGGACACTTTGTGAAGCGAGATGCCTTTCAGCCAGGGTACTATTAGGACAAGAAAATATCCGTGTCTGCCTCTGCCATGTTAGCGGTTCATTTTCCATCCTTTGGCAGATAGCTCCAGAAGTCATGTGCAGGAATTCTGCCGGTTTACTATCAACGTCATATTAGACCCGAGTTACCACCTTGGGAATTTTCTACGTGGTCCATTACAACAACAGTGCCTGGAATCGGGAAAGAGTCAGCGATGCCTCCACCGGCCTTAACCTACTACACACTTCAGCATATATCTCGCTGCTATGGCGGGTATACCCACGTATATGCTGATGGGTCCGTGACTTCTGAATCTTCCGCCATAGGTGTATGGGTGCCATCTTCGGGGTCTCTGTGAGCCAAAACCTCAGCCACAACACATCGGCTACAAAAACCGAGCTGGCAGCAGTAAGAGCTGCGCTGCAGATTGTCAGGGACTGCCCTCCAAAACCTTGGGTAATTTTCCTGGACTCCCGCTCTGCGCTACAAACGCTTCTCAAGCGAGGAAGTAATCAAGGCGAATTGATACAAGAAATCAACGTCATACACACTGAGGTACTCCGCAACGGGCACACTATTTCTTTGCAGTGGTTGCCAGGACACTGCGGCATCACGGACAATGTGATATCGGATCGGCTCGCATGAGAGGGCCATTCCACAAGCTCACCAGTACAACTCCCTTTATTAAACGAGGACGTCAACGGAATAACCACAACTCTTGCATGGCGCATGCAATTGCAGCACTGGCGGAACCCGGACCTGCAGTACGCCCCCCTTTACATTGACCCGCAGTGTACGTTTCGTATACCTCACGGTTTAACGAGGCAAACAGAGTGTTCCATACATATCCTGCGCCTCAAAGTAGCTCATACAAGAACCTTTCTTAACAAAATCGGTCTGATGGCCTCACCTCTGTGTACGCTTTGCGTTGTAGGAGAAGACACTGAACACCTGTTCTGCGTTTGTCCACTTTTAACTCGGCGCGAACGACAGCGCGACGTTTACTGTCAGCATAGAGGACTTTTTCGGCACCTGGAACAGCGAAGACAGGGCGGTGCGGGGTTTTAAAGCTCTTGCGCGTTTTCTCAGACACTCTGGACTCGACTCCAGCCTGTGACTGCCTCTGACTTTTTTTGTATGTTTTTGTTTTTTTATGTGTGTTCATGTGTCTGTCTGGTGGAGTTTCTTTCGTTTTTTTTTCTTATTTGTAATATTCATGTAATCATATAACCCTTATCACCTGTTCACCAACCATCTGAAGTAGCAAGCTAGCATTATGCAGGGCTGACCTCTTCGGTCTCATTAAAGATTTTTCTCTCTCTCTCTCTGGTGATGTGTAACGTGGATCAAAATCTCGCTACACGGACGTTCTAGATTTCCATCTACTTCAGAAAAACGGTCATGGTGAAGGGAAATCGGGGCCACTTGTGGTCAGCAGCAAACGGCTTAGCCCATGAGCTGCTCCTGTGGTCGCACTTGTCAAGTAGTAACCATTTGCAGGTGCCGTACCTTTAAACAAATTATGAAATGCAAAAAGTTTGCACACATTGGGTGTGGACTTTTGCTGTTTCGCAGTGGAGCACTCCTGCAGCCTCTGCTCCTGTAAGTTGCAGCTAGGGAAGGGCAAATTCGTTTCATATGCCCTGCAAGCTGCCCAGAAATACATTTCGTTTGTTCAGCTTGAACAACGCTCGTGCTTCCAGCAGCAGCAGACCATTGATACATTTGTGCTCGTTAATTTCCCCTGTTGTTAATAAGAGCGTGATAATACTCAATTGTCTGGAGGGGATAGTGCGCGAGCGGGTGCGAAGTTTACGGTACGTGAAAAAAAAGACCTGAATTGCATTGAATGTGCATTATCAACAATGGGCGGTTCAACCATTTCGGCATGAACGGGTACCGCTATTTCTTTTAAATGCGGAGCATTTCTTAGGCTCGCCTTGTCCTGCGTCGTTGATGGCGGCGCGTCCACACGCTCACTGCGCACGCGCAACTCTCTCCTCCTTACACCCACAGCTCCACGATACTACACTATAAAAAAAGAAATAGTTAGCGGCGCCCGGTTCGATCCCACGACTCTCTGGCCGCAACGGGAGGTACGCGGTGCTCTTCCCACTACGCTACAAATCAGGACAGGAGCAAGTGCTACGAACGCGCCTTATGTCCTTGACTCATTCAAACTACGTCAAGAAGCTACTGATACAACGAAGGCACGCGAAACTGAACGTCAACGGAACGACGACGAAGTGAAAAATTTAGAGGGGGATGCTGAATTCCCGTGGGAAAGCTGTGGCGGGAAGCGCCACGCGCCTTGCAGGTCAACCAGCCCTGTCGCAAGCGCCTCTGATGCTGATTGTGGCAGCATGCCCCTAGGGATTGGCCAACCAAAGAATCCATCACGAGATAGCTTCGCGTTCAACAACCGTCGTCATCTTCCCGTAGGGGAACCGCCGAAGAAGAAGAAGAACGAGAAGACAAAGCTGCGAAGAGGAGGGCGTGTACATTGCTCTCAGCCGGTGCACCAATGTGAACAACCTTTACCTCACCAAGCTGACGGAGACTAGCGATTCTACCACAGAGACAACATCGAAGGAACATGATGGACGAGTTTCGGCGCCTCGAGAAAACCACGCCTACTCACCGTAACACAACACACAGCACTTGCGTGCCTTTGCCACCGGTGGGACCCGGACGCGGAATTCCTCTGGCGCTAGTAAAAACAAGATCACTCAACATAACGGCAACACAATGGAACCACACGGAACCGCCACGATGCTTCGCCCCTCATCAGGGTTCCCCACGGAAGATGATGTAAGTGTAATTTGTTTCGCTTCAGTTCCGGTTCGGGTTCAGCGTGCTGAAAAAATAATGGTTCGGGTTCGGGTTCAGTTCGGCAGAAATACATTTCAGGACCGGTTTTCGGTTCGGTTCGGTACGTTTCGACACCTGATATATACATATATATACACATATATATAGTTGTAAGAACTGATAAAGGACTTGTCCAAGCATATATTTCACTCTTGTGGAGGTCAACAGTTAATGGTTAGTCGCTACGTAACAGGTTCAGCAGACAAGGGGCAGCGGTCTTTATTAGAGCATAGCGCCAAGCTACATCTTGGATACATTTTTAAGAGTGGGCATGTCTTGCGTGGTTACAATATCGTTCGATGCGAAACGTTGCTCCCACTGCCTCAGGGATTATTGTTCAAAAAGTTTAATTTGAAATTATCGCCCAACTGTGCAGCTATATTACACTGCAAAGGAACTTGATACACATAAAAAACCAAGTAAACACGAACAGCCAGTACAGTGACTCGGTACCGTCATAAAAAAATGGAGGTGTGGATAAAAGAGTAAACGTACTAAAACATGAGAGGTCGGTTCCGCTTTCCGTAACCCTATGTCTGGTAGCAACGTAACTAGTTGACATTCTTACTGTTACAAGCAAAGCTAGTGACAAGAATCACATGGCTTGAGCGCACATGACCCCTTTGTGGTTCGTGGTAAAACGTTAGGTTCAATACTAAAAGCTATGACACTGCGGTGAGAGCCACTCATGATTTCGTGCGGCATCAGGGCCGCTCGTAAGGCCACCAGTGCCTTTAACTAATTACGGTTGATTTCTCTTACCTTATTATAAAGAGATGTTTCAAATGCCTCACAGATGCCGTTGACGTTCGAGTAAATTACACGGCCGCAAAGTAACCTTTACTCAATGGGTTTCACAAAGGTTGTATCAATTATACACCACATAACGATGCGATGTCTTAGCACGCCTAACAGGCCTCTCCTAATATGCAAAGCGTAGTTTGGCAATACACATGATTAGCGATAAGAATGAGGACGAATTACATTCTCTAAGAGGAGTTAGAAATTGCTTGGACTTTGCCTGAGCTGAAGTGGACTTTGTTTTCAAATTTGGAAGTTTGGATTTCGAACTTTGGGAGAGTTGCTTTTGGACTTTAATGTTTTATGGGGGAAATATTAGTGTTTTAGCCTGTTTTCTTAAGAATCAGGCTTTGATTTTTGCATGAGCAATCAAAAGCGCATGGCACAAAATTTTCGCTATTGATTCACGGCCAGGGAGTGACAGGTGACTAGAGGACAACAGGGCGCGGTTAGAGAGAGATGACGTGAAGCCAATTTTAAAGCGGTGGCACTGCCTTCAAGAAGTTAACGGCCTTGAGGGTGCATCCCCACTTGCGACTCCGGGACGTCGCGTGATGAGCCGGTGTTCACAGTTGCGACGAGCGGTAATGCTACTGCGTTTAGCGGAGCGGTGACCCATCCTGTAGGACGTCCTTCGTGCTTCCATCATGTACATTGAAAAAGTATGCTACTCCGGCACGACAAGAACAGGTATAAATCTTTCTGCAACACATGCTACTAACCTGGAACAATTCCACAAGCATTCCCGGTTGCGGGTGAAGCAGGTAATAACGAAATCAAGCAGAATCTTTTCACCATAATATTGCTGGAAATAATACACATGTTTGCTTTCACGCCAGAACAGTTTGCGTCCTTTCATAGACGCAGAACTTCTGGGACCTTTGAACTCCGTTGCGTGCACTACTCGCCGATAGAGGTACAAAAAGGCTGCACTTTAGCATATCTTCGCGCTATCCATCGAGGAATATTTCCTTTCACAATTAAAGCACCTGTTTCCACAGTGATTATTCCCACGTTGATTTGTACAAGCGTACGCTGAACCCGCTGAACGAGGAGCAGGAGTGCACGGCAAGCTGCTTGTCGGCGGCGGCTTGTCGCCGTTTGCATTGCCGGATGTAAACAAACGTTTGGTTTTCGGTGACGTCAGCGGACTCGGCGGCCATGATTGGCTGCCTGGTTTGTGATGCCGTCGCGCGAAGAGGAAATTCGGTGCGAGGGCGATCGGATGCGTTGCAAACCGACGAAAAGCGTCGGCCGGCTCGTCGCTTTGCAACGTCGGAAACGTCGCGCGACGTCTGCGGTTCGGAAGTGGAATGCGCCTTGACGCCCGGATCGCCGGCTGTCGCACCGCATAATCTAGCGAGAGGCGGATGCAGGCAAGAGGAGGACGCTAAGAAAGAATAGAAAGGGATTGACGGTGGCGAAATGTCGATACTTGTGGACGACGGCGTATAGAGCAACAGGCAGCCGATAGAGTTGCCTGAGCTAGGAAATGTAACCACTAGACCGTTATAACGCAAAGGATTGTTGGCACAGCGCGCTAAGTTCGGGCGAGAAATGCCGTGTTCCGGGCGCCTAAAGCCTGTGCAAGGCGGCGCATTCGTTTAACCCTCAAGTTTGTGTGGGAGGGTAAGGAGATGCTCACGTGTTTCAAAATATTCACCAGAAGACGTTCCGTTATTTCTTTTTCGTTGTACTCGTAAGTTGACCCTGCAATAAGCTGATAATTTACCCGTGATCTGTCATGCCCGAAATTCGCCCTACTGCGCGCAAGTGAAATATTTCAAAGTAGGTGGTGGGTCGCTGGCACTTCTGGATTCCCTACATATATAGCTTATTTTACGGAAGTTTGCATAAAACGAGCACGCTTGTTTTTCCTATGGGAATGTGTTTTGATTTCAGCGAAGCTAAATGTTGCCTTTATTGTCATTGTAAGAGAAAAAAAACGTAATATAGAAGAAATACTTACGCCGGAGGTAATACACATAGAAGGGAACGACGGTAGGTTACAAGACGTTTTCTATAGAAAAGCAGCTGTCCAAGCTCCCATGTTATCGGCGCAACGAAGCGGAGATCAATGCCCACATCCGTTTCCTCGCTTTTCTACATGTTCTCCTGTAACGCACATTTTCCGGTGGCCCCATGAACAAATACACGAACAGCAACACCATGAACAGACGAGGGTGTGGCGAAACAAAAGTGAGATTCTCCGAAGTCGCGTCGGCGATGGTGCGGAATACATGTCGCGGAGAAAGTCCTGAGTCACGTACCAGCGTTCTCCACCAATGTCGTGCCAACGATGCTTCGGAGCGAGAAATCCTCTTGCGATTCCCGGTGGAAAGCGATGCACTCTCTTTCGTCGACCCCAGACGGTGTGAACGGTGCTTGAGCATGTGAGTTTCCGGACCACGCGGCGGGATCCTCAAGAAGAGGAACGAAGCGAGCGAGCCTCTCCGGCGATCCTTCGCACGTGATGCATAATAAACAGGGCACGACTGGGGTAGAAGGAGCAGCATCCAAGTTTTCCTTAGAATAAACCATAAGGCAAAATAGAGGGCATCTAAGCGAAACGTGGAGGTAAAAAATAAAAGAAAGGTTGTCAAGACGGTGGAGCCTTTCTCCTCTTGCGCAGATGTCGCCCATTCCCAACTGGCCCCCTTTATTTTTCTAGGACACGGACCCTGATAGAATACAAGGCTTTTAGAGAGAGAGGGAGAGAAAATTCGCTTGTTCGAACGACGGTCATTCTGCAAATGAGACGTCGAAGCGAAGATCAACTGTCCTCGTTTTGGTATAGCGTTAAACAGTCGGTCGCCCTGTAGATGCATGAAAAGTGGATTCCTGGTGCCGAAAACAGCTGTGTATATAAATTCGCTTTCGAGAGTTCACGAATTTGCTCCAATGAGCTTTCGAAGCAGTCATTTGCTCCTTTGTTGCTGGTTCGTCTTGATCCCTCTATTATCAGAGACGATAATCAGCTTCGAGAGAAGGCAATGAGTTAAAAGAAAAAAAAAGAGAATGGCAATTGAAACATATCTCAACTGCTATCAGAAGCGTGGAAATACCTTAAAAAGACGACACTTCCGAATATTATTATCTTTTATAACTGGTAGCGTGCAATAATTTATAAAAGAAGACAATCCCAGGCCCGAAAATGGTCTGCTGTAGGTGCTACGGCAATAGCAAGTACATGAAACTACGCTATATAATTACTATATTATAATAAGCTGGACCTTCTCGTGCAATGATACTACGAACAAAATCAAGGAGATCACACTCTGTGATGGTGGATGACCACCGGAGCTATGTTGGGGCTATTAGGTGACCCCAAATGATCACTCAAACCGCGCACTCGCGCCGGGAAGCTTTCGAAAGGAATGCCGCCACGCCTACATCTTGCGTTCTCCGCGTCGCGGTATTGGGAGTCCCGATGGGCATGGCCCATACGCTCAGCGTCGATACCCGATCATGGTCGGTAATCTTCTTCTGCCGCTTCATACCCATGGCGGCCTATTTTTTATGAGTAGGCTTCACATTGCAACATACAATGTAGGAAAGCTAGAGTACGAAGAAAAATCGCGCACGGTTCTTTTTAAAGTCTACTGGACTTCTAAAAATAATTGATTGCAGGGAAAACATTTTAGGAGAAATACATGCCCTCTTATACAAAGATGTAGACAGACGGAGGCGAGAAGGTGGCAAAAAAGAGACAATGTGTCGATGTAAGAAGGGGGAGCACAGTTTTTCTCTTTCAACGGACGCCAGAAACGGAGAACGTATCCTTTGACAGCTCCACAGTAAAAATAACAATACCGAAAGCAAAGAAGATAGGCCAAAAAGCCGTCGAAGCTCGTCGTTCCATTTGGTAAATCAGACGGATTTACAGAAGGCATCGGTAAGGGAGCAATCTCTGCATCCACTTCACCATGTCACCGTCCCTTCCCTTCCGTTGCGCTTATCTGGAACCGATATTGTCGTCGCTAAGCAAGGTCCACGAGGACTGCTTGAGCCCAGCAGCTAAGGCAACCTTACGAAAGAATGTCAAGTCTGCGCGTCTAGAGGGAAGGCGCCAAATATATAGTGTATCAGCTGAATTGGTTGTATAATTTATTGCCAAAACTTTAATTTTTCACTTAAGATTTTGAAAACATTTTGATCATCTAAAGAACTTCCGACATCACAAATATGAAGTGAGAAAGAATTTGATTCATTAGGACGGACACAATGACCCACTGGGCACTGGAAAACACTGCAAACTAGCTCCCGAGTGTCAATTGAACAAAAAATCTACACTTGAGCAGCATAATTTATGGTTCAAGTGACGACAATAACGCAACGTTTGTACTGCTTTCAGTTGTGTTAACAGCGAAATTGCAAAATTTAGCTCACCTGTCACTAGCCCATTCAGCCCCGAGCTCGAGACGAGTTGATATGAATAAACAAGAACATTTTTTAGCGCACCGAAGTACGTGCTGCCCTTCTTTTTTCAGTTTTGGAACGTCAGGGAACCTCTGTGTTTGACAGATGGCGTTAAATGTCGTAAAAATCACGAACGCGCGGGAGAAAAAAAGTAATGGTTTGAGCTGTTGCTACTGAGCAATATTGGCCATCAGAAGGTTAAAAACTTACACACCTCAGAAAGCTGGGAGGGCTCAAAATTGTTACAAGAATTTTTATTTTAATCGTAGGCCCTTTGAGACATCGAACAAGCTTGTTCAGGTATGGGCAACCAATAAAAATGTGTCAAAACTGCCCCACAATAGTTTTTCATACCAGCCATGTACAAGGGAGAATCCGGAATTTCACTAAATTACCTATGTTTATAGATTGCAGAATAACTACTCAGCCCGTTGGTAAACCCAATTCCTTTTGCTTATAGGTGCTGCCCTTAAAATTGGCGTAAATTTTATTTCCTGATTTTGTCCCAAGAAGCGTAAAAACAAGGAGAGCGAGATTTTTTTAGCTTATACGCCTCCCAGAGTTCAATTCAGTTCCACTATCCCACGTGGCATTGCACTCGCCATCTGTTGGAAATTTCTGCAATTGTTTGGCGCTCTTTTTCCTTTGTTAACATTTCGCCATTAAAATCCAAATATATCATCATCATCATCGTCATTTTTGCAACCACATGCCTGCCATAGGAGCCCATGATATTTAATATAAAACCTGACAAGGGTATCCCTCACACCCACCAGAGAACACTTCTGATGAGAAAGTATATAGTCTTTAGGTTCAATAAGTAGGTTCAATTTATTTCGGTATAGTTGGAACAAGTCACGACTTCCTGCCTTTTCGCATAACCACACGCCTCCGGGAGGGGCCATGTACTGTCACCAGCAGGAGTTCCTCATTGTGTACAACTCGACGTTGAACTACCTAATTAAGCCAAGTACGAGGTAACTCAACAAGTGTTCACCCATTTGTGCAATTAGTTTAGTGGTCCCCCCGGGCATCACCGGGTACTACCGCTAGTTACTACTAGAGCATTGTACGATTGATGATTCGCTAACGGAAGGCATCACATACTACATATGGCAAAAGAGGAAAAGCACGTGAATAAGCCGGGCTTGATGTGCAATCAGTCAAGAAACCTTAAGTGAAAAGAGCAAATAACGGCTTGATAAAGAAGTCGAGGAGCTCTGATGATGTTGACAATGACCGGAATTCGCGTTCGTCTGTCTATGGATAGTGAGCGGGTGCATTTGCTCTCTGTGCTAGCTCTGAACTCCTCCCTTCCTTGTCTTCCTTGTCTTCCATCAAGAACAAGCCGATCCCACAACTGAAAGATACATTAGCTAAGCCCGCCGGAAAGCCAACCCGCAGAGATTGGCAACCCACTCCACATCCCTGGACTCCCTTGCCGTTACATCTCGAGGCGGCAAAGTTTAACTATACGACAAGTTTTTCGCGGTTACGCTCCATACGCCGTTTGTACTCCATCGTTTTCATGCTTGTGAGGCCCGTCCCAGTGTCCCAAGCCCCGGCAGCACTTGCCATCCTAAGGCTGGCTAACAACGTCTAGTGTGGGACTGCGCCAGCTAGAGCACTCCTCGGTACCGCGTACTCACGAACGTGCGATTGGGACCATGGCCCACGTCTCCCCAGTCCTGGACCTTTCCGCCGCCTAGAGCGACTGCCGGGTACGCTATTAGTTGTTGTTGTTGGTAAACTTTATTGACACACACACAAAAAAAAGACGCCCAAAGTCGGGGTTCTGAAGGGGAAAATAATATCTATACAGACGGGAGGACCTGACGAATGTGAGCCACCAGAGCTCGCCACCAGGCCGCTCGGTCCGGTCCCTCCGGCGGCGCGAGCCAGTCTTGGAGAGAAGAGGGAGGAGGTGAAAGGGATTTAAGATGAGTTGAGAGTGATGGTTGCGAAGCAGAACAGTCCCAAAGAACATGCGGCGTGTTGGGAAAGCCAGAACACTTAGAGCACCGTGCAGGGCTGCGATGGCCTTCTAATCGATGTAGTATGTGTGGGGTTGGAAGGCTGTCCGTTTGCGCTTGCCGGATAAGACAAGCATCTGCCCGGGGTAATAGGTGAGATGGAGACGGTAGAGTCTGCCTATTGCTAACTCGTGCACAGTCTGGCGTCGATGTAGACGGGCTTGTCGCGCCTGCGTGGGTGGGTGGAAAGGGGTTGGCCAGGGCGTCTCCGAGTCTCCCGGTTGGGACGGAGCACGGGAGAGCTGATGCGCCAGCTCATTGCCCGGGACGCCTGCGTGACCAGGAACCCAGTCCAGCACGTAGCTAGTACCAGTGTGTTTGGCCAGATGAGTGTGGAGTGTACGCATCATATTGATGGGAAGCAACTGCTCCTGGAACAAGCGGAGAGCATCCTGACTGTCGCTGAGAATCACGTGGTTACCGGGAGTGTCTAAGGATAAGATGGCGTCAGTGATTGCTTGAGCCTCGAGAGACAGGACGGAAGGAACGCCCGAGTATCTTTTCTGCAAGGGCGGGTGGGCAGGACGAACAACTACTGTGACCCCGCGTGCGTCTTTGGTGGAGAAGGAGGCATCTGTGTACGTAACTGCTGCTAGATCACCGTAGCGGTAGCGAAGAGTGCATATTCGAGCTCGACGACGTCCTGGATGTGAGGTTGCGGATACGTTGATTGGAATGGTAGGAACTGTTACGCGAGGGAGGGGATACCAAGGGGGGTATGTCGGTGTAATGTCGGGTAAGGACGATACCTCGTAATGAAGTGAGGATAGCAGAAGACGGCCATGCCAAGTAAGCTGGAGACGAGTGTGTTGTGCCGCCAAATGAAGATCAACCTGATCTGACAGTGACGCGAACGGCTGAGCAGCCTCTAATTTAGCGAGGGGGTGTATCTAGGTACCCCTAGAGCCAGGCGTGTGGCAGGCCTGAGGAGCCGCTCGAGCTGGGATCGCTGCGATGACGTTAATTTTACGTATGGCAGGGCGTAAAGAATGCGAGTATATATTAGAGAGTTACAAGTCTCGTAATATCGTGTTCTCGTAGGCCTTGGCTGACGTCGGGTCAGCCGGGCCGATTATGTGAGTGAGTGGGTGGATTTGCACATTACATCGATTGAGCCACTGAGAGGCATTCCCATCATCCTGCAGGTCAAAGCGAGGACGGCAGCCAGGCCTTACGTGGGATAGGGGTGGCATCAATCGTGAGTTCTACTTGAGAACGTTGGTCGCTAGCTTTAGCCCGCAAACGCTCGTCAGTGACCACGAGGTACTCAGATTTCTGTGGAGATAGTGTGAGACCAACGCTTGACCCGAAAGAGTGGACAGCATCAATACCAGCCTGAAGTGGTATCGGAACAGTTCAGCTGGGCTGCCTGTAGAACACCATAGGGTTATATCGTCAGCGTCCAGTCCAAAGGAGAGAGTAGGAATGGAATGAAGCAGACGAGGCAGGGGTCGAAGGGCCAAATTGAAAAGAGTAGGGAAAGGACAGATCCCTGAAGAACGCCCCGGTAGGAGTCCAGGGGGTTTGGCGGTAGTCCTCTACACCAGAGAGTGAAGTCGTGTGAGTCAGAAACTGTGAATGTAGTTGTACAGTCGGGAGCTAGACGTAAGTATCCCGGATTTTGCTCAAGAAGGCGACTGTGAGAAACTGCATTCAAACGCCTTTTCGATGTCTAGACTCACGATTGCTCTAAGTTGGGCTGCACTCGGATATGCGTATACTTCTTATTGGATTCGCAGCATTGTATCCCTGTGTTACCTGTGAGGTCGGAACCCAGTTATGTGCAGTCAAGTAATTGCTAGTCGAGAAGCCAAGTGAGACGATCAGGACCATACGTCCATCAGTTTTCCAACACAGGACTAAGTGAAATTGGGCGCAGGACTGTTCAAAGCAAGTGATTGCCTGGTTTGGGATGGGGCGGATGTTAGGCAGTCTTCCACTGCAGAAGGGATTAGTAGTTGTGCGCGCTACAGCTCTTCCTCCTGGACCGAGAAAGTACCAATATTTCGATGACCGATTTACACGATACGCAGGAGACGACAATGACTACGACTCCAGCAACCGAACTGTTGCCTCCTCAGCCGCTGAAACAGCCACCGGGGGGCATAGTTACCCTCCCGAATTCTTCTTATTCTCGAACATCTCTCTATTAACACTACGCTGATTCATCGCTGATTCATAGCAGCGCCCAAGGGAAACAAAATGAAATAAGTTGTTTCTCTCTCACTCACGAACGGGTGATTTTCGTTAGGCCCAAGAGCTGTATGCCAAACGCCATACAGTAAAGCCATCTTAAGAAGCTCTGATGATGATGATGACCTGAAATCCCGTTCGCAGGTCTATGAGTAGGCCACGGATGTTTTTCTCGGCACCAGAGCAGGCAGTTATGACGGCACGTGCTCGTAAGCGTAATCGTGAGCGCTGTGCGAGCTCCCAAGTTTGTCAGGTGCAAGTGGAGGTCAACTGAGACGACGAAGGCCTCAGCTTTGAGGGGCATTCCGGTTTTAACCATCCAGCTTCGCGTGTTTTAGTTTTCGTTTGAAAAAAAGGGCGAATAATGTTTGTGCAGGCCCGGCACACTTTCTTGCAGGTCTGCTTCGTGCACAGAAACTAGTTTTCCGCAAATGGAAAACGCTGACCACTCTCGAGTCAAAGGTTCACGCCAGTTGTAAACTTAGATTTCGTTCTGGGTTGCGTGCTTTCTCTGCGAGAAAGCTGAAACAAAGCTCAGAAACGTTTTCACCAAGCTGTGATTATCAAAAAAAGTGTGGCAGGAAAGACACGTGCAGCCTCGTTTACCACGCTGGAAAGTCGAGAAAATACGTAAGTAGCAAGGTGCCCTTGACAGAAAACGTTACCCGAAAATTGAGTTGCCAAGGTCGATCCGCGTTTTATGGCAATTCGTAGTACACTCATGAAAATCCCGCAGTTGTAACCTAACACGTGTTGGACCCATAGGAGTTGATTACGCAAAGGCAACGGAAAATTAAAAAAAAAAACGCTCAGAGAGCTCTTTCTGGCCGATCTTTGTGAAAAATGCTAGACGTTTTGTCTCAAGTGGCCTTAATAACGCCAAAGGTAATGGTACAATTTTTATTGCCAAAAGTCATCATTTACTAAAGGCTAGGAATGTCCTTTTTCGCATTGAATGATCAGCAACTTCCAAGGAGCCTCCTACTGGATGTCTGTGTGCGGCTTCACAGCGTGAGCATCTTCACAGCAAAAAAAAAAAAAAAAAACGCAAAAACGCTACATATTCTACTTACCAAGAAGCGCTAATGCCATTTCATTTGCCCCGATGCACTTGCATGAAGTCGCAATGCACACCCCATTCCAGTGGCTTTCGTCCACCTACAATCTTCTTAATGTGACATGCTGTGAGCTCATAATAGTCATAACATATCTTAATATAGATATGTATCTGGGGTTCGCAACTAAACATACATGTTTTATTGCAACTTGACCCGGAAGCCTTCTTCCTTACAATATGAGTCGGAAATATTACTTAAAGAATTTATGCTGAACTTTTAACCGGCGATGCTGCTTTAAGCTGGAGTTGGATCCCGACCGGCAGAAGAAATCCCCGCGGAGCGCTGAGCGTGCCATGCACCGCTGTGCCTTAAGAACACTGTGCCCAGCGCTCGTGGAGTAATCTCTTGACAGCTCTTCTTTCGCCAGTTCACGTGCGTTCACGCCTCATGAAAGAAGCCCAGAATAGCTCGAACTAAAGACGCGGAGTTTGCGAGCCGGTTGCCGCCAGTTCTAGAGCGTGCTAACACGGTCCACTTAGGAGAGGTATGAAAGCCTGCGGACAAACCGAACCGGCCTGCCAGTCAAGAGAGGTTTCAGCAGCATGTTCGGAGATGCTGTAAGGTGCAACAGCCAGGTATCCAACGAAAAGAAGAGATGGGGCTAGAGAAGAGTGCGTCACTCCCCGAAGAAGGGGAAGCACAGCGCGAAAGCCGCCGTGGCACTACTCGAGAACGGTGCGACGATTCGTTCCGTTTCAAATATCGCGCCGGTGAAGCGTCGGCGAAACGTAAGTGAGTTGCAGAATATCCGGAGCTACGAGCTCACGTGCATTGTACATACTTTAATGACCATGTGTTTATTTGTTTTTGGGGGCTAACGACCACAGTAAGCAGAAAAGTGACACAGTCTTCAAGCATAAGCACGCATAAACTTAACCGAAGAAAGAATATGCTAGGTGGGCGCCACAATCTTCACTCTTGCCCTGTCTTCAAGCCGCTCAAGCGAAAATACCCCCAATTTTTTAGGTAACTTGTCGCGTAAGCAGTCTTCTAACAGCCGATTGAAACAGGCCGGATTTTGCTTTCCGTGCGTGGAGCATGTATTTTCTGTCAGCCTTTATCTTGCTCTTGTACACAAGCAGTACGCTGAAGAGAGTTTCAACAGGCGAAAAGAGGAGATCTGGTGTGAGCCGTTATTTAGGTTAAAAAAACTACCAGGCAATGCGGTTTGATTAGGGGTCAAACAGACAGGTTTTGGCTCTAGAACAAACTTTTCCTTGAGTGGAGAAATCGCACTTGCGGTTGATTCCTCTCCTATTCTGAATTGGATGGATGGATGGATGGATGCATGGATTGATGGATGGATGGATGGATGGATCCTCATCGACAATGGAATTTTTAAGGGGAATTGTTGGTTGTGCATTCGTTGAATCCTTCGTAAACGTCCTAGTTCATGCAGACAAAACAAAAAAACATTCCCCATTATTCACTTGTCGAATGGCTGTCTCGCGAAGCCCCGTTTATTTCACCGAAGAAAAAAACCTTGGAAAATGACGAATGCCGTGGCAGGTATGAGTGACCATCATTGCTTATCGCGTCTTCAAAAGAAAAATAAAAGCTCTTGTTCTTAAGAGGTGCAATGCAGTGTAACCTGTCTCTCACTCATGGGAACTTCTTTTCTGCTAGCACTGATGACATCACGACGGATTCTCAGGTAACCTTTGTTGGATCAAATTGCGCAAGGCCGACGATTCGGCTGCCGCTGCTTCGCAGGAGTCAGGAAGTTTTTCAACTGTCACCGACATGGGACCATTCATTTATTAGATGGGTGTGGGTCGATCAAATCCCCAGCTTCTCCCTATCTCGGTTCCTTGAGCAGCGGGAGAATGGCCATTTCCCTCATGAATTCATGGCCCTTTTTGAACATAACGTATACGTTGACGAAAGAGCAGTTACGCAGCAAGTGTTTAGAGTCCCATGCGTATCAGCCGTGGCTCACCGGGAGCCTATTCACAGCTTCCCAGAAGCTATTAGCTCACCTTCTGAAGGCACTAGTGCTAGTCCCCGGAAGATCACCCAAAAGTGCCGGGGCGAGATAAGTAGGGGTTTCTTTCTCGCGATGGACACAGAATTATTCAGCAGGGACAGCATCTCCACACTAAAGCCAGCCAAGGTCCCACATTATTTACAATCTACGTAGCAAAGTGTCAGTTTTGATGAAAGCGTTTGTCACAGCCTCCAAAGGCGTAAAAAAGGAGCGCTGTTAACAGCAAAGCAACCTTTTTTATGATTTTCGTAGTTTTTGTGTGATTCGTACTCATGTAACGGTATGAATCGTGTTATCCAAGTATTTTTCTGTTATTACAGAGAAATTTAGGCCGCGTGATAAAACTTTTCTGATAGTTGGAGCCTTCAAATTTCCCGCAACCGTTCAGGGGCCCCCTGAGAAAAGTTTTTCAAGAAAGATAAAAAAGTGAAAGGTGTTGGGTAAAAGGTACAGTCCTCTCTACATACAATGTCTAGCAATAACGCAAGCTTGTGCTCGGTCGCTCTGGTGTTATATTTTTGTTTAAAACAATCGACTAGTACTAGCAACGTTCGTCACTATTCGCTAGCTGGTACCAGCTGCTTCTTCGCGTTATGGCGAAGAAATAGTGCAAGTCTGCCACAGACAATTGTGGTGAGGCATGGCTCCACCTGTTAAGGCCCACTGCAACGAAAAATTTAGCCTGCCCCGAATTCTGCTTCAACGTGTGGTACGCACCACTAAAGCCTCTTCTGACCTAATTTTAGACTCCACAAACTCGCACACTTTTTACTAGAATCGTTCGAAAATACGCCACTTCAGCCGACGCAGCACCTAGCGGAGTGTCGCCACAACTTGTCGCCGCTGCGGCGAACTTCCGGATGTGACGTGTCAGTCAGGACTCCCGTGCGGCGGTCGCTTCTTCTCAGTAGCCCTTTTATGTGCCGCCTCACGCGAGCGAGCAGTGTAATTCGTGCCTCTTGCATGAATAATTGCTTTCTCGCGTTTCCGTAATGCGAGAAGTTGAAGAAGCTCTGGGTTGCCGAGACATAAAGAGCAAATTCGAAGAGTGCCGGGCCGGTCATTGCGAGGCAATACACCGTCGGCGATCGAGTACGGCAGGTGCACAACGGACGATTTCGTGGTCGCGACGGCGGCGGCAGCGGCGACGGCGACTCTCCGTCGACTCGACGAGCACGCGAGACGCGTGAACGGCCTACGAGAGGTGATAGCTGGTTGGCGCGGCTGGTCGGTGCGTCGGCCCCCGTAACGACTACGGACTACGGCAGCTGTGCGGCGCACTGCAAGCTCGCGCCGGGCGTCTCTACGAGTGCGCAATACGCATAACGGCCGCACGAGACGATACGCCTGTTGTCGCGGCGGTCGGGGCGTGAACGAGTACGGCAGCTAGCTGTGCGGCCCACTGCAACAATCGCGGCTGGTCGACTCTTCGAGAGCGCGAGTGGCGCGAGTACGGCTGATCGAGGCGATACGCGGTTGTCACTTGTCATTGTGGCGTGTCGGGGCGTGAACAAGTACAGCACGCGGCGCCCTGCACGGAATCGATTCAGTTGCAAATAAATTTGCAAGAAAACAAATAAATACTAGCCGCCTGTAGGGAACATTTCTCTACCAGTTAGAAAAAGAACAGAACAAAGGAGGGGGGGGGGGCAATTGGCAGCACTGATCAAGTCTCGGAAAAGGTCACTAGCTTTAACGACGCCAAGCGAAGCCACTACTGTGCTTTCGTCGCTGCATGACATCTTTTATTGAAAGATTTGGCGCGGGCACACTGCTAACAGTAACAAAACTGCCTGCGTAAACAAAAATTATATAATTCTGGATTTGAACGTTGATAACACTGCGCTGAAATTTAATTCCTTAAACGCCTGCCGGCACCTTTCGGCGTTTTCTTCCCACGGTAGTTTTTTTTTTCTCTCACAAACACAAGATGGTTCGAACTGGCATAGGGCATATTGGCTGCTGCCGCCGCTCCTCCTAGCGCTTCAACACTGCCTTTTGTGTACCTATTTCCTAGCTACCAGCTCCGCCACGACGCCTCGCGATGCATGCGTTTTCGCTTTACCGGACGACTGTAGGCGCGTCTCAGCAGCTCACAACGAAGCAATATTGGTTGCACGAACTTCCAAACCCCTTTTTCCGCGTTTGTTTTAAATTGTTTAAAGAAACGGATGACCCGAACCACAGTGAATGTGCAACCGTCTTCCACAGGCAGCTATGGGAGAATCAGCCTGCTTCGCCCACTCGATTCCTGAGTGTAACGTGACCTTGCGGCCTGTCCGTAATGGCCGCCGTTTTTTTTTTCCAGTTTCGGTTTTAAAAGAGCGTTTTGATCTTCGTTTACGATGCAGCGACGCATGTTTGGGCCTCCAAATTTTGCAGATAGCAACTTTATTGTAAGTACTACCGGAATATTCGTGCATTTGAGTAGCCGAAATTTCGTTGCAGTTGGCCTTTAAGACGCAGGCTAAATGGCAAACAAAATATATATATTCAATAAATGAATTGCGCCTAATAGCAAGCTCACAGAGTAAATCATGCCTTTTTAGTCATCGAATACATTTCGCCGATTACTAACTCCATCCGACATCAAACTTGAAAGCGCTCATTGTGGTCGTCCCTATTTTTTGTTCGTTACTTCGACACTAGTTTGTCATAGTTACGACATTCTTTCGCGACACGTGTTTACAGAGTAATTCGGCGTTTTTGTGCCTCCGCAGACATAAAAAACGTGTTCACAGGACTCTTTCTGTAGCCACCGGCCAAATATTTTTGTCTGTTGCCGGCAACATCCGACGTCCATAGCCATAGTTAAACAGGAGTGGTTGCCGCACACAAATCGTGTTCCTGAAAACCTGGAATTGCAAACGAGTGAATCCGCTTGTCTCCAAACTATTGGATTGTTCACGGGACAACAGAATAAAGCAGTTTTGTGAACGAAGCGGTATCCTGGGAGTACCTGTGGCGAAACACAAAACGGGTTTTACTGATAGTTATATTTTCCGGCGCGGGAACCCTACGTCAGCGGTGCGGTGACTGGCATGCTTTTTCTCTGTTAGTTTTCACTCGGGAAAACAGAGATGGAGAACCGGAACTATTCGGCCATGGTGCATGCATAAAATAAAGCTCCCGGGAATTGCCTGGCAGTGAGCAAACAGGACACAACCCAACACCATCATTCGCGGCAGACCTTTACCATCCGACGTTTGATGCGGGAAATGCACGCCCGTGTTGCTCCTTGACCGCATAAATCTCCATATAAGGTTAACGCTTGATTGAACTACGGATTCGGATAGATGTGGAATGCAGTACGGAAACAGAACACGGCACCGGCGGGTGAATTTTATAACATGAATTCTTTTGCTATGCCAGTCAGCCCAGTTTTTGTTCTGGGCGGAGCTTTATGCGCGCGGTATGTCTTTCAGTCAGGCTTTATTTACATGTCTATAAAGACCCTAGCAGTTCGTCTGCTGTAGAAACTCGTTTCAGTGCTTTTTGCCCTTGTACACACCGTATGTTACGACTATTGCGTAATAGGCCCCTTTTTTTGCGTCCCGCTGGCAATCACGTATACCATCAGCACCTCCTGCTGCAATGCCATATGCACCTTCCCATGAACATTTATTGGGCTTAAATAGGGTATTATAACGATCAGGCGCTAGGTCAAAGTTGGAATTGTATTCATTTTTGCAACATCTTGAGCATGGTTCGTTGGCGGCTAGGTCACCTAGCTTTCACCATAATGACGATACAACACGTGGTTTGATTTATTTTGGAAGTATCACTACAGGCAGTCGACTTATAATTCGACACTGTTTTTCGAGATATACTTCTAAATATGCTCAGGTCGACATATATCTATTTGACACTTAAATTTTTTATTGCTACTCGCTTGTCCATCGCCACTCCGGGAAGGATTTAGAGTCATTTAGTTAATTCACTCGTGAGCCGGTGTTTAAGTCTCCGATAGTTATTGACGACCAAATGTACGCAAACACTGAATGCTTTGTTCTCCTAGAAGACTGTTTTACATACTTCACACCTGGAAGCAAACTTCAGAACACATTCGTATGGTTTTTGGTGAAACTTTTATGAGGAATTCCCCTCTTTGGTTGGAGTGACGTCCGTCCGGTGCATAGGCAATAAGGGTACAATGTATGCGAAGAAGACCAGATAAGATAAAAAAAGCGTGCAAGCTAATTTTCCAAATTAAAAATAGGCGAGAGATGCCGAATTGCTAAATGCATCAATTCTAGTGCGGGAATTTTTCGCTTGAACTGTTATATTTGGCCAGAAAATGTTCACCCAATATAAATTAAGACAAGCATGTATACTTGAATGGAAAGCTTTACGAAACGAACACTGCTAGTTGCATCTTTTTATGGTAGCCTCGCTTGGCTTTGCCTAATCGTAACACCCCATGGGTTTGAATGTGCTGGTTTACTTCATGTTCAGCAGATCCTTGAACTGTTAAAGAATTTCAATGTTTGGAATCTACATTAGACTCAGATGAAAGATCATTATAAATAAACACGAACAAAGATAATATAGCCAGCAATGTTACAACGCAACCATTGGCTATTTTCAAAACTTTCTTTTCCTCAAATCTATATTTTGAGTGCATGTCTGCTTGCTGTAAAAAACATTGTCTGCATTTAACTAATTATGGAGGAGACTTTGCCGAAAGAAGGCTTGGTCACATCGTCCAGCTAAGACACCTGCGATGTACTATAATGAATTGCACCTCTCTTATGTACGGTGAAGGAGTTGTCGGTGCATAGCTAATAAACTTCAAACACCATGTTCTTGGGGTTTAAGTGAGCGTTCCCGTAGACATTTTCCCAGAGGTTTTGATATTTGTCGCACCTGATTATCACCAGATTTTCCTACGCCTTAAGCCTACGTACTCGGCCATAATTATTTCACGGTTTTACACGCAACTTTACAGGATTAAAATTACTGGTGGCAAAATGTTCACCGAGATTATTTTATTTGATCGCCCCGAGGAAAAGACGCAGAAGGCACAAACACAGGAATATGACAAAAAAAGGTGCAAATTGGGTGACATATTAAGCACTGTGAATGCCGGTGTTTGACACTCGGTCTTTTGAAGACTTTTTGGGGCTGTTGTTTGGTCTATTTTCCCAAATTTGGTCTATTTTCCGAATGGGGCAGAAACTTGGAGGCTCACTAAGAGGGTTCAACTTAAATTGAGAACGACTCAGCGAGCAATGAAAGGAAGGTGATAGGGGTACATTAACGTACCAAAAGAGAGCGGAGTGTCTCAGGGAACAAACGCGTTTGTGAATGGACGTATTTGTAGAAATTAAGAAGAAATGGACGTCGACGAGGAATTTGATGCGAAGGCAAGATGAACCGTTTGTCATTGAGGGTAACAGAGTGGATCCTATAGGAAGGAAGCATAGCCGTGGCGCCAGAAAGTTAGATGGGCGGACAGCTAAAGAAGTTTGCAGGGATAAATTGGCGTGGAAGTTAGCACATGACCGGGGTAACTGGAGATAATGAGAGAGGCCTTTGCCGTGCAGTGGGCACAGATAGATTGGTGATGATGTTTCGTCTGGTCATCGCTATTTTTAGCAGTCCCGCACAAGCAGCAATGCGTACAGTCGTCGTATAATTATGCAATCGTTTCTGTTATCCAAATAAACTATGCAGCTCCGACAAGAGCCATGTTTAATTGTATTTGTCAGAAATGCCTTCGTCGTTTCCTGGAGCAACACAAAAAACGGACATTCTGCTCATCTTGAATCTAGGTCACGCATTTCTGCTGAAGCTCATCTGTATTTTACAAGCAACCCACCAGCAAACAGTTCTGTAGGAACAGTGCAAACACAAGCACGACAGCGACTCTGTCTTCGGAAAATGGAATCTAAAGCCTCATTATTTACGAAGTGCGTGGCCTTTCCCGCTCTTCCGCAAATTTTGCCCGGAGTCCAGTGTGCTCCTCAGTAACATAAGAACAATCATACCATACCCGAATGCTAAAAAAAGGGGCTAACATAAATTTAACTCCAGCGAAAATTGGGGGTCTTCATTGGCCGACCGTTATTTATGCTCGTGATAAACAATAGAGGTTGCATGAAAGGGTAGGTGGTTTGGTTTGTAGGGACGCAGCTACTCCGCATTGTGCGCGCTGTGAGGACAGTGCAGTGAACGCGCGCTGAACACAGATACGGATGTCAGTCCCCATGCGTCATGAGCCCTGCGCGTGTTCGTATGATAAATAGTAAGCGGACAACAGACACGTGTAGTGCGTACCAAGCCCAGAACATGCGCAGAGCTGCCCCGTCTTTTATAAAGACTGCTCTCACGTGTGCGGTGTGGGGGACTTGGACGGTACCGCCCGACTGCACCGGATGGCCACGATGGAAGCAGCGAGACGTAGACGGCTGCAACTACGACCCCCAGTCGGCTTGGATGAACAAACACATGTGGCGAGCACGCACGGTGTTGCTTCAGACAATGTACACGGACATGGCCGTGAGTGCTAATGAAAGCGTCGTATAATTTTCTGCGCAATAGGTGCAGTTCGTCATTGAGTGTCGCGTTGCTCGCGTGACTGTTCTGTTACGTGCTTTTATGCTGATACTTCTCTGCATGTCATTCTAGTTTTAATGTCCGAAATAAACCTGTGATTTGTTTATGGCGGAATAATCTGCGAATCATAAATACGTTTTTCCTCAAGCAGGATGAGCGATAGTAGATATGGGGGAGCCCGAATGGGGAGCAGAAAAATGAAATAGACTTCATACTATGCGACAAAAACCTAATATACGCTTACAATTCAGTTATTTCGAACGCGTCACGGCTTTGAGCCATTTGCCTTACTTACACTTATGACCGCGGGAAAAGTTTCAAAAAGCCCAGCCGGAACGACAATGACAATTGGGTTGCCAATCCGTCACACACTTCGAGCCAACTCCGGTGTTTTATACGGGGAGAATTTATTTTATAATTTTTAACTCCGCTATCCAAGTATGCTAGGAACATCATGGCTCAATTGTTGTTGTTTATATAACATTTAAGAGAGGGATTCCTTTCCGCAGAATAACCAGAAAGTATGACGTTAATGTATACGAAAGAACAAAAAATAAGCTGACAGGTTTGATTACAGCCAAGACTGTAGTGAAGACTCGGTTCAGACCAATAATTTAAGCTCGCGTTGTTAGGGAATTAAAGGTAGCGTAGATCCTTTCGGCTGGACAACGAATAGTGCCCCGCAGTGCAGGAAACGTGGCGGAAAGAAACGTCAGTTGTGGAGTTCGGTTTGCGGAAGACTTACAAGCCGCAATCATCCTCATTTCTGGCACACGCGGGAACCTATAATATTCCAAAGAAATGTTAAGAGCAGGGCATTAAAGTGTGAATTATCCGATTGAAACTCTCACTGCATCGTCGAGCTAACCAGAGAAAAGGATCTTAGATAATGCATATGCTGGGGCTTTTGGGGACGCTGCGTCCGGAATGCTTTAGTGAGAGCATTCCAAAGGTTACCTTTTATGGTGTCCAGTGACCTGCATTAGCGAGGAACGTAAGAGCACCTTACTATAGAGACACAAAGGATAACCTGGTGATAGTTACTTCAAGAACTGCGCTCTGAACCAAGTTTCAAACAGTGGCAATATATGTCATGGTTGCTTTGGCAGCTGCAATTCTGCTATGCCCGGGATTACTTCAATAATCTTGCAAGATGAGTGAACCCCAACTAAACCACTGCCTGCGTTCACACAGGAACAGTGAGAGCAAAGGTAATACTTCACTGGTCACTTTCAATACCACTCTTGATTTGATTTCGAGGCTATATGTCTTGATGTCCGAAAAAAATGTCAGCGTATCGGCTTGCACCGCAGTAAATGTCGTTCCCAGTTGATCACACACATAGAAAAAACATGCACTTGTAGTTAGTTCATCCTCTTTTGATTATCAGTATTCCCCGAAGTGGGCACGACATTCAAAACAGGTGGCGGCTGACTTCTTTAGCATCACAACGATGGCAAAGGAGAAATGGCAACGCCAAAAAATTCGGCCCCCTACGCGATTCAGATGCGAAGACTGAGTTAAACAGCGGAGCTGATGGTCTTCCCTTGCTTCAACATGGCTTTGCTTAGATCTGCCCATCTTATCGGTAGATCGCAAAAGTAATGCCGCCGAGCGAATGCCGTCTCCGTAACTAGGGGAACACCTGCACGTCAGAGCTTGCGTCATCACTAGGCACAGGCAATTTTAGACGCGCGCCTACCCACGTGAAAATCTGTCCCTTTCCACTCGGCAAAAGCCCAAAGCCGGCGTCCGCGCTACGACACAATGGAAACGCTGAGCGCACCGAACGCGATGATTGTGTAATCGGATATAGACTCCGGTTTTATAACGCCAAGGACCCAGGTTCGATTAATCCCACAAGAGGCGTTTCCGACCACCCACCACACCTGCTCGTCGGTTACTTGCCTCCTCGCCACTTTAACCTACACTTCTTGGCCTAGCATTTTGCTCCTCCCTACTCTGGTGCGCGAGTTTTGAGCGACGCCAGGGACGAATGGAGCTCACGCTTAAATAGCTGCGTTGTTAAAAACCCGAATGAACTAAAAGATTCCCGGACACCTAAGCCTTCCTTATGATGCAGTGAGTGTGAATGCATCAGTGTTGAATTGCTGAACGGATATGCCGGTATTTTGTACATGACCATGTTCCACAGCCACTTTTATGCAGATGCTTCATAGTTCATCGACGCATACACTGCACTGATAAAATTTGTAGATCGAATGTCGCATGAAAGGCAGCGCGTTCATTATATGAACGGCAACGGCATCGAGCCGACAGTGGCGCGGGTACAACGATACGCGTACGTCGTTTTATTATCATCAGGATTTACCCTTTCATCATTTTTTTCGCTGGATTACTATAACTCAGGGGCGTGGTCAGTCACGTTCTTTGCTACAACCCTAATTGCGAGTTAGATCACAAACATGTTAAGTTGCTCCCTCTCTCATGGTAATACACGTTTCTAAGCGGAAGGTCAGAATAGTTTTGAAACATTCATCATCATTCAACTGGAATAACAGATCTGTTGGTGCCCTGGAGTTCTATACCCGTCTCCCCATGGCGGCATTGGTCCGAAGACACCTCTCGCCCCCGCCAACACGAACTTAACGCAATTCTCTTTCGATTAATTTGGTAGTTTTTCTATAAGCTTACTTGGGAAATGTGCCGCCATAAAGAGCATTTCTTGACCTGTTTTATTATCTTTTCAGCAGTTGGCCATCTTGTTTGTGCTGTACGTCGGTAATCTTGCGAACCACTGGGGCCGGATTGCCGGCCGTCGTAATCAAGTATTCATTTCGCATTGAAGCAGGCGGCATTGCTGTGACTGGCTTTCTTGTACATTGTTGTCCCAAAGGGTCAAAGCAGAGGCCTTCATACAAGTTCTTAGGTGTTCGTTCTTAGGTGTTCATACACCTAAGAAGGATTATAAAGCGCCCTAGTATGGGAACGCGTCTCTTTCGGCGATATTTGCACGGCAAACGTCCAGGCGAACTGCCGGTGCGCCGTATGAAATAAATCAAACAGAATTGCCGGGAAAATACGTCAGTGAGCCGTTCCAACCCCAAACTTGCAGCTTTACTTTCATTTCTTCTGGCCAACTTCGCAGATATCTCAGTGAAGGGGCATGATCCCGTAATTAACGAAGCCCTCTGCCCTATGTAGCGCTCGCCCAGACTTGAGGCCTTTCACGGGTTGAGCAACCGTATTGCGCGAGCCAGTAGTGGCGGCACCAGCTGGTGCCAAAAGGACCGGAGTCGAATTAATGAACACCGCACTCTGCCAGGAGATGCGCTGGCGAAGATTTATCTATGCAGCTTCTCCGTGGGGAAAGAAATGGACTGCACGAAGTGGAAAATGCTTCGCAATTGCCCGAAAAGCTATTAGACGTAGGTGGGGTGTCCTAATTTTGCTCTTAGGCTCTGCAATCCTTCCGCACTCGCTGAGGACGAGGTTTTCGGTGATTAATTACACAAGAGGAACGTTCGAGAAAGAGTGGCTTACATTATATGGAGAGCACGAAAGCGCAATTAAGTAGTCCAGGTCTAAGCTGTTATCGGAAAATGTGGTGCAACGCCTCGCTCAAAGTAGAAATGGGCTGATTCGTCCGTGCGGACAAATGTTCGTTACTTTGCACATCTCCGCGCTCACTTCGCAATCGTCATCGTCAGCACAACTTCCTCCTCAATGACCGGAAGGTTAACATCTCGTCACTAACTCCAGAAATGGGATGATAGGAGACATAGTGATTGCCACCCTCCAGTCACCCAATGACGGAAGAGTTGAGTGAAGCAGAATGGCACGTCACTGCCATTCTTGGGGAAGCTGGACGGCAAGGGGTGATGAAAAAGTGAGAAATGGCCCAGAAGCTCTCTGTTTGACTGTGTGCATTGGCGGCTTTATGAATACATCCATCCCCTGTCGTCATAGTTTACAATCTTTCCAATTTAACTGAAAGAGTAGCAATTGGGCAGTTTATCAGCTCTGCGTCCCACTCATCAGTACCGAAAAATCATTGGGGGTGCGAGTGTCGCCCAGGGGGAACTGTGCCATGTTCCAGAGAAGATTCCACGTTTTCTGGGAGAGTGCCTAGCTTGTGCTAGCTCGAGTAAGATAGCCACTACATCAGACCTAGTTTTGCGCGAAGGCGTCATGCTGGGCCTCTAGACAGACCTTCGATATTCGCAAAGGAATTAAGCGTTGTGGTCACGTTTTTTTAGTAGCGGAAGGTTGGAAAATATACTACGGAATAGAAGTATTTAGAGACAATGAGCAAGCTGTTCCATCATGTGCTCCAACTTATTTACCCGTCCTGTTTGAACAGTATATAATCAAAGCCTCATCTATCCCTCATTGTTTGAAGGATCGTGATTGGCACAAAACAAAGACCTAATGAAAAGAGCACGTACACTTGACCTAAAGACAATACAAAGATGGAGAGAGAGGGAGAATTGCTTAATGATACTGACGAGGTTTGTCTAGAAAACAGCCTGATGTGGTACGTCAGGTGAAGAAATGGAAGGAGTGAGAAAGAAAAAAATGCACAAGAAAATAAAAAAGAAAGCAGGAAGGTAAGCAGAAAAGAAGGAAAAATAAGAGAAAGAAAAAGGTATGGCGAGAATGGGAGTCGCAACCAAGTTCAGTAGTTCGGTATAAAAGGAAATGTTTAAGTATACTGGAGGAAATGTTCTCTTCAAGTTGAACACAGTTCTGAACCGCGGAATAGCCTCACGGGAACGCCGCACATTCAGCGTTACGATAGCAGCCATGCTGAACACACACATGCGAAATGTTCACCTTCAACTTCCACAGAGGTTAAGAGTTGAGAGATGAGAAAAGCGGTCCTATATCACACGTATCATCGATGTTCAGCACTGTTAAAGAGTGTTGACTAGACCAGAACTACAGAGGAAGCTGAAAAAGGCTCTCGTCACACATGAGGCCTTCTTAGCACATGACCAGGGGCCCAGCACATTACACAACGTAAGACGTGATGTGGGTAGTTTTCCTAAGGTCACTGTCAAAGAGAGGCTTGGTGTATGATATTGTTGACACACACAGTGACATAGTGGATGTTTTCTGGACAGCGGCAGTCTTCGCACAAGGGTGAGCTGGTCTGCTGCAGCTTGAAACGGAAAAGACGTGTGTAAGCGACGTTCAGACGTATGCGGTGTATTGCAGCTGCGTCGTGGTTGTTGAGACCAGCAGGTAACTTGAAAGTACATTCTGGGTCAAGGGAGTACAGCGGTGCATAGCGGCGTAATGGAGCAGCCCATATGAAAAGCTGTACCTGCCGCGCAACACGAGACGCCAGTGCGGCCACATCTTTCCTGGAGAACGGTACGGCCGGAATAGGAACCTCGTGATTGTGAGCCTGGGAAGCTGTAGCGTCTGCTGTAGAATTGCCCGATACACCGCAATGAGCCGGAATCCACTGGAGTTCAACGAGGTGGTGAGCACTGACGGCTTGGTAGTGTAAAAACCGAATGTCCCAGTGTACCGAAGACATTGAAGGGCCGTGCGGGAGTCTGTAAAAATTGCCCATTGACTGGCTGGCTGGGTGGTGATGTATTGAAGAGCTGCACGCATCGCGGCGAGCTCAGTCGCGGTAGATGATGTCCTGTGGCTGAGTCTTTTGGTGATCGTGGTTGGCGACGCCGGAATATAAACAGCAATCGTGGAGGAACCTTCGGTGACTGAGCCATCGGTATATATGTGGGTATGGCAGGCGTATTTGCTATGTAGCAGTTGCAGAGTAAAAACGTAAAAACTGGAGCAGGAAAATCTGCTCTTCGCTTGATTCCTGGCACGGTTGTGTGAATACTTATGGGTGGAAGCAACCATAGCGGGTACGACGGCACAGATGGGGCCTGGTATTGTTGCGGCAAGAGGTCTTCCAGATCTAGAGCACAGGTCTCAGCCAATGGGTGGTTTGGTTGTCTCGTCACAAAACGTAAACGCGCACGAAGCAGTTCCTGTTCACGCAGCGCTATCGGCATCAAACGTCGACATTCAATTATAGTCCCCACAGTGGATGTCGTTTTTGGGACGCCAATACACACACGCAGTATGCGCGCCTGCATGCTTTCTAAAGCCTTTATATTTCCTGCAGCAGCAGCATTACGCGTTGAAGTGTGCCTTCTGTCTCGCAGCTGTGTCGTTGTGTCTTACATCGCCCGATGCTCTTTGTGACCTCACGCCCGGAAGGCGTTTTGTCTGCAGCGAAGGAGAATATATCTTCCGTAGCGTTGTTAGTGCCAACACTTCTCAATGAAGACAACTTTTTTGTAGGCTTATCCTAAACACCACAATTCGTTTAGTCTCAGAGAATTGATTACGTTGTGTAGTATGAAGTAATACTACTATCAGTGTTATTTTGACAAATTATATATACAGTTGAATGAAAAGCGAAGTTTCTAATATTTTTACTTGCGAGTATAGGAGAGCTATGGAATGGCGGGTCGAGCCGCCAGCCCGGAGAAAAAAGCGAAATTGCTAAAAATTGAAAGCATTCAAACACCGGATTTCACAAAAGATGTTTTTTGAAAAAATGATGAGAACTTTTTGCTTCAAAGCTTCGGCTGTGTGGTGTCCATGTCAATAATCTGTCAAATGTTACAGCGGAGAAAGTTTGTGATTTGCGACGTACGGTATTGGGATTCCCATGAAATACAGTGAGCTAGTTCATACCGTGTAACGTGTCTCGCTTCGTGTTTTCAAAGCGATTACCGGCAAGACATGATTTTGTAGCGGAGATTTCGAGTCCGCGCGCCGCAAGGAACGCTTTACGTGCTGTGTGTGAGATTTTTTCGAATAACAATTATTATCCCTGCTGAAGCCTCGCACAAAGCACAGACATACATACGCAGACAGTTTTCGCGGTTGATAGCCCAGGAAAGGCAGCAAAATCTCTTACGCCCGTCTCTCAGAGCCTCGCCTGCGGGGACCATATGCAAATATCATCTGCCCGTGTGATAGCCCAGGAAATCGCGACAGGAGGTGGCAAACACTTTTCGATTCCGATGAGGGAAGATATTAAAAAGTGCTGGACTCTGTGAATATAGACGGAGAAATTTTGATTTGCCGTACGGTATTGGGATTCTTGCTCATACCGGAACGCCGCTTCGTGAAAGCGATTACCGTGATTTTGTACGCTCCGCGCGCCGCAAGGAACACTGCGAATTCCCTGTGAAGCTGCACAGAGCACACGCCAATCGCCGTCAGAGGTGGTCATAAAGATGGTTCTGTCGCTGTGCTTCTGTGTGTCGCCGTCAGATAATGGTCGTCGCTGAGATAATTCACAGCCAGTCATACATACGGCCTCCAATACCTAATAAATTCATTTCAAAGCGAATAGCGTCATGCGTGACAGAGTCATACGCAGCCTTGATGTCCAAAAACACTGCTATGACGATGTTACGCTGTGATTTTTCGCGCTTAACACAAATTGCAAGGGCGATAACATTGTCAATACTGCTCTGCCCTTTCGGAACCCGGACATCTGTGGCGGGTAAACATTTCTGGTGGTGAGGTCCCAATCTAATCGAAGCAGCACCATTTTTTCCATGAGCTTGCCTACACAGCTCAAAAGTGCAATAGGTCGGTACGATTGAAGGTCTGTGGCATCTTTGCTAGGATTTAATATTGGCACAATGCGAGCAGTCTTCCAAGAGGGCTGAAGACGACCAGTCATCCAGTATTGGTTGAGAATTTCCAGTAGAAATTTCTTCTCCTCCACTGCATACCCTAGATGAGCGAGTGCAGGGTAGGTTATGCCATCTGAGCCAGGGGAAGAAGGCTTGTTAACCGATGATAAAGCCATGCCGAGTTCCGACAGTGTGAATGGGTCATCAATAAGGGGCTTTTTGTCGGATGGGCGTCCAATATCCGGGAGCGTAAGTAACGGAGGAGACGTTGATGCACCCTCAATATTTGTACAGAACATCTCTGCGACGTCTAAGATTGGGAGCTTGTTGCGCAGTGAAATCGAAATAAATGTGTGTAGACACGTGGGTCGTGTGCGAAGACTTCTGACCAGGCTCCGTATTCTAGTAAACGGCTTCCTGGGGTCCAAATTTGAGCAGAATGATGTCTAATCACGCCTAGCCAATTTGCACATCTGCCGCTGAATGCGCTTCTGCACTCGTCTGGATGCTCTAATGTCCTCAGGTGCCAATGTTTTGCGCACTCTTTTTTCTGCTCGCTGGCGTCTGGCACGATGCCTTTGGAAGTCTGCATCGGCGACATTGCATGACTTGGGCAATATAAAAGACTGTGTGCTCGTTTTGCGCGCCCTAGCCATCGTGCTTACGAAGTCATCATAGCTCAATAATGAACCCAGGTCCACTTGGACTGCTGTGGGGAAAACATCCCAGTTTGAGAATCAGACCTGATGTTTTAGATGACCTCCTGGAACACTATTGAGTGTTGTGTAGGTAGGGAGGTGGTCGCGCCATGGGATTCAATGTCCACAGACCAGCTTATTCTGGAAAGCAGTACGGAGGAAACCACAGTGATATCGAGAGCACTTGAAACGCCTTTGCGGAAAAAAGGTGGTTCCCCGGTTTTAAGTACAGCCATACCGTTCTGGTAAGCAATATCTAATAAACGCTGGACTTTAATTGTTGTTTTACGGGTACCCCATGACGGGTGATGCGGATTGAAATCACTAGTGAGTATATGCGGAGACGGCGTAGCACGAATGATACTTTCCAAACGGTCGCAATCTAACGCCTTTCGGGGTGGTATATAGGCGGCAATTACGGTGAAAGACAGACCTCTGATTTGCACAGGGGCTGCTACGTATTCGTTTACCGCACTTGGCGTCACATTATTGTGTATCATGGTAAGGTCACTTCTCAGAGCTAGGAGTACTCTAATGATGACAAACCAGTTTTGGAAACGCAATGCTGTGTATCCTGAAGGCGTACGTCTAGAGACGGACCTGATTCCGAGATTGCCATAACAGGGAAGCGATGCTTATCTACAAATCTCCGCAAATCTGGTAGACGTGACTGCAGCCCACCAGAATTCCACTGAAAATTGTGGCTGTATTGCGAATTTGTTGCATTTTAGGGATACTTGCTGGAGTCGTAACCCCTGCAGCCATTGAGTGAGGAAGCGAACTGCAGAGTCGACGAGTGTCATAAGGGCTGCAGCTTCTGGCGAAGAAAACGAGGCCAGAATGTACGCATGGCCTCCGCAATAAAGAGAATTATGGAGCTTTGTTTCCCGACACCTTGTTGACTGGAGGTTTCCGAGTGACTTGTAAGACTCGTACGATCTGGAGATTTTTAAAGTCCTGCATCACTAGTCTCTGGGAGTATGAATAGTAGTTAACTTTGCTGTAGGAGAGGGTAGAGCTCCGGCCGGGGTTGGAACCGAGAGTGCAACTGGTGATATATGCGCAGTCGTGTCTAACGGTGCAGCTGTATAGGCGGCTTCAAGTGGAGGCTGGGGTGCAGTAGCTCCCGTGTGGACTTCCTCCGACTTCACGCTCTCACGGAGAGGTAAAGGTGGGAAATCCTTGTCCAAATCGACATAAGTGTGTCCCTCGGGCGTTTTCATATTCCTATTTGGAGTCTGTTTTGCTATTTTGCTCCAGTGGTGTTGCAAAATCGTCTTGCCTGACTTCTAATCAGTTTTATTGGCCGTCTTCACCCTTGTGATAGCATTCTCCTTACGGCGTACTGGACAGTTAAGAGACGTTGACTCGTGCTTCTTAGTACAGTTGGCACACCGAGGATCGTTAACACCACAGGTGGAACGATCATGATTTTCCGCACATCTGGCGCAGCGCAAAGTAAATGTGCATGCCCCAGCCACATGGCCGAAACGTTGACATATGGTGCACTGTCTGGGCGTTTCAATGTATTCAAAGACACGGTACCGTGTGTAGCCTATAATAACGCTCTCTGGCGTAGTTTCAGTAGCGAAAACGATAGGCACGATTTGTGGTTTTTGTCCTAATCTTTCGATCGAGCGAATAGCAACCCTCTGACGCAAAGCGTCAGCGATGTCCGAATCTGATAAATCTGTGGCCACACCCTTAATTACACCCATGCCGCAGTTTCTGGGGTGGGGCTGATAAGCGTGAACTTGGGTCTTTGCAATACTAGTAATCTTTCACAGATGCTCCGTGAAGCAGTATTGCGTGTATCAACAGCTAGAAGGTTCAATCTGTGATTTGGCCGTACTTGGAATACACCACCTGGAGCCACGGACTCCAAAGCGCTTTTCACAGCAAGAGAATTGAAACGAGTGATAAGCTTTGAAGGGTCTGTGTGTTTTATAATTACAACGAGACCATCTCTAGGAGGATGGTGATTTTCGGCGACTTGCTGACATAGCGAGGAGTCGTGATGGCGCTTACTCGGCAGCGGACAGATTTTGTCAGATTCCTCAGAGTCCGAGATCGTGTCACTGTTTACCGGTGGAAAAGCGGTGGATGATGCCTCTGGTAGTTGCGGTTTTGCATCAGGTGACATTTGATTCGAAGATGCAGATGTCACAAGTGAGCTCACTTGACAAGGAGGTAAAGGTAGCCCACTGGAGTCGGAAATTCGGCTGATAGGAGCGCAGGCACACGGCTGTACTGGAAGAGGTGGTAGCAGTGAAGCGGCAGCCATTGCCGGTTGGGGGTCATGTCTAGCAGATGGTGATTGACTGTGAGGCAGGCTAGGCAGCACGCCTGCTGGCTGAAGGCCTGCTGCGGGCTGCATATTCGATGCTCACAGTGCCGTCGCAGCTGGTTTACATCTTGAAAAATAGGTTTGAGTGGAAAATCGGAGGCGACAAAAGTGGCTGGCGCTTCTCCTCTGCTTCCTCCTTTTCTAAAGACAGTGCAGTTTCTACGTCATGTGTGCGCGTTTTTGTGCTGTCGGTCTTTGTGTTTGTACACAGCGTGGTCCTAACAATAATGTTCAGCCAAATAGCCCGACACGAACACTACTCTCCCTCATCTTTTGCGTTCCTCACCAGAACTGACAGCGAAGACCAGCCCACCTGATCAACCTGGCTGAAAAAAGAACTAGGCGTTATGAAGGCATGGATTAGGAACCCCACACAGGGAGCCGCAAACTATTATGTTGTATCAAAAAAGTGCCTTATATCTTCTTATATTCCGGCTAACCGTAAACGTTAGGAGACTTCAGCATATACGTGTATAGGAAGAAGGGCTTTGTTCTGGCAAATTCAATTTTGCAATTCAAGAGCTGAACACAGTACATTTCGTGCTAAGTCACGCCAAGAGTAAGCCGTAAAGCCGACAGCGTTACTTCACCGCCCCCCGCCAACTCGTAGGAGGCTGTACTAAAAACGGTGCAATGTACCATAGGCACCACAGGAACTCAACAAGGTTTCTAACCCCCCTATGCCCTCTTAATGCCTAATTCTAGGCGATTGACCAAAACTAATCACGCACCGCTGTTTTTGAACTGCGTGACTTACTGTATCATCCGCAGTTATTAAGGTGTTCTTCTTCCTTTAGGTGCCGTAAATGGTGTCAAAGCTTCTTTCGGTCTGTTTTCTTTAGTTCCGTACCATCGTACCATCAGAAGAGCGAGTTCAAACAAGAGACTTCCGCCCTCAAATTTCAACGAACTTTGTAATAGAATTTAAGGTAGAACTTTAAGGTAAGGTCTCTAATTCTCTTTGAGTATAACATAACGGAGCATTCGTACGATATAAGCTCTATAGTGCTTGATGTACTACTGAAGGAACTGAGAAGGTTGCATCGAACGTAGGACTCCAATTGCAGAAATACGCTTGAGAGTAATACGCGCATAGTTTCGAGTTACATGCTCTACACGAACCATGCCACAAGGTACAAATGATGTATCTTATGATGCATCTTTTTTCTGTAAAAAGGCTGGAATTATTTTGTATATGTGCAACCTATGCACACTACGTATCGTGGGTCCCGCGCATGGTGATGACAGTGCTGTGAGCGCACGTCAAACACAGTTAGGGACGTCAGCCCCAGACGTGTAACGTGCCCTGTGCGTGCATGTGCGATGTACACTGAGCGCGCAACTAACTCGTCTGAAGTGCGGTTCATACCGGAAAATGCGCACATCCATCGAGTTTTTATTAAAATCTCCCTTCCCAAGTGCAGCGGGGGGAGTTGAACAGGCCGGCGGCAGCGGATGACAACGATGGGTGCAGACAGGGGCAGACAACCGCAACCACGACTACCAGCTCCCTTGGACTAACCAGCACATCTGGTGAGCGCGCATGGTGCCAATTGAGACAACGAACTCGGACATCGTCATGACTGGTCAGGGAAGCGCCGTATTATTTTCCGCACAATCAGTGCAGCGCGTTTTGAGTATCGAGTTGCTCTCAAGACTGTCCTCTTTTTAAGCTGATATTTCTGCACATGCCGTTTTTTTATGTCGTAATAAACCAGTGAGTTTTGTTTCTTGCGTGTCGTCGTCGCTTCGTGGGGCGTAGTCGGGCTCACGAACACTTCACACAGGAATAATGATTTTTCAGACTCAGCTTGCTGACATACTTTTCGCAGTAATACGTGCATAGGTTTGAATTACGTGATCCACAAGAAACATGCTACAAGGTGCAAGTGATGCACTGATTGCGAGGAGTTTGTTCGATAAGTATTGAGTGTGCACCGCCTGATGTCGACAAAAGCTTCCCTGTATGATAAACCAGCATCACTCGTTTTCCACTTACTGCACATAAAAATTGTAAAATAAAGCCTTAGTTGTAGCAGAAGCATTTCTAAGTAAACACGTTGTTTTTCAAAGCGAACATTTCTAGACCTCGATGATGGACACGTTTCCCCAAAACGCACCGCAAAAAAGCCGACTTTCTCTGACGATGATGATGATCGTGGATCAATCAAAAGATTGTTAAAACGCAAAGCTTTCTCTGGTCGAAAGCCTATGTCTTGAAAGCCCAAAGTTATAATCCAAAATCAAAATCCTGATGCCCAAAACGCACTGCAGGAAAGCCAACTAACACAATGGGTTTCCACAATGGCACATTAAAGGCCTCTAGATTCTGGTCGTAATCGAACCTGGCTCCCTAGCGTTATGAAGCCAACGTCTCAGCGATTCCGCCATTCCGACATAGTCGAAGTTGTTCAGATTTTGGACTTTGACTTTGACCTACGACGCATGGGAGAAAGCTCCGCGTTACACCATCTTTCTCTTAACAAAGGGGCCTTTATTTTTTTTCACTGGCTGCATAGAAAAAAATTGCACAAATAATTCTTTCATTTCTAACAGAAGCGCCCCCTTTTCAAAGTAAGCATCGTTTTTTTTTATTAGCAACTTTCCCTACTCTTAATAATAATTGTTTTCGTGGGGCTGCTGTGGTTGTTGCTGCAAAGGAGACAGGAAAACGAAAGGAGTATCACTTACAGTAGAATATTTTTTGCCAGCATGGCTGCTTCCCGGCTATTTTATGTTTATTTTGCTGGCGAATGCCTTGCCTCTGCGGTCATCCTCTGCTTCAGAGTCGTCCGATGGGCTTCAATAAGCGGGTCTGTGCCGTCTTCACGTGAGCGGGAATCACTAATCCGCAACGCGAGATTTGTTCTCCTTTACTGCAGCTGGTTCTCTTTAGTTTGGTTTCTCAACGCAGTCACTTGCACCAGAACGTCAATTGAAACTGTTGGCGCATAACGGTCTTGCCTTGTTATTGTGACTGCAATGAATAGGGTCTGTTCAGCCTACTTTTTCTTTTTCCTTTTCGCTACTGGAGCCTCCTCTCTTGCATTGTACACAGATATTAGCGCCGGACAAAATATCGAGAGGCACTGTTTTTCCTTTCTATGTTAACGCGCCAAGAACTTATGAGCTCAAAGGTTAGTGATTTTGTTCCCTGATATTGCAAGGTGGTTCAAAACAAAATGTCCTCTGGTGATAGACAACGGTGAAGCATGTAAAATGTGAAGGTACGAAGAACTGTTGAATTCCAGCAGATCGCCAGCTGCAAAAAAAATGTACTCCCTGTTAAAAAAACTGGTTTAAAAATCCGGATAAAAATGGCTGGGGTTTAACACCCCTAAACCTAGTAAATAAGAGAGACACAAAACTACGAACACGGTGTTTCTTGAAAGTTTGTCTTTGAGATTTTGCAGCCTGCACTCTGGCCACATCTAGAGTATGATTGCATTCATCCGTTCGCTTGCGATGAAGGCGATGCAGAGGCAGCCCAGCTTCGGCGCCATCAATGCCGAGACTGAGGAAGCATGTGCCGGCAAAGTAGCAGGCCAGGTAGGGCTTTCGTGTGTGTTCAAACTTGTTTCTTTCGTCTTCCTTCCTGTGAACTCTGTCAGCGCAGTGTTTTCATATATCAGTCGCTAAACCCTCATGTACTCACATGGTTCGCCTCCCTTGCACCTCATGCACAGATTGCCCAGCCGCCACTGGCCGATAAGGAGCAGGCAGAGCAGTGCTTTCCCCTAACCTGTCGCGTGGTACCGCAGCAGCTACGCTTTACATAAGCGAAGCGACAAGAAAGAAAAGCGCATCTGCACGCCGGCGGCTGAAGGTTATTGCGACACGATGAACGACCTTGAAAGTTGTAGCGTTCTAGATATTTCGCTCTTAAAGAGTGGAAGTTAGGGCATTGGGCTGAACAAAGCTTGTATTTTGAACAAGGCTTAGGTTATTCGGTGTCTTAGGCCTCACATTGTTCTGAAAAGACGTGGGGAGGGTAGCTCTACGCCACTGCGAATGGAATTGTTGTATCGGCTATGAGCCCCTTAGAGCTGCTATCATCGTCACTGACCAATTCTCTGAGACGGTGTGCGGGATTTGTGCGTTTGTATGGGGGCGTCGCATCCAAACTGACGCTTGCAAATTAACCGAGAGCCTCTCTTGGTAGCGGTCGTCATTCTGGGTCAATCCCTAGAGAGGGCATGGGTTGGTGTATTGAGGTGTCAGCCAAACAAAAGTTCGTCATTCAATAGTGAGGTTTTTGATACTGCTGCCATCATATCTAGCGAAACCGACTGAGGGGGTAGGTTGTGTGACTGATTACCCTTAACATTACGTGATCAGGACGTGCGGCATCACGACGTACCAAACAATGCCAAACTCATGGTTCGTAAGTCTCCTGGTACAAGTTAACGACGTTCTTTCTCTAATCGTAGCTTTCGGGCTAAGGTCGGGTTGTTGCATAGTTAATAGGCTTCAATAAAACTTGTTCTCGGGTTAGTTTGTATCCAACCAGGTTAAAACGTAGAAAACTCAAGCATAAAAGAGAAAAAATGACCATTTCAAAGACAAACAAGTTTATAAGACAAACCCTTTGAGATCGAAAACATTTCGTTGCTAGTCCGCTCATGAACCTTTCCCTTGTGCCCTTATTCTGTGTTTTCCTGGCAAATCTCAGCTTTCAACGTTTTAACACGCCTAGTAACCCCGTTCAGTAACATAGCATTGATGAAGCGACCGTGAACTTGTGGCGGCTACTGCCATCGTCACTGTCCAACCTACCAAAAACCTTCGCAACCACTCTAAATTTTGATGTCAGCCTCAGGTATTGGTCTACGTGCAGACCGTGGGAATTCGGTTAATCGGTTGCGCCTACCCTTTTCTTAAATGACCGTTATATAGCCAAGGAATCTGAGGGGTACGTAATTTATGTCATCGCACTGAATTGCCTTACAAACACCAACAGTGACAGTACTAAGCTGTGACACGTCGTCATTTCCAACATGCGCAAACTGTGCACAAAGGATTGCAGGTGTTCTGTCAGTATGCGGGTAAGGTGAGGACGCCATAAAGAAATCATTCAATGTGGCTCTGAATAATCTGAATCCGCACCTCGGGAAACCGTCATCATCTCTGGCGAAAGAAAATGCTCCAAAATTTTCTGGAGAAGCCAGTAACGCGCCAATGATGATGTACTTTTGTATTGCTGAAGCAGCCTCAACGAAGTCTCGCTCGAATACACTGCGGTTTTTGCCTGATGCCTATATGCAGATGTCTTCGGCAGACAAGTACACACTGGAAACCTGGCAACGGGGCTGGTACATTGGTCGTTGTTTTGATAATACTCTGGAGATGTCAGGGTCAAAGAACCAACAAGCTAGAAACCGCCATTTCTTTTATAAAGAATATTCATCTGCGAAAGGCTGCAAAAATACCAGGACGCATGCTTTCGTAGACGTAAACGGTATTTCAACATTCTAAACGCAATGAAGATAGGGGCTGACTTTTGCCGGAGAACAAGAGTACCCCCACCCGGATCTGCGACTACGAACTAAGTACGTCAATATTACCCCCATAGAAATCGACAGCGCGCGACATGAGGACTTTTAGGCATTCTTTAGGGTTGTGTTTTGTGTCCCATTCTTTTCAGCATTTGCGTCAGCCGTAGTAAGGAAAAAATCATCTGAAGTGCTTTATTATAAAAACGTCAAGGCTACAGACGAATTCGGTTGCACCCAAAATCACCTCCAGGCATCTTTATTTTCAAATGTCAAGAAATGTCATCACCACTTGGCGTTTGATATCAGCACTTATTAAACAGTCTAAGTAGGAGGTAATATATTGGATCTATACCTTATGAGCATGTCCAGGCTTACAAACACAAAGAAAGATGGCGTAAGCGTATGAAACATTAAAAAAGTTTCACTGCCGAAGATTTTATCTCTGCCACTCAAACTAGATGAGCGTCTAATGTATTTTGGTGCAGCGTCACTTTGCGAACAATAGTGTTGCGAACCCAAAAGGAGAGCTTGCGGGTCCCTTAGAACATTCTGTATGTCGGGCAGGTTCGACCACTCACCCCATTCATTGAACGACCTTTTTGTATGACAAAAGCGCACCTTTGTGAAGGCTGGGCACGTATTTAAGCGTGCTTTCCTTGAACAATGCTTCCCAACGCCCGAACCAGTTTAGCCCGGTAAGTTGGCACCTCCGCGTCTTCCTGATGAGTGTCAATTTTACCTTAGTGAATCCTTTTTCTACGCATCGCCTAGGGCGCACGCATTGCGCCAATTTCCTGGAACCGAATAAACCCTTCTTGGGTCGCATCGGGCCGCGAATGGGAAGCATTATTCCTAGTGACTCTCCATCAAGCGATGACAGAACCGTTCTTTTTGTTCGCTTAAAACAAAATTACTGCGCTGGATGCGCATTCCTGAGGTGACAATCGCCTATTTACCTGTAGGATTGACGAAGTGGTGTGCTAAGTTGGAGTTAAGATGTGATAGCACGCAATCCAATAATCCAAACTGTCGGTTTGAGTGGCACATTGTATGCAAGAAGTTTGGTCTTGATCGCGTCATGGCATGAACTTCGCTATTTTTAACTGTGCCCAAATTGAAGATACAGTAATCTGCAGCATCTGTTTCCCTTTTTAAAGACATCGATTTCTTATTCGAAGTCTCACAACTTTGAAGGCACCAGCCTTCGTCCGGTTGTTTTTTCATGGTTTCGTCTGTCACGTCACTAGCACACTTATAAAGACACTGACGAGAAGTTAATGACCCTAAAGGTTAAACTCTGAGGCACTGCAAGCCCAGTGCCTCATCTTAAGTATTCGGGATAGCCTACCAATATTATGGTTTAACTTATTGTGAGTTACATGCCAGCAGTATCACAAAAAGTTTCCGAAAATTTTTATCTTGCTTAACTTATCAGGCTTTCCTGCGACATTAAAAATAAATTTGCATTTAAAAAAGTAATATTTAGCACAAAATTGCCTATATCCTGCAATTACACCGATATTCCGCAAAGGTCAGTGGGGAAAGTATTCAGTATATTTTCCCCATTTTCTATGGGCCGCGAATACAGGCGATATTTGCTTCTTGTTTAACGCGCTCCTCTGAGCTTCCATGTTTATGTTCATTTCTATTCCACTTTTTTTTATCTAGAGTGTCAGCTCCGAATTTGAGCCTTCCTAACACACCTTTATAGTCAACAGGTCTTCATGAACAGATGATAGAACAGGTCTCCATGAACAGATGATTTCAAATATCGGCTTCATTGCATAGTAAATATAGCACCAGGACGTTCAATTTAAAGGGGGCTGGAACACATTTTCTAACAAAGCGTCCCAATCGGGTGAAGCATCTGGGTACCTCGAAGTTGCATATGTTGTCGCAATGGTCTTGCCAGTACATGGCGTACAAGGAAATCACAGCTCCAAAAATTAACACAAATCACTGTTTGTAAAAATTAGGTGTCAAAGGAAGGCAGCTGAAAAGAAATTTCTATCATTTTCTCGGGCCCATTTTCTCCACCTTTAGTGTGCACTCCTTGATAATAATAAAATTACCTCTGCTGCTTAGCTCTCCATGAGATTTATGTCACGTGGTAAAAAGGGACGCTGGTGGTCCCCCTTCACAGATGGGAGCGAGTCATGGTTTTTCCAAATGCACTGCTCCCAACAAACGGCAGTAACCGAGATTTAATAGGAACCCCCAACCATTTTTACACTACTACTACTACAACCACGATTACTGCTACTGCTACTGCTGCCACTACTAGTACCACTACAACTAGTACTACTACTACTGAAACCACCACTACCACTCCCACCAGTACTACCACCACCAGCACTACTACCACTACCACAAATATTATACCTCTGATTCGGCTACTACTAATAATTCTTCTGCTTCTGATACTCCCGCTCCTCCTACTACTACTATCACTACAACCAACACTACCATTACCACCGTTACCAGCACCACTATTGCTACTACTACGGCTCCTGCGGATACTACTGCTTCTACCACTGCCATTACTACAGCTATCCTTACCCCATCATCACCACCATCAGTACTACTACTACTGCTACCAACAACACCAACACCACCGCCCCTACTACTATGCTACTATCACTGCCACTACTAGTAGTGCTGCTGCGGCTGCTGCTGCTGCTCCTGATACTATTAAAACTACTACTTCTAATACTACTACTACTACTACTACTAATAGTAGTATTAGTAGTAGTAGTAGTAGCTAGTAGTAGTAGTAGTAGTAGTAGTAGTAGTAGTATAGTAGTAGCAAGCAGCAGCAGCAGGAGCACATTTCTTGGTTTCGGAGGATCTCTCCAAGCAGCAAAATAGCAACAAATAGAAACTCTCCGAGAGCTACCAGTGAGAGACTCTGCCTGTTGGTTGATAGAAAATAATTTAAGACATCTATGCTAAAATTCATGCTGTGAAATAAACAGCAATCGGCTTTTATTCCAGCAATACGCTGCAGCCCACGCATTGGATCCATTTTTACGTCGCTCTCGGTTTTGAAATTTGGCATGCTCTCGCATGCAAGCACCGCCCTTGTATCTCGTACGCAATTCCATGCTTTATGTAGGCTACATCGATTCGGCTTGCAACGCGCAATTGGCGCTACCTTGGTGGCGAAGGTCACCTGAGTTACATTAGAAAGCAATGTGGTCATTTGCAATTACGCTCACCTTGCCCCGTTCAGTGACAGGCGGGAAAACATTTTGCCAAAGCAGACGAGGAACAAAAACGAGTCAGTTTCCCCAGTTTGCTCAGATCGCCACTTTTAACCCAAAATTCTGTTTTGTGTTGCGTTCGAAACGCAGTCCCGGCTGTGCGAAAACTTTCTTTCCCCGATGGAAATTTGCGCGTGCTGACCAGGCTAATTTACTTCGCAAGAACGATCTGGTTGCATCCACAATTGGGTGTTTTTGATGTTACTGTGAACATTCCTTGGTACTATCACGGAGAGATCAGATATGAAGAAGAAACGGATCAGCCACTGAACAAATACTGGGATCAAATCACAAAAAAACCCTCTTCGGTACTCAAGTACCATAACATTGCCATTACGCTCTTTGCTCGAAATCAGCCTGATCTTGCCACTCAGAAAGCAGTGTTGTCGACTTCGTGAATGCAAAACAAGTGCTGCGTGAAGCCCGAATAAAAAAATGGTGAGCCAAGCTTACCGGAGCTAACTGTTCACCACTTTGTCCGTGTGTCACTAAATTTGTATGGCTGCAAAACATGAACAAGTTGGGCAAAAAGACCATTCTTCGGAGGAAATCTTATTTTGAGAGGTTATCAGAGCGATCCACACCCGTCAAAATTAGTGCTGATGTTAATAATTCAAAGCAAGTGTGTCCCAAAGAAAGTATTCTCGAAAAAATGTGTTCAAATTTTAAGAGGGGTCTCTGCGTTTTTTGAAATAAATTTCAAGATATTTTGCTGCGAAGTTACCCGAACCCGAGCACAAGAAGCAAATAACATGGTAGCAGTATTAATCGCTTTCACACGGGATATGGGTATTGTTTGTAAAGCCACATTGACATTGCAGAGCAGAACGTATTTTAATCAGTATCATATCATTGCACTCTTTAGATATTTGTCTTTACTATTTATTGGTACCAATAAATTTAAAATGTCTCAGACTCTTTTTGCCTTCTTTGACATTGTGACCTGTATCTTGAAGAATAATGAAGTGCTTACCGAACAAAACTTTGCAATATGTAGCGGCCTTGGTCCAGTGCCAACGTGGCTCCACGAATCGTGCGAGGTTGAATTTAATCTAAAGTTGGGGCGCTGAGAGTATCCCAACGTTACCTTCCTTGTTATATGCATCCTAATGAGCAATCCTTCCGTCGCGGCTGGATCAAGCGCTGTCCTCTGGCGTGGTACCAAAAAATCGTTGGGCCTGGACTTCACGATGAATCCTTCAAACGTAACTTCAAAGCAATCCTTTCCCGCGAAGCAGTTTCAAGACGCCGACCGCGCACACTTTGCGGGCCCTCAAATTTCTACTCGATCCTCCTTTAAGCAAGCTCACTTTAACATTCAGTTCGGTATATAGGAACGGAAAGCCAACCTCATTCCTATAATTGGATACTGTTGCGGTATGAGGTATTGGACGGAGCTGGGCTAAAAAATATAATACCTGAACCCATTCAAATACAGCGCATGGCAGGTGCTCATTGCAGCGTAACTTAGTCTGCATTTTGAAAACGAGTTGTTTCTGAGAAGGGAAAATCGCTGACAGTTTCTGCACCTGGCAAGAATGAATGTCCTCCAAGGAACTGTAAAATTCAGCCCATTAGACACGCCCTTGTCGTTTGGAGTCAATGTTGGTATACGGCCCATTTTTGAACTTTCAGACATTGTTTCGGAGTTCACCTTTTGATGAAACTCACTATTCATGACGGAAATATTTTTTTATGCGTTTACTATGCGTTTACTATGCGTTACTATATTTTTACTATGCGTTCAAAATCAACAAACGGCACCTTGCCGACTGTATGACCACTAAAAAAAGCTTCAGGAAGGTTAAACAAAGTAATGATACGCCATTAGGTACTTTTCACCAATTAGCAGTTTCTAGAACATGTCATACTTTTGATCGAAACGAAGCACTTGCAGTGTAATTGATCAAGTAGAGGAGGACGTATTTGAATGAAGATCACAGCATTGCACTTTTTACTTATTTGTCTTTATTATTTATAGGTACCAAATAATTTTAAAATGCTCTGACTCTTTTTGCATCTAGTCTTCAAAGCCCATAGTCGCTGGTTTGTCATCAATATCCTACTTAAGGCTACTTCCTTTCACCTGCTCTATTCTACACTACTACTACACTACTTCTCGAATCCGTTCTGTGCCAACAAATTTCTTGACTTAATCCCTGCATCAATTTGTCATCCTTCTCCTTCATCAAGTCCCATTTCTCGGTAGCCATTTGTTACCCTAGTGTGTCATCGGCTTTCTTTCTCGGCATTTGATTTACAGTCCTATTCCACTTCTTTGACTGCTCTGAGTTTGAGCTGATGTTTTTCATCCAAGTTCTCTCGATAATACAAGGTACTCGTTTTTTTGTACAAGTGTAACTTCCACAACCTTGGTTCCTTTGCTTGTTGGCCTTGAGTAAGTTTTTTTCGTCGTCTTTTGAAGTCTTGGTTGTAAACTCTTCTTTTGTTGACCAACATAACTTACCCCGCTTCTACGTCAGAGCTCTTACGAAAAGACTATACTTTGCGCGCACCCTTTTTGCTATTGTTTTCCTATTCTCTCTGCACGTCGCCCTGAGCTTGACAGTTCTCGGCGCCAGTTCTTGACGAAAGTTTGTCTGGAATGTGTATACTGAACCTAACGCAAGTTACTCATCACATCCCTCCACAATGTGAGTGCAAACGCAGAAATAACCAGATGATGCCCGTTCTACCTTGAACAACAGTTAGACGACAAGACCGAAGGCTAAACGTCCTATTCATGCAGGAGTGGCGAAGAGCACAACAAGTACCGTGATAAAAAATTGCTTTCTTTCGAACAATTCGGGTAAAACCAATGACCCTTTTTACGGTACACGTGACTAGGGAAAGATATGCTGTCCCGCCTTTCCGAAAGAGTCGACCAGTGTTGGCGTGTGCCCAGTTTGTCGCGTCGGAAAAGAATTTGAATGGGGCTTGACATGGCTCAAGGATTATGGTGCCCAACTGCATTTCTTCTTACAGTTAGCTCACTCCTCTGGGCGAAACTAATGGGCAAGCGAAGTGGGCGTCAAGTAAAGTTCACGCCAAGGCGAGCTGCCACTGGCTAGTTCTGTTCAGAAATTTTTTTATGCAGAAGCGTCCCAGTCGATGACGCAGAACTTTTTTGACAAAATAAATGGAGCATTAGTTTCTCTCATAAACACTGGAAAAGGCCATCAGCTTGTTTTCGGCTATTTGCTGACTTTTACTGATCTTTTAATTGCGGGTCCTCGTCCGGGGTTACAGAATCTAGCCCCCTTAGTAACGCGTAAACTAAAGCGTAACGCTTCAAAACAATGGGCTTCGAAAACATCAATGGTTCCGCCGGTCGGCGTCGAAATTGGTCCCTCGCATTACGAAGCCGATGACAAGACCATTAAAACGTGATCATAGGCACACATTATATCGTATGCAAAGCGTTGGGGGTGATCTTTGCGCTGCGCCATTGCCAGGGCTAAAATAAGTACACAGTAACATAAACGAAGAAACAACCGTACATTAACAGATTAATAACACCAAATTAATAAAAATTTAATCCAGTATCTTTTTAGAATTGTTTTTTAGGGGCTGCAGCGCCCTCTCGTGACTACTTGCTGTATCAATGCCAGGCTGGTACTGAAACTAGTCAAGAGAGAACGCCACATCCTCTTTACCGCAGCACTGTGACGTGCTTGACAGCTTTTACGTTCAGGGAAGCTGCTTTATGTTTCTTTGCTTAATATTTCTCTGTTTATGTTTCCCAGCGCCATTTTTCTTTGCATTTCTGTTTGCTTTCCAAACAGAAATGCTATTGTGGGGAGATATCAGGAATACCAGGCGGATACCAGGGGCGATATCAGGCATATCAACGTATGCAGGCTCTAAGGCTCTTTTGTATTTCTTTTATGAATTTTTGTACAACCTTAACAGAAGTGTCTGAGTTTCCGTTCCACACGGGCGCGCGAGAACTGGGTGGATAACACATAGAGCTCTGTTTTAAAACTGGTACCGAACTGACGAAATCTATAAAGGTACCTAATACACCAACCTCAGAAGATTAACTCTTCAAAAAGCGAGCAGAAATGACACTGTGCCGGTGACATTGCGCACGTAGTTCTCCTTCATCAAGACAACGTAGATGAAACAGAGAACCGTAAAAGCGGCGTGATGGTGTTTGCAGAAATTGGCAATTTTGAAAATTTTCGCACCATTTATGGTTATATCTCTATTACCAACCACGAACAGCGAATTAAAAGACTGAAGATGTCAGCGCAATATGATGTGGGAAACAACGTGGATATTTAAATTAGCAATAACTCAAAGGCCGATTCTTTACTATTTTGTGCGTTTTCGGTGGTACTTCTGTTGAACTTTGTTGCCTTGACCGTAACCACTAGACCAGCCCCTTTACAACACACCCCGGAGCTCGTTCAGCACACTATCCATCGCCAATACCATCCTGTTTGCCCTCGCCGGTACCTTCCAAATCAAATTTGAAGTGAATAAAACATGTAAAAGTATGCTTACATTAGTTTGAATACACAGAAGGAGGTCCCACAATGGACAAACCAACGATGGGACCTCACCATTCATGGCGGTTCTAATTGAAAGTGCGGCAGCACCTCACCCTCCTTTGGAACTGTTGTTACCCTTCCTGGCGCGCGCAGCGACCACCATTCTTAGAGCCCTCCTACCGGCCTCCACCTACACTGCTGTTTACCTCATTTTACGCGTCATTCCCTCCTCACGTTCACTCTGGTCACAACTTCACCTTTTTTAATGCGTAGCGTCTTTTGGTGCCCCTCTTAGTTTCTCGCGGGCTCCTGCCGGTGGCTCTTCGGCTTCATAGCCGGTTCCACCGCCTGGTTTTATCGCACATAAGAAAACGGTGACCTAGCCTGCCGCTCTTCCGGAGACGGGACAGTGACCCACGAAAAGGGGGGAAGGGAAAGTGGGGCGCCCGGTAAATTTACACAAGTAACGCTGACCTTCCCTGAACTGTGTCGAGAATCGGACCGGGGAACCGACTTAGGCAAACCGCCAGGGGAGGCCTCAGTTCATAAGCGTATCTCTTTGTTAGCGCTCACAGCTGGTGGTGTCTTCGCCACGGAGATTGAGAATCTGAGCGTTTCTTGTTGCGTTTTGTATTTCCCCACGTCTCTGCACTGGCCACCGTTCTAAAAAGTTGGCAACTATGCAACCGAAAATGACACTTAACCCCAAAATGCCCCATGCAAGTTCATTTCCAGCCAGACCAGCAGCGATGACAGCCTCGCGTTACATCGATTCCCACCTGCGCGTAAGATCTGCGATTCTTTTCTCGATGTATTCACCAGTGCTAAATGTCCTGGAAAGTCAGCTACAGCGACAAGCACATTACCACTCGGAGAAAAGTGATACACGCAGGTTCAGTTTAACCCAGGTATGTCATGACGGAACCACCACGTTACGTCGATTACACCTTCGCGTGAGAGACAGCAATTTTGTTTTTGCGGCTTCCGTTTTCTATATATTGAGCACCAAACAAAGCTATATGCATAACTCACGTACAAGCCTAGTTGTTTTACGCAAAAGCGTGTGTGGCTGATGCCATGCGATCGCATTGCGGAGTTTTTCCCGTATCTGCCATTTTTACTACCGGGGTCACGCCCATATTACATACAATACACTTTTCAGGAGTGGAGGTTAGGGCTTCGTAAAAAGACATTTTCCTCTCTCTCTTCTTTGAATTCTTTCAAGGAGTGCTTCAAGGCATACGACCCTTTACGACCGCGCAAGCCACGCAGAGGTAAGTACGAAATCTGGGCTGCATAAAGCGACGATTCAACTATTTATTGCCCCCCTCTACCGTAAAGGAGGCTCGAAGTAATGCTCCCGTCATTTAGGGCCAATGCCCTCACTCGTTCTGAGAAACAAAAGCGTCGTGCTGCAAGTCGCTTTCGCTTGACAAATGCTTGTTCCGCGCACCCTTGCGCTCTCAGCCGCTCTTCGTGTCTTACAACTGTCCCGCAACTGTCTGTCTGTCTGTCATCGTCATCGCACCAACACTCGTACCGAGAATGCGGTACACATTCTGGGTGTCCAAAGCACAAGTGCATACCAAAATGACAGTGCCCGTCGGCAACTCTGCACCGCAGCTTCTTCGGATATTCTCGTGCAAGCTGCCGTGGCTATAGATGTTACTGTTTCGTTGAAGATTGATGAAGTCGTTCGGGAAGCCCTCGTATTCTGCATAAGAACAAACTTAACACGGTTTTCGAAACCACAGCCACACTTCGTACGGGGGGATACAGGAAGAACGGGAACTGCAGATGTAAAATGTACTGAAATAAAAGACAAGAATAAAAACGGAGGAATATATAAACCATAGATTTAATAGGGGAGGCGTTTTTTCATTTGCGCCACTGTCTTTATATATAAATGGTAAGCCATTAATTATTATAAAAATTAAAAACTACCAGCGACCAAACATTGACACTCAAATGCCGAAATACAGCCCTTTGAAGGCAGCTTTATTTGAATTCCAACAGACAATTTTTGGAGGTTTCTCATAACCAGCTCACGCAGTATATCGCCCGATGTCTGTGAACGGAGTTTTCTGATCATTTTTCTCGACTTAGGCTATATGAGGGACGACATTTTAATTGTGGTTGTCTTTCTAGAACAATCCAAACTCGAAAATTTTGGTCTGTCTGTCTGTCTGTCTGTCTGTCTGTCTGTCGGCATTTCGGCAGACAGGCAATCGCATTTCGACATCGCGGATTCGCATTTTTCCTGTAGACACTGCTACTCAGGAATGCGAACTCTTAGATGCACCTTGAAGATTCCGGAGTGTAGGTAAACTGCGAGGGCTGGCGGAGTAACAGAGGGTGAAGGCAATGCCGCAGTGTCCGGGGTTTTCCTTGGCTTAATCGAAAACACAATTGGTAGGTGCAAATACGAGAAACACTGAACCGCACTCACCCTTGTCGTTGGGATCATCACTTGGAACTCGACCGCTACCACCTCCATTACCACCATCATCCACCCTTTTCTATTACGAAAATAAAATAATTGGGGAAGCTTCGCACTCGTAGCGCGAAAAGTGGGGAAACAGGGAGCTGGCGGCCCCACCTAACTTATTATTGTTTGGTCTAAGCTGATGCGCAGTTGAGCTTGGAGACACGGCCAAGTTTTCTGCGTGGTTATGTATCGAGACTCGGCCAAGTTTTCGGCGTGGTGTTTGTTGTTGGCCCCCCCAACAGCAATGAACACTGGGTCATCGGAGTAGGCCAGCTCGTAAGACAGGATCTTCTACAACTCGGTGAAGTTTTGCCGCTACTTCTCCTGCGCAATAGTCGGGATGGGACCGAAGTCGTCGCAGCCGCTTTCGGGGAGCGGCACGATGGCTTTCGCTCCACTGTTCCTCTATTTCAGGTGCGACGCTTTTTTCTGTCGCCCCATCTCTTCCTTCGTCGAATACCCGGCTGTGCACCTCACAAGCATTTCTGAAATTGCCGCTGAAAGCTCCCTATGACTGGCAGGCCCAGATCGTTTTGTACGCAGGCTCTCACATCTCTTCCAAAGTGGACCGCATTAGCACGCACTAGAATAGGCGGAAACCGGCTTCGTGTCTGTAGCGCTTGTGCGGACTCCGTGTCTGTAGCGCTTGCTTTTCTGGGCTTCCCACTTGAGGAGCGAATGCGCGTGAACTGCCGAAGAGAAGAGCATTGAAGAGATCTCGCCACGAGCTTTGGGCCTAGTGTTCTCGAAGGTAGAGCGGTGCCGGCGCGTGATGACATCATCGCTGCTCGAGGTTTTCTTCGGCACCCTCGCCGGCGCAAGACCATCTTAAACAGCATCGCCCTTAAAAAGAACTACGTAATCAGAGTGTAGGGGTGCGCTGTCACAGTTGTAAACTTCAGCACGAAATGCTAGAAGATTAGACCGATCCCCTCTCACACTAAAACGTTCGCTACCAACAACAAAACTCCAAGGAACAGAACAATATCAGTCCGGCCCCTCCGCGTAGACAAAATGGGCGAGGCCGTCACAATTATTCGAAGAACCCAAATCAATGAAAGGATGTTGTCCCTCTAAATAGAAGCACTTCTTATAAATAAAAAACACTTTCCGTTGTCGGAATTGGATCTGGTTCTCCCGCGTTATGAAGCCGCCGTATATTTATGGGCGCCATTCCGTTAGAGCCAAAGCATTTTTGATTTTGGACTTCGACTTTCACTTAGTTTGCATAGGAATAAGCTTCGCTTTTTAATCTTGTTTCTCGTAAGAAAGGAGTTTGATTTTCTGACAGGTGGTGTCAGCATCTGTTGAATATGAAAGTACCATCAGAAAAGATGCAAATAAAGCAGACATCCAATGTTTGGATTTTGTTTCCGCTATCAAATGCATTCAAGAAACAACCCGCAGACAGAAAAGGCGTTTTTTCGCTGACCCTTCAGTCGGCGCTGCGTGAATTACAAAGCTTATTACGACTCTCCAATCGATTCTGTGCAAAAAAATCTTACGTGACGGATATAGTTTATTGAATACTTACCCCTAATGCTTCTGTTTGGCTTAAAATTTTAACTCAATATATTTCAGTGTTCGGGTGCTTAATTAAACTGAAGGAGCGCCAAACTTCGGGAGGGGAACTTTTTGGTAGCGTGGAGCTGCCGTTATTGTAGAAGCCCAGATTTGAAACAATACAAAAAAAGGGTTAGGATCTCAAAGTGCTCCTTTCGCTTTCCAAATTAGGAGAGGCACTCATTGAGAGGACCGTCTTGAGGCAGTGCAATGAACGACTGGAGCGAAGTAATTATGCCGCCAGAACATGGCGTAGGGAAAAAGTAAGGTAAAGATTCACAGGGGAGTAGGTTGCCTTGCGTCTTTGTTCAGTGTCCAGTAGGTCTGCATCTCGAAAACTGTTCATACTTCTCCAAGTTACTGATGTTTGGAATGACACAACAACCGCACAAAATGTATACCACTGAAGGGAACTATCGCCGTTTATCTTGCACTGCAAGTGCTTGAGGATAGCACTGTTTTACTTTCAGAATGAAGCTTGTTTACGTTACCTAAATTTATTGTTATTCTCACCAGGGTTTAAGAAGAGCGAGCGAACTTTATTGGAAAGAAGTGTGACCGGGAGACTATCCTGAGACAGGAGCTCTGACCACCAACAATGCGTTAGAAATGACAATACGCTGAGCATGTATAAAACGTCAAAACCGTGCAAGTCAGAACCTTCTCACTGGCCACTACCAGAGAGGATGAGTAACGGGTAACACTAAATATAGCGCAATATGCCAAACTATAGTTCCACGCATGTGCTTCTAGCCAGCGGCTGTCCCTTCGACTTGAGTATTGAGAGGTGTGGCCGGGGCTGTATTAAAGTGCAGAATGAGCAACCACAGTTTGGAAGTGAAGTGCTCGCAGTTCACACACATGACTGGTCTTAAAATAACTGGCGTACACGCATGGTCGAAAAGCCTGCTACGCTGTGGAGCTGTTGGGCTCCCCCTGGAACTCTTTTGCTGCTCTGTTCTCCTTTCTTTGCGCTCGACCCCGGAAGGTGTACCTCAAACAGCAATTATACTGACATAACCATCCCCAATGCAGTAGTTACAAAAGAATGAAAGTGACATCTGTAGATACCTTACCAATAAATTACTAAAATACTTTATTGTTAAACTTCGTTGGAAGGTCAGGAATCGTCAGCTGAGCTGAATTCTATTTTCTCTAACCACTGGTGGAACTTGATTGGAAGGTCGTGTGTGTGTAAAAAACAGAAACACATTTTGATGCTTTTTATAAATATCTTTACGTTTCTCAATGAGCACTTATTTTCTCCAATACAAAACTCATGGTGTGTAAGCTCATGATCAGATCCCAGTTATTTGATAAACGGCCAATTTCCCGAGCTTACTCTAAATAATAAATAATGAAAACGCAAATGATAATCTTTCAGGCCAAAAAGCAGGCATAACGAGTTTTCAGCTAAAAGAAAAGTTGAACTAAACCATTAGTTTCTTGCATTCAACCTTCTTTCATTCCTCGAAACGAACTATCACCGCCCCTTGTTTACGCAAAGCACAGTCGTTTCTGCATAGAAGCGTAGATGTTTTTTTATAAGCAGAACTTCATAGAACGTTTACATTTAAAGCTGTTGCGTTTGATGTGCAAGAAGGATAATTCAATTTAGAAGTCTTGAAGCCGTTACCAACAGCGGAGTAATTCAAAACCGAGTTGGTAGAATCATGATTGTCAAGAGTGAAAACATGAATATTTTTGTATTTTTTGAAAATAATTTCAAATACTTTTGTTGGGCTTCGAACTTTGAAGGAGAGGTTTTTGTGTGGCGGATAGATACGGTCCCTTCAAAGTAGCTATTACCACGTATAAGAAAGTAAAAGAGCTATGATTTTGAACATAACATGATTGTATGACTGTGTTACCACAGCCACAAACTTAATGTAAGTTCGCAGCATTTGCTTTCTTGCGCGCATTGAAAAAATCATGTCTCATATTTTAGGTCTTTAGTTTTGCTATTTTTGAACGCCGCAAAATTTTCTGGGGTTCCTTGCATTAAAAGTGACCCACGAATACTTCGGTTTTACTACATATCAGTATCTTTATCTTTGTCGTATCTGCAGGACGAAGGCCTCTCCCAAAGATCTGCAGCCAGACCTATCGAGTGCCTGTAGGTCGATAGTGTGATTGCATAATCATTGAGAGTTTTTGAGCAACTGTACTCAACCAGGGTTGCTAAATCATTGTCTGGGGTGGAAATGCTGTTTGTGCCCCAGAGAGCCACACCTAGTTGAGCCTATCTAGTACAGCCTCCCGTGGTATCCGGCGGAGTTATATACCGAAGCAGGCAGCATTTCGGACCTGGTACAACGCTCTAGAAGCGTAGCATGGGAGGTGCATAGAGCGCACAAGGAGAGCGACAACGCTCCTCCGCCCCCCCTTTCCCGCGCTTTCTTCGACTATATGTGATCTTTCTCTCGATAAAATACTCTATACCTACCAAGGTAAGCCTTACAAATCTATCCCTAAACGCCCGATAGTAAGCCTTTCGTATGACTTCAGAAAGCAAAAAGATGTCGTACTCTCTCACAGTTGTTTACGACTAGCTCAGTGCCACTACCTTATCCCCCACCCCCCTGAAGCTACCGAAGTTATTTAGCAACTTTATAATTTACATTTATAATTTACAAATTTACAAATGCGTAAAAGCTCAAAGGGGAAAAACACTAGCAGGTTGCGAACCGCCAAAAATCACAAACAAACAGGATTAGAAAAATCTCTTTAAACTTTGCGTACTGTTCGCGAAGGCCCAAGTTATTTATAATATTACTTCTTCTGTCTTGCAAACTCTCTCTAGTAAACAACTGCGTGGGAATTTACGTAAATCTAATTCGATGTGATGGCGAGTTCCGCACAGCCCTTTTTACCTTCAAGGAGAGTAAATTTGGAACGACCAGTGTGAACTCCAGAACTCCAACAACTTTTTTTTCTTCACTCTCATTTTTTCTTCTTGATACTTTTCTGCACTTGGTCCTTCAGAGACAACAGGACTACCATGCTCTCACGGGTACGCTAAACCCTGAACAGTTTAAAACGTGTATCGCTTCCCTGTCCAAGCGAATGCCGGCCACATCGTAATTCACCTTGAGTGCTGCTCGAGGGGGAAACTCCCTGTGGAGAAAAGCACAGACAGCTTCCATTGCCAGGATAGTGAGGGTGGCAGCCGAAACCGGAGGTGCTCAAGCCGGAGGCATTTTAGGTCTTTCTTCTATTTGGTATGTGTGGAATGGTTCGGGAGGAAGAAACATAGCTATAAATATTTGAAGAGCACTTTTCATCTGCGGCTTCATGAAATAAAAGCACATCTGCTTGCGCTACCGAGCCGGTATGGATCATCTCGTCTATTTCGCAGCATTCGCCATACAGAATTGGAAGGCAAAACGCATGTATTTATTATTTCTACTAACGCATACCATTCAGTAGAGCTCAAGTGCGCTTAGGAAAAAATAACTTTTACCAGAGGAGGGGAAGGTCAGTGGGTAAGAAGCAACAGCTTCTTACAACTTGGTTAAGATTCAATCTGGGGAGATCCATCGGGATTTGTTTTCTGTGAATCACTCCTGCACAATATTCCTACCCATTAACTTGCACAACTATTTTTTGATTGCAATCCTTACCAACTAGAAAAAAATTGATCCTCCAGGCCCTTTTAATTTCAGTAGGCGGACAAACAACCAAAATTCTGCCTCATCGGCAAATTAGGCTCCGCCGGGGAGGTAAACGCAAGCATCTTTAACTTACAAATGCTGGTGCCTCTTCTCCATTTATATCCCCAAAGGCCCCAGGTAAACAATGAAAAGCTATAATTCATGTCCGAAAAGGTTGGTCATGCGAGGAAGTAGGACAATGTCACTGATCCGACATTTTCGGTCAAGTCCTGTTCCTATTCGGAAGGCATTACGTAAGTCGCCTCAGAATAGGGTAAATAGGCTTCACGACGCGGCTCGCTACGCCGATTAACAACTGCCCTACTTCGCATGAATCCTAGCGCAACTTCTGCAAAGCAATGTTTCCGATTCTTTTGTTAGACAGACCATTACACATAAGTTATCGCCACATTTCGCCTAAATGTAGCCGCTATCAGTCCGTGGTAAGCAAAACGAAATTCACTAATTAGGAACCAAGTATAAAACTTAGTGTTTATCCCCATATTATTAAATAGTCCGCGAAAGCGTCACCTACCCAACTGCCAATTGCTTTATCTCAATTTTATTGCCCGTCTTGGCTGTGGGAGGCAGTGGAATCGAATCCCACTGGCGGATACCCACCAGCATAAAAGAGGACAAACAGTCCTCGGTCAAGTTCCCGGCTTTCTTAGAGGTGCCCGCTTCGTACAGCCTCCGCAAACCTTTCTCCGTCCCTCTGCGAAAATTTAGAACGACTCAGCCTCCTATGGTGATTGCCCAAAACCATTAGACGGCCACAGCGTTCGAATTGCGTTTTTCGGCCGCCGCACAGGGGCAATTCCCGTAGAAGCCGAGATAGGTAAGTTTTGTTTATTGTGCCTAAGGGGAACGCCTCCTGATGTAGAGCTCGAAAATTAGTGCACCTTTGATTACATTTCCCTTCAGCCGTCAGCTCAAGCAGTTTTCTACCTGTTTGGTCTGCCCTCAAAAGAAAGGCAGGAAGGTAATTGGAAACATTCACGAAGCTTTCGGTATTATGCTAAACTTTCTCCCTCTCTCCCTACCTCTTTCCCTTCCTTTCCTTCTCCCTTATCCATCCGCCCGTACATGCATCCATTAATCAATCTATATCCATGTATTCGTTATCCATTCATCAGTCTATCTATCCCTCAATCCATCCGTCTCGCCGGACGTCCGTCGTCCGTTTGTCAGTCCGTACGTTCGTTCATAGGTCCAGCCATCCGTCTGTCTGTCTGTCTGTCTGTATGTTATATCATCTGTTCCTCGATGCGTCCATCAGGCAGCCATATTTAGGCAACATTAATTACTGTCCGCCGCCTGAGTTCGCAAAAAATTCACATTTTTTAGTTTTAGGAGCTGCTGTTTGGTGTGTAGGAGCGGCTCTTGCTTCCGTAATTTATGAGAGTAAATTAGATATAATTGTACAGGACTCGCAGTCTAAATCACAATTGGACTACCGCAAGAACCTAACAAGAATACCTGTCGTACGACAAAAGCTGAGTTGTAACAACAGAAGTCTGTTGTTACGACAGAGTCATCTATTGTTACGACACACATTCCTGTCGTAACGACAAAGTCAATATTGTAAACGACAAACCTTAATGTAGTTACATCATAACTGTCATTTACGCTACTCTTCACTATTGGCAAAAACATTCAAATAGTGGGCATCTACTGATGATACATCAGGATCACGACCGACAGGAATTGGGCACGACGGAACATCAAAATCACGACAGGAATATCACACACGACCGAGCATCAGAATCAGGACATGACCAGAATACAACAAGACGACAGTACGACACGCGAAAATACAACGAACTAGAGAAATTGTTATTGTCGTCTTTTTCGACTGGGCTGTCGTTTCTAGACAAAACAATTTTCTCGTTCCCCTGCTCGGCTTTCGTGCATGCAGAGTTGCCAGGCGCAAAAAAAAACCAAGAACAAAAGAACAAGTCCAAAGTTCCGGCGAAACCTGCCTCTCAGGACTGGGAACTTGGGGGCAGTTTAATCCTTAGGCTTACGGCATTGTGGGATGGAGGTACTGCCACTATAAAGCGGCAGGAGTTTCAGGAAAGTGCCAATAATCATCGGACTAAGTGGCACTGAGTGGCCAAAAGTACCGGCGTTAAAAGAAGCAGCGCTAACTGCGCTTCCTTTTTTCAGTTCTTCGGTGAGTCAGTTAAAGTAGATAGCATCATTTCTCAGATGTTGCTTCCTTTGCGGAAGGGCACTAGTTCGTGCATTCCTGAAACATTTTTATCTTAAGCACTCCGCCATATATTCCAAGAAATGGATTGGCTAGTTTAATTTCTGGAATATTCACCGACTTCTGTATTCTCCTGAATAGTTTTCGGTAAGTTGGTATGGCATGTCCTCTAATTTTCATCAAGGCCACCAGGGCCATTGGCATCGCAGACCTGCAAGAGCGCTCGCTAGGTTCAACTCTTGGCAGTGCAACGGCCTACTATTTTCAATTCCGGTACTAGATTTTCTTCGTCACGTAGCATCTGAAGTCACAGAAATTGCAGTTTCCTCCACCTTGTCCGTTGTTCTCGTTTGGTTTGTCGTGTTTTGGTGAAACCGCACACCCAGTACCCACGTTCTCCTTCCTTCACTATGTCACGCCTGGGGATTGAAGATGTCACTAGCCAAAGCACCGGGAAAGCTCGTGAATAGTAAGAGCCGAGGCGAATATTATCCAATTAATTTTTGGTAATGTTTTCGCTCTGAATATTCGCTTAGAGGGCGCGGGTTGTTATGCACTTTCAACGACGGTCCACCACTATTCGGGAACCTTTCTGATCTTCAAGTGATATCTCCTAGTTTGGGGCAGCCCCGAGTAATTATTTCTAGTTAATTTTTGTTCTTCTTAAGGTCTTCGTAGAGAAAATCGTTCCCCTTTTGCAAGAGATGGTAAACACGTGAAGCTTCTGCTTTTTAAAGCGAAAATAGACAGAGCGACAGGCAGACAGGAAGACAAAGGTAAAGGGCTATAGAATAAAATAAAAGCCCAACCCGCACCACATACGTATCGCGGGGAGACAGAAAGACATCGAGTAAATGGAGCTTTCAATAGCTCCCCGGTACCACACGAAGTACAACCGGTTATACCCAATTGCAACAGTACAAAAACAGGCCAACCGGCAAAGAGAATTTTGTCCACACGAAGGTGGAGAGAAATTAACGGGAAAGACTTTCTTCCGACCCACCGCCAGGGGGACGAGCCCGGGGGGACCCCTCTTGTCCCCCCTAGGAAAAAGCCGGATAGGGTGGGTTGCTGGGAACGGGAACTTGGGCATCGGGTTGGGTTATGGGAAAAGGGCGGGAATGAGGGAAGCAATTTTGCTCCAATCCTTTTGTCTGACTCTCTTCCAAGACTGATTGCTCAGCGAGGGCATCAGACAGTACCAATTACCAAACAGAGAGACAGACACGAATTTTAGAATTGCTAGTTCATTGCACGTTCCTCCCTTACTTGGTTATTTTCTACAAGCACATCTTTCATCGCCACAGAAATCTTCATCGCACTTTGTTCCGAACACCCCGGACATCCTCCCACCATGTGGGGGGAAGGCAATTGTGTTTATGTATGGAAGCCAACCCAGCTTTCATCACATCCCGATGTCACCGTTCTTGGTTACAGTTTGTGTAGGCATGGCTGGCTTCCGTAGAGACAACTTACAGGGAACCCCCTTTTTGCATCTGCTTCTATTGCCCGTCTTTCTGTTATTATTGACGAATGGAGATGGAACAGCTACGTCCCAGTTAAAACGCTGGCTTGCGTAGACGCATTCCTAAAAATTTGTTTTCGTTTCCCGGATCCTACGCATGCCCGACTTAGGCGTGAAGACTGACGTCATGCGACCTGAGTCCCGATGCCCGCCGTGACAAGTAGGCCTACATTTATGTTACCGCGGTTGGGATGTCGTTCTATGTAGGCTTGCGCTGGCTTGGATGCACAGCACCTCCTGGTGTCCGTGGCTGAGACAGCACGGTCGTCCCATGGTCTCCTGGACTGAGGGACCACTACCACATCACCCGGCTCACAAGAAAACTTTTCCTCCTTCTCCTCCTCTTATCGGCTCCCCCATTTCTCCTGTGATGTCCATAACTTGCGCTTCTTCTTCTTTTGAACATTTAGGGAAATATAAAGGCAGCTTAAGGTATATCTTTTTCTCTGGTGGATGGTTTTGTCCTGTCAACGCGTCGCAGTTTACGACCTTGCGTTCCGGTTTTCGGCTCCGCGCGTTTTCCCGTAAGTGAAACATCATAGCTTTTCCACTGTGTTTTCTTTTACTGAAATGTTGTTTTGAGCCTTATCTTCCCGCGTTTCCTCTTAAGGGTGAAACTGATTTTGTTTTTCGTAGTTTCCAATGCTTAGAGTTTGTATATATTTTGTAGCCTGGTCAACCTTTCAAACAAACAACGCTGGCTTGAGAACGTTGAGACAATACGCAGTACACCCCCGTTAATCTTGCTTTGGAGCTGTGTCTTCACGTCAGAGAATGTAGAGAACAAAAGCTCGGCAGCAGCTTCGGTGAAAATTCACAAGGTCTTTTACGTTGTCCATAAGACGACATGAACGCAAAAGTGACGGTGTATTCAAGACAGAGAGGCGATTTACATTGTTTTATGATATTGCTTTCCCCATTCACGCACAAAGCCGACATATTTCTTCCTTTTCCAGAGTGAATATTTGCCGGGCAACCCATATAATGACGTCAATTAAAATTCTCCTTGTCATCCACACTTTAAAATTTAGACTAATCAGCTCAGTTAGCTTCGCTAATTAAGCTGACTAGTATGTATGTTCGTAGTTCAGCTGAACTCTCCCACTCCCTTTCTGTGCGGTATACTGCCGTTGACAGCACGTTGTAGCAACGTCAGACTTTAGGCTGATGCTTAGGAACGCATCGGGCTATGGAATGCTTTTTTTCGAATGAGTTTTGTTTTTCCGACATGGCTACCATTTCCGCTCAAGGACATTAAAGGTTGACCGAACAAGGAGACATATAAGGGTTTGGCCGTGAGTAAGCCGGGACTGGAACCTTCCGTCCGTTTGTTCGAACGTGACTGGCACAGTGTTATGTACTTGACAGGACAAATTAGATGTACGCTCCGCCTCTCGCCATGCTGAGATGCCCGCGGTCATCCCCAAATATTTATGCAGTGCACGATATCGCACAGTGTCCGAGAAAGCTATCGGAATGTGTTATAACAATAATAAAACACGTTACTGTTTTGAAATACAAAACAACGCGAAATAACGCCACACGAAAAGTAGCATACAAAGCCATCGCTGCATTTTCTTGAAATGATTTGTTGTTTCGCACTCCTAATTCTTTCAAAATGCGTTAACTCGCCTTAGCTTCTATTTTAGCAACGTTATCACGGCCAGTGAACAAAAGCTGGCAATGGACAAACAACCACCGTGAACGAATACCACAAAGGACTACAGAGGATGAAGGTGCCGAAGAATTTTCAACTCATTTTTTCACGTCTTCCCAGCAGTATACATAGTCCGTTTTCTACGTAAGAGATGACAACCGGGACTATTGGGACTATACCCCCAATATGCTGGGCTGCTTTGACAGTACAACGGTAAGATCTTCTTCTGCTCTGATTTACCGTTCATCGTTGAAAAACCTGCAAAAAAAGGAGCATTAGATTTAAAATAAGGTACATTTTTACTGTGACACAAAAGCACTGGGAAAGGTGCTGGTTTTTCAATTTCGGCTGTAGAGAAGCTGGGGGAAGCATCGCACAAACATTTTCTCGGCGCCAATGCCCGAGGCTACAAAATAATCCAGTTCCTCTCAGTGCCTGAACCTTACCCAGCCACGTCGGCACAAAACATCTGAGGAAAACCGTGGAAGGGGAAATTAAACAAGTCTCTCGTCGCGAGGTCCTTAATCTGGAGAGAAAAGAAAAATAAGAGAAAAACGTAATGGTCCTCCTTTTTTTCCGGAAATCGAAAGCACCTCTGTAGAACCGAGCAGCAAAACATTTGGATCATTTTGTGTTCTTTTCCGCTTTCTTGTAATTTCAGACAGTTCAAACTCGCTGATACTCATAATCCAATGTCTTTGGTCAAGCGAAAAGAAGATGTGAGTACAATAAAAAACACGAGAAAAAAGTTAGAGGAGTTGGGAGAAAATGGGGTGAAGCAGGGAGAGGGAGAGGGAGAAATCTAAGAACAAGAAATAGGGTAAAAGCATTGCTCTTTTGTGGCTAGCTGGAGATTGGGGTGGGGCATTAAATAACCATTTCGCCCAGCTGGTCTCCGGTGGTCAATGGTGTCGCGGCAGCCATCTCGGACTTAAAAGTAGGGGTATCAAGGAATTAATTCTTACTTTTTTATGCTTACCTTGCCAGGTTTTATTATTGCAAAGATTTTCAATTCTTTTGCATCGACAGAGTCTGCCAGCTCCCAGCCTACAAAGCTGCACCCTCGATTACATACCTGCGAGGCTTTTTTTATTAGCCTATTACGTGCTTAGGTGCGTCCCTTGGAGCAAACGTGCACCCCTCCTATATATCAACGTCATTTTGCCTCTGCCATGCTCTATGCTTGCCCGCTTCATTCCTTATCGCAGTATGCCCTTTTTCTTCTTCTTGCATTCAGTGCTCTCCTAGCTTCGAAACGACGTGGCGTCTCCGTGATTTTTCTAACAAAACAGGGACAACAAACTTCAATCATAAGGCAGACTGAGGAAGACTCTGTAAGGCTGCCAGGAGCACATATTGACGCAAGCTGCGCGCAGGCTCTACAACGGAAAGATGCGGTGCCAGATATTGCTCGTTCCTGAACGAACGGTGCTCTCAATGTAGGAGGGAGAGACGGGTTGAGTCGGGGAAACAGGGAGGCCACCGGTGTCATAAAGGAGCGTCAGTATATCACATCGTCATCTACGCCTTTATACGTTCCTTATACGCCCCCCGAACTTCCATCCATCCATCGGGGTTTCTATCTCGCTATCTAAATCAGTACTTTGTTTTCCTAACTTTTTTTCTAACTGAGTGTGGTGTATGCCCCTGCACAAATGATGCCGGCACTCCAGGAGTGCTTGTGAGTATGTACCACGAACTAGCACTACGTCACAGTACTAACGTAAAAGATTCCTCTGCCTTGGAGTAACAGCACTTTGCGTTTCCAGTGTTTTCTCCTCTTCTCTGACTTTCAGCTCACAATGCTCTCCAAGCTTCGCGCTCGTTTTGAGTTCGTAGAATTTACATTGCTTAAGACACAACAGCGCAGAAAACTTGAGGAGACGCGCGTTGCTCTCGGAGTTCCCTGATTTGTAGCGATCCAAAGCCTGCTTTCGGGTCTTCTTTATTCCAAAAAAATGCTTTTTTTTTCATCGCCCACGCCAAGGCAGATCGCATGCAGAAGGCAGCCAGCACGTTTCTGACACTCTTTCGTCCGTGACTACGACTTCAATTTTATTAAAGGGGTGTTATTTTCCATTTCAATCGTAGCTTACTGCTTGTTTTTGTCCTTTATTTGGTTCTTTTATTTGGTCGTTCGCTTACTTTATTGTAGCACCACTATAGCACTGAAATTCGCACGAAGTTTGTTATGACTGCAAAGTATCTACTGCCGCAATACGGCTCGTAGCTTCATAAAACCAACTTTACCAAGTTTATTTATTACGTATGCAGTTTGCCAAAGTAATTTTACCTTCGAGTCCATGCGCTCTGCTCGTTCACTCAAACCAACCAGGAGGGTGCAGTAGAAACTAAGCGCATTGAATTGTTGAAACGGACTGAATACGGAAACACTCACAACTGAGCAATGGTGCGAGAACTAGTCTGTTTGTTATTTTTTTTTCCATTCTACCCGTCTTCCTATTCTCGCATTGATCTTGGTACAAGGCTTGTGTTCTTTCGACGGGAACTCTCTTTTGTTGCGTTTTCACACATGCAAGAACCCATATCCACAAAGAGACAAAAATGTAGAGAAACTGTCAAAAGGAGTTCTGAAAATTGTGCCTGAGGATGCGGTCCAGCCGCTTCTCTCCGGTCTACCCCGCGACGTATTCACTGTGTTGTTTATCTGAGCGGCGCTTTCTATTCCTTACCTGAGGTGTCGTTCGTCCGATAAAACGCACTGCAGAAAGCCAACTTTACACAATGGGTTTCACAAAACGATGATTTTCATAAGCTAATGAACATTAGACGCCTCAAAAACGCTTCCCGTGGTCGTAATCCAACCTTGGTCCCCAGCGTTGTGCTGTTTTAGCGTCTGCAAAGAATGCTGAACGCGTCGGTCGTACGTACGCAGAGTCCTTCTGAGATTTCTTACACGAATTAGAAGCTATCTTCGAGACTTTACTGCAATACAAGAAACCATTTGGGGAAGAGGGAGCAAAGTTTAAAATATACATTGCAGTAGACTTCACTGCGATAACGAAAACTTATAAAGCCGGTTCCAGTTTTATGCACTAGTGCATTGCTGGAAAAACGTTTTCAATGTGGCTTTAGACGAAAATATGAAGACCCTAGGGCTTTACAATAACACCCTTATGACCCCGAGTGCAGGTATGGGTCGCATTGTATGAAGCGTTGCAGGCAAAGGAACATGCTTCGGACGAATGAACTAAGATTTGTGGCGCCTTGAAATTATTCAAGTGCATCACGTAACGGAAGATCCGTCGTGCACAGGAATGCTTGTTCATAGCATCCTCCCGCGAACGGCCGGCTTCGTTTAATACATGGGGTCTTCATTCCAAAAGGGGAGTTCCTCAGGAGGCCGAACGGTCGCCGGGCCTGACTTATCCGCACAGCTTGCATTTCGAGATAAAGGCAGTCGTTGTACCTTTCACAAAGCGCTTCCAATTTCCGGCAATCCTGGCTTAGCTCACTTTTCTCATTTGACCGAGCTTATCTGCCTGGTCGCTTTTATGGGCCTACCTAAGTCCTGGTTCTGTTTGCGCCCTGACGTCGTTACTCAGATTCCCACGCCGACACGGAGCTTGGTCGTCGGGTATAGGTCAGTGCGAACGCGTTGGCAGGCAGCCCACTGACATGAAGCAGTACCCCGCAGGTTCACGTTCTTTTTTGCACATTCCCTGACAACCCTAGCATCCCTTTGCACTTGTAGAATCGCTCTTTACTTCACTGTATATTTTGTATCCGATCTGCCCGTTCGAGTTTTCAGGCGCAAAAGGGTCCTGTGAGAATTTTTGAAACAGAGAGAGTTCTAAAACAGAGAGGCAGATAGTGTTAGAGTCCCGGTGGGAATTATAGAAAAAAAACTTCTCGCTCATTGGTTAGGTAAGATGTTTTTATCTCGAATAAGTGATGTATAATGCATGCTACAAATGATCCTTTTATGACAGGTAACTGTTTCTGAAAGCTTTATCGCCATCGAAAGGAACCACAGTGTGGTGTCATGTGTACCTTCTGTTTGTGTGCTGCATTTGAACATCAAACAATGGTCGCTCTATCGATATTTCTCCTTTGTCTTCTGTCCCCCCCCCCTACATCACTCTCTTACTCTCTCCCTCCCTCTCTCACTTACTGTCGCACACTCCTACATGAAAAGGAAAATGGTACGCACGTTGCCATCCCTCTTCGTATCATTGCTGGGCAGCAACGCATGGTCGCCGCGAAGAATGAACTGTTTGAACATTCATTCATAACTGGAGCTTCTTGAAACACTGCCAGGCTAACCTTGAAACAGGGTCACGCTAGCCAGGCAGCGCCTGTATTTTTTGGTTTCTCACTTTGCCCAGTCTTTCGCGCTGTTTTTTTTTTGTCATACAAAGTACCAACTGGCCTTTCAGCGAACACTTTTTTAACCTCCAGAGTTTTCTTAAAACATTTCTCTCCCTCGCTTAAAATGGAAAGATACTGCTCCACAGTAAAGATATTCAGAAAAACAATGCGCGTGAGAAAGACGTAAAAAATGCTTGAGGCCTTCTCTCAATTTCTGATTGGAACATGTGAAGTCCAGTTTTCAACAAGTACAGACACCTGGAATTTTGAACTGACGTGATGCAACACTAGAACGTTTTTGACAAGCGTTTATCAGAGCTTGCGTCGCCGCCCAAGAAGCACAGAAATATCACCATTCTTACACATTTATAGATCATGCTGAATAAGCGTCATTTGAACAGGTGTCGCAGTAGAAGAGACGTGGCTCTGGAAAAGCTGGCGCTGTTTCTCCAGAAAAACTAGAAGTACCTTTTTTAGACACCCGTTTGTTTACACATTCTGTATTTGAAAACGGAAAACACATGGTTTTGAACATTTTTTGTTCGGTGCGAACACCCAACGGGAAGTCAGGCCCTTTGTTCCATTCACCAAAGAGTGGGGATTGGTATATCGTTCGTTACATCTCCGGACAAACGATCAAGTGTAAACTGGCTGCTCGGCGGGCTTTAGTTTGTGCGTTTTACTGCGCAGTACTGTGTCCAACCAATTATACAAGGGATCCCCGACGGAACTACGGATTACCAAATTGGCTCCGGCGTCCAGTCCGAAGGAGCTTGGTTTGTTCCATTGGAGCGGCTTTTACACGAAGCCACACTGGTCGGTTTGGCCGCAGTAACGAAGTGCGGTGTTGTTACGGACACCTGCTGACCACCTCCGCTGAGATAAAAGCAGGCCTTACAGCTGTCTTCTTTTCTCTCCGTTTTCTTTCCAATTCATGCAGACATTTTGCCAGCCTGGCACCTGTGACGTATGTGCGATCACAGCCAGCGACCGAAAGAAGGACCAGTAATTCGACTTCTTCTTTTCTAACTAGACAGAGGGTCTCCAATGATCTTAGAGGCAACTACTGATCCTCAACAAATGCTCTTTTCACGCTCAACGCCGCTGTTTTTGAGACCATCGCCCGACGCTGATCTCTTTGCATTATTTCCGGGCGCCTGTGTGCGAACAGTCTGTGCAATCGCACGCGTTATAGCATTCCTCAGTGACCGGCGTATGTCACCTGTTCTGATCCCCTCCCGTCTACCTCATCATTCACTGCCGCTTTCTCCTCGCACAGTTAATTCTTAACAGCAGGAATTTTGATGCGTTAGACAAGAAAAAAATTCCGATTCTGTATTTCATCGTTGTAGAGCTTGCAGTTCGTTATGCTCTATGCTTTCACACCAGCTTATTATAATATTATTTTCGTTATCAACTCTCGGTAATGTAGCCCTTCGGAGAACAGGCGTTATACACCTGGTCTGACATAATGCTAGAGAGAGAGATAGAATGGGCTATTTATTAAAGAAGCAGAGAGGTTTGCCTCCATTTAAATTCGCGGACATGCTTTTCTGCTCAGGTTTGTGGATGGAGGAAGAAGATGCCCGGGAAGAAGATGGGCAGAAAAAAAGGGAAGAAAAAAAACTTCCGTGGACTTGGCGCCATGAAGAACTTTAACTGGTTGTTTTGTTTTATTCTGAGCTTGCGCCACATAAGTTACAATTTCGAAAGTACTGCCAATATCATCCAAATAGGAGAACAAACCCTTTAAGCCTGGCGCTTCATCGAAGGACAAGTCCATGGCCATAACATAATCTTGACAGTCTCTGTTTTATGCGTTCGATGTCTTGAAGGAAGTGTGATCTCTGTGCCATGTAGGCCGCACAGTCAATTAAAATCGGTTCAACTGCTTTCACAAAAGAACAGTTATCCCAGTACGGATGTGGGATCGCTCCAAGGCGATATCGGAATCGAACCCTCGACTTCTTGCTCTGCAGCAGAACGCCTTAGCACAGTAAACTTCCCGAAGAGACCGTAGTCATGACCACTGCTACGTAGTTGGTTTGGAAAGAGCCCGCAACTGGCGAGAGTTGTCAATCATCATCATCATCATCATCACCAGCCTATCTAATCCCACTGCAGGGCAAAGGCCTCTCCTATTAATCTCCAACTACCCCCGTCTGCGCTAACTCGCGACCAATTTATCCCTGCAAACTTATTGATCTCATCTGCCCATCCAACTTTCTGCCGCCCCCTGCTACGCTTGCCTTCTCTAGGGATCCACTCTGTTACCCTTAATGACCAACGGTTATCTTGCCTTCGCATTACATGTCCTGCCCACGTCCATTTCTTCTTCCTAATTTCTTCTAATATGTCCTTAACATGCGTATGTTCTTTCACATACTACGCTCTCTTCTTGTCCCTTAATATTACACCTATCATCTTCCGTTCCATTTCCCGCTGAGTCGTTCTCAATTTAAGTTGAACCCGCTCTAGTGAGCCCCCAAGTTTCATCCCCGTAGGTGAGTACCGGTAAGATGCAGCTGTCATACACTTTCTTCTTCAGGCACTAATGGTAGGCTGCCATTCATTATCTGAGAATATCTGCCGTATGCACTCCACCCCATTCTTATCCTTCTAATTATCTCGGCCTCATGGTTGAGATCCGGGGTCACAACTTGCCCTAAGTAGATATATTCGCTCACCCCGTCCAGTGCCTCGCCACCTATCTCAAACCGCTGTGCTGTCCCGAGGTTATTGATCATTACTTTAGTTTTCTGCATATTAATTTTGAGGCCCATGGTTCTACTCTGTTTGTCCAGTGCGGAAAGCATGCTTTGCATGCTTTCCCCCGAGTTACTTAGCAAGGCAACGTCATCAGCAAATCTGAGGTTGCTGAGGTATTCTCTATTATCTCTTACTTCCACCTGTTCCCAATCCAATGCTCTGAATACTTATAGTAAACATTGTTGTCAATACTTACTTTTTAATGTCAAAATGCTGAAGATATGTTTGAAGCCACGTGTGGTGGGGTGCTGAAAATAGGTGGTCAGAAGGTATTCCAATCGGTAGAACCAGGGAGTGTAAGACACGGGGTGGCGTGCCAGGAAAGGGAAACAGCAATGCGGGTGGAGGGTAGGACGAGAGACTTGAGAAAGGGTGAAAGTGCTCGCGCTTGAAAGGAAAACAGGAGGACCAAAGGAGGGTAGGTCGCTGCCGCACCCGAGTGATGAGGCTAACGACGGGGTGAATAGGAGGCGCCTGGTAATGGATGGCTAGCGCAACGAGCTTCGAGGCGTACTGTCCTTGTTTAGGTCAAATGGTGACGGGCGCGGCCGAGAAATTCAACAGAAAGTTCGAGAGAATACTAACAGCAGGGTGATTCCACGAGAGGACGAACATGCGAGTACACGCGCATTTTTTTTTGTTTTTGTCGATATTTTTATGAGTTATTCACAAGCCAGACAATAGCCTAAAACTTCCACTTGCGCACTTCTCCAGAAAAAAGTTTGCAAAGCTGGCGCGGATGACGCGCGGTTTTCAGCGTCTGCAGTTTTTTTTTCTTTTTTTTTAATTGGGGCTTTCCGCAAAGCATGGTTCGATCGTGCTGACTAAATTTCGTTTGAAAACAAAAACTACACCACTGTGACAAACAGGTCAAAACAAATTTTATGTTGTGCCGTGAACAAAGAAGAAAAAGAAAAAAATATTGTGAATTCGGGCCAGATGCTAGATTGTCGCTCACTTTGACGCCGTCTATCTACGTATGACCAACTTGTAAGTGATAGGTAATATCGACCAGATATGTGTAATCATATTTGTAAAATATCGCTCGTCTAGAAAAAAAGTAAATATACGCCAAAAAAGATACTGCCTGAGCGTTGTTTAAAATGGGTATTTTAAAAATCAGAATAGAAAGAAAGCACGCTCTCGAGGTTATTGAAATTTGGGAAACGGGACTTCTCAAGAGGGCCAACAATATAGCTAAAAACAAGTTGCATCACTTTGTTTGTTCCGTAGTTATAAGCGGCTGAAATCACCCATTCGACACGCGTCTCTCTGGCGTGTGCTCCGCTACATGAGCTTCATTTATGTCTTCGAGCTTTGACAAAAAAGTTGTCTGTTCGTATTCTGCGGCCACAACAGGGACGTTTGGACCCTTGATGTCCTTCTAAAAAAAGATACGCGTTGTTATTCTTTTTTTGTTTGTGATGTTTCAATGAATAAGCGCTAGCACACCTACGCCTGTTGCGAACACCCGCCAAAAAGCGCGCCTTTGCAGGAGTAACTTCAACATTTACACTTCTTTTTTAAGCAGTTTTGATGACTGAAAGCATTTGCGCTTCTCTCAGCTTTCTTAAGAAAAGAATGGCAAATTTTTGCTTGAATGGTAGGATCGGAACCGGGGCTGCTCTCACAGAAGATGTGCTTGCCGAAGTGGCGGGAATACGTTCTCTGCCGTTCGTGGCAACAGATGAGAATCTTTGAGATACAGACCGAGTCCGTTGGAGTGTCCAGCTCGTCATGCAAGTCACCCGCGGGCCTTACAACATTCCACACGCTGTGGGAGTTCCGGGACTCCCACCGTCGACCAGCGATCATCTTCCTACGAATGTCAAGACTCTAGAATAGTAAGGGTAGCCTCGGCCGGGCGCATCTAAAGGTAACTCTCATGTCGGTGTGGAATTTTAAGCAACAAAAGCAAAGAAAAAAATTAAAACCCCTTGCTAAAACGCGACGCATTCTCTCTTGCAACTTGAGTCAAAGTCCAAATTCCAAAGTGCGTCGACCGCGCAAGTATGGCGCAATCGAGTCGGCGTCCGCTTTCAGACTCAGGGAAGCTAGGTTATACTCCGACAGAGGGAAGCCTGTTTTTTTAGGCACGTTATGTGCCTTTGTGGAAACACAAACTCATCATATGCTCTCCCATTGCGGAAAGCTGGCTTTTCTGTAGTGCGTTCTCGCATACGCTATCCACCGTGAGGCAAAGGTAGCTTTGCTTCAAAATGAAGATGACGTCCCCACCTTCTTTACCTTCGTTCTCCAGCCCTGACAAGTCGTTGAGCTCCTGTCCTTCGAAATAAAAAAAAAATCGACCACATCCACTTAAATTGCAGACCTGCAAAATATTTCTTATATTTAACACCTCTCTTGCTCAAGTGCACTCCTTCTCCGAAAACGGCGAATCAGACATTTATGGCCGCTGCCTCCAAGTTAATACAGTTTTTGTAGGAGTAGTTCAGTACAGAGACCAAGGAATCTACACCGGCTGACAAGAAAATGACGGGACGGGCTATACAATTTGACGGGATAGCAAAATGATGAGACGGGCTATACCAGAATAATTTGAGCTTAACAGAGAGGGAAGGCAACTGTTGCAGCGGCTGCAAAGCGAGGTGATGGAGCAGTAGAAAACAAACAGCACGAATTCCAGCGGGAAAATGGAGAGGGGCTTTGTGATTTATAACTAAAATTTCCTTTCGCATCATTTGTGCTGCTTTCGGTAATCTCGGTGAACGGATCTCGGTGTTTTCTCAGACACAGGAATCTAGATTTTGTTTATGTGCTAGCAGCTGCGGAAAGTAGTAAATGGCTGTTCCCTTTGTCCAACGCTGACCGTTTGAAGTTCCACTAGCTCAGCCAGATCTCGTCCTCCAGCTGGTAACCCCCTCCCCGCCTCCACCCTGTTACTAAGCATTCACAGATGCGACAAAATGGTTGTAGGATAAATCCATCTTAAATGGCAGCGCCTATGCTCAAGCCAAGTAAACGAAAGTTAAGATATTATCTAGAGTCTTACCTTTACGTTCACTCGGTGAGCCAGCAACGAACTGGAAACACTCGTGGTTCTGCTCTGTCAGATCTCGGAATTCCCGAAGAACTTCATCACCTAATAGATAACCAAAAAAATGTACAAGAGACCCCTCCTGTACTTGCTGAAGGAATGGTAAGGATATGTTTACCCAGCTACATGGAGATACTGCTCATGAGGGAATATTCGTTCCCCTGGAAATAAAGTGAGTTGTAGGGGAATGACGAGAGTGTATATCGACGAGCCGTAACTGCCGTGGAGACGTTCTTTTACGGAATAAATGAGGACACACGGGCAAGTCGAATGTAGCCAACTGAGTGGACTGGAGAGGAACTAGCGAACAAAACCGATGAACCCGTTAAAAAAAACCGCTGAACCGGTGAACAAACAAACATGGTGTAAGTGAGTCGGTGGCCGCGGGAGGCTCATGCAAACTATTTTTTTGTGCCCTTTGACTCGACTCTTTGAGGCCGTTCTAATCACTTGAATGGAGATATTTTTTAGGTTAAAACCAATTTAATGGGTTGGTTAAAGGGTTTGTGTTTTGTGCAATCTCGACGCAGCTATTTTGGTCTGTCTGTCTGTCTGTCTGTCTGTCTGTCTGTCTGTCTGTCTGTCTGTCTGTCTGTCTGTCTGTCTGTCGATTGAAATTCCTGTAAAAGAACTGCTGAAACAATACTCGAGCAGTCAAGACTCTTCCAAACTACTAAGACCGCTGGCATAAACCAGAGATGTCCCCATTGTTTATCGCGAAGGAAAGGTCAGGTATTTTTGAGGCGTAAACACATAGTCAATAGTTCCACACTTGTTTCTATGGAGCACAAACGCTGAATGGTATTTATGATGGCAAACAAAAAACACCGTTTAGGACGCGTCCGAATGAATACGAGATGAAAGCAAACACGAAAGATGCCGTCTCAGAATGGTTTAAGATCAAAATAGACACAATGTTGTAATAAATGGTGCGGGAGCAGGGTGAATGCGGGAAATTTTAATTGTATTGAGCAAACCTTCATCCTAATTAGGATTGAAGAAGGGAGAGAAAAGAGGAAGAGGAGAAGGGGTTATGTAGCAGGGGCCAAAGAAAATGGCCGCGGTCACCGCCAAAACGGCAGCCACCATCGTGAACTAACTCTGCTCCCAAATAAATGTGTTTCTTGTTCTTCTTCATTTTCGACAAAATTTGCATCAGAGCAATTCGATACTCCGCTTTTTTTTCCCAATAAACAGCGCAGCTGATTTTATTATGTATTTATTTCTTCCTGAATCTTGCCTAAGATTTTCTTGACGCGAAATAATATTGGCAATATGAACAATGAGCAACTATGCTACTAAATGTAAAAGCTGTCTGCCGATACTTCGTTTTTTTATAACTTGCCAACAGGATGCTCTCGTTTCAGTTTATAGGCAGGGTTACTGCGGCATCGTCATTTTCTACAACGCGGTACCCCCGAGGTAAAACCCGCACAAAAAAGCGCGATAAACAACAATCCCCCTGGGTTTGCTGTGATTACCTTAATTCTTATACAAAAAGAAAGCGAAGGCTTTGATATTTTTCCCCAGTGTGTAGCCCTGCACCAGACGGAACCCGAAAAAAACGTTAAACAATCTCCCAAGTAACTTTTGTTCAACCTGGCGCTCTTTGCCCATCCAACCATCATCATCACCCAACCAAACATCCAACCATCAGCATTATCTCTTGAGTTGCATCCCACAGAAGTTGAAATTAGGACGAGTTGTTTCTGGTAGTTGGCTACAGAGAGCCTTAAATTTTTTGGAGGTGTATCCTCCAGTTTATTTTCTCTTGTTTCCGCTCGACACAAGACAACGAATAGATTTTAAAAATCACCTTAAAAGCCGACTCCGACCTCGGTCTTCTGCAGGAAAGATAATACTCCTAGCGACTTCTCCTAAACGACGAGGGGAGCCGAGTTGTGGAAGTGTGAAAGGTGTAGAGGATATAAGAGAAGACTATCCTAAAAATTGGACAGCACGAAGAAATTCCTCAAACATAAAATACCAAGTTACATTGGAAAGTGAATAAAAAAGTAACTGGTTATGGGTAACGCGTGACTAGTAACTACTGGTTATTTTCTAAGACTGCAAAAGCTCAATTTTGCCATCTGCCGCACTGCAGACGCGGGAAAGGTCATCAGTTCAATGATGCTGGAAGATTTCTAACTACAATCTCTTGATTCCAGTTCTCCGCTAAATTCAAAGCGAAGATGTAAAAAATTCGTACTTTCCCGATAACCTATTTTATGTTATCTCACTTTGTTACCGTTTGTCTTCCTTTCCCACTGGGAATCCGGAGTACATGTCATAGAAACCGCACTCCCCGCAAAAAGCAGTAGTGTCAATCGCGGAAGTCACCACTGGTGGCGTAATTAGAAGAAATAACGGGTGCGAACTCTCTCAGCTAACGCCTTTGGCTGCGCAGGTAACTTTGGTGCTCCCGCCGACGTGATACCTATATTAATCGGAGCTCGGTATTCCTGGAAGAGCGCCAAAGACAGTTTCACATAGTATATCCAAAGCGACCCAGCTTCCAACAGTCATTTTATTTAAGCCTCGACGAAGCCCTCCATAGCCAACCGTTCATGCCGAGGTTTCTCTCAAAGACACCGCTTCCCCATCAAGCACAACGAAACGACAGGATTAGAAGGAACTAATTCCCCTAAGACGCACAGTTGAGCTGCGCCTACTTTTCTGCTCCCTCTCGGATAACCGGCGATGGCGCGGGAATTGCAAGTAGAAGCTGATTATTGCCCTCCAGCTTCCTTTCGTAATCCCTTCTTGATTATTCTTGGATCAAAGGTATATACAGTGGCAGTGCCTTAGCTCTTGCAGGATTTTTGTAGTTGCAGACGAGCCAGCAAAAAATTCGTCGGGTGACTTAAGTGCTCTTACATACTTTAAAGGCAAAGACATGGGAATACTTACCCATGACTTCTTAACCGCCAAAGTGAGCAAGTGCATGTGCAGATAAAGAGCTCTTCACTCTGCTCGGAAAACTTGTGCTCTTTTCTTCGTAATCTCTCTAAAACACACAGTGCATTTGGGTTCAAAAACTTTTTGGCAGAATATATTTTCGTGAACTGGTCTATCTTCTCTTTTAGTTTTGTGGACCCTCATCTACCGTAATTGAAAAACAATCCAAGAAAAAGAGGAAAACAGGAAACGAGTAAACAGATGCCTTGTATGGGCATTGTATGGAGATCACGGTGAACTTTGGGTCCTCCTGAATACGGAGAGTCGGCTTTACGTCAGACTGCCTCTGAAACAAGACGTCGTCTTTCCATTAATATTTCAACCAAACATCAATATGATGGTGTTGATCATTGAAATGGGCGCCTGTGGTTCTCACTTTGCACTCACCCTTATTGTCGAACTCTTCCGCGTAATTTTCTGTACGCAGAAGATCACTCTTACTTCATCAGCCGAATTCCAATCACACAAAGCAGGCTGCCACGAGGGCGATACTCAGCCGAATTTCTTTCAAGCACCAACTACAGCGGGGCCATTCCGTGGAATATCGTAGCTCAATTTTCGAAATACAGTAAATGCGCGTTGCAACATCATCTTAACACGGTGTTACATCAAAGAGTTTGTCCCAGAAACAGGTTCCAGACGGAAGAAAATTGTGTCGCAACTACAAATTTTGTATTCGTATTGCGAAATACTGGCTGTGTCCGTGAAGGTTTATTCTTGTGGCATATCAAGTTTCCAGCAACTGCAAATATTGTATTCGTATTGCGAAACACTGGCTGTATCAGCGGAGCTTTATTTTAGTGACATATCACGTTTCCAGCGACAACGAAGGTCTCCAATTTTCCAAAACTTAGCGAACGTTGCCTTTTTTATGAGTCAATAGAGAATTTACCTAAAATGCAGCTCTGAGGCGACGATAGATTATCACAGCAATGAAACAAGAGAGGTAGATCAGGTGCGCAGCGAATACCATGATGGAGATGTGACGAACGAGTTGTCGCCTCCCAAAAGAAAATGTGGAGCCTGAAATGCCTGACAGCAAAGATTAAATGGAATGGAAAGTTATGTCTTGCACAATACACAGCCTGACGGTTTATTTTCGGGGGTTCTTTGAAGTTTCATATAAGACGAAACAAGGAAAAAGAAATATGCAACACAGAAATGGAAAAACTGCGAATAGTGAGGAGGGTCTCTCGTGAGATCTGAAGAATTTAGGACCTTGTGATTCTGTAACTTATATTTCTCTGGTCTCACAAGACGGCCAAAAACAAAACTAAGGTTTGGAAGAAAATTCTCCATTCTGGCCATAGATAAATATTTGCCCCATACGCTCTGCAAGATCATGATTACATTAGAGCCTTCCGCAGATACAGACCACCAGTGTAGAGCCGTTTGTAATGACTGGGCTTCAGAGAGTCGTTCGGGTACGCGCCCGCTAACGGAGTAGGGTTTGCGACAAAGACAAATTTCTCGTAAATTCTCTGTAGCTAGGAGAAAAGTTGTTGTTCGATTGGCTGCTAAGAAGCTCTGCTACTAATCCAAGTTTCAGTTTTGCATAAAACGTTTGTTCATCCTAAAAGTTTCAGTAATACGCAATTTCCGTCTGATGTAAATTCATGGGCTTATAATGCTAACTCATCTAGTCAGCTGACTCATCTAGTTCCCTGTACTGCTAAATGAAAAGATAAAACTAATCTACGAAAATCGCAGTATTTGGTTCTTGGGCGTATGTAAATTTTTGCAGTGAAGAAATTAAGCAGAAACATGTAACAGTTTGTGCATGGATAGCACCCTGGCCTCCAGAGAAGTAGCCGAGCACGCTGCCAGCATGTTGACATGTCGTATGGCAAACACATATAACGGTATGTGTGTTCAACATGTGCAGCCCAGCTCATGAGTACTATTATTCTGTGGGGAACCCTGGGCAATGAAGTGCCGTGTTGTGCTTGTGAAAGTTCGTCAGGAAAATATCTGCTCGGTACGCTGCAAATTTTCCTGCCAAGTAAACGCCCTTCTTATGTTCCCCACCAACGCCTCACGCTCTTCCTCTCCAGTGTCACTTCGCTCTCGATAAATGCTGTGGATATTTGCCCAAAGTGAATTGAAATTTCCTGCGCTCCACTGCCTGTGTCCCACGTATTGAAGCTTTTCGTTAATTGGAATGCCGCCACAAGCTGTATTTCCGGGTGCAAATTATGGTTTTCAGTACGTGCTTTTATTCGCTATTTATCATTGACTATTTATTAAAATTTTCTTCTTTAACGAACGAAGAAATCGTGTCAAAGGTAGCGTCTAAATTTTTCTAACGTGTGCAACAGATTCATGGTTTGCATGGCACACCCTCAACGAGTGCCTTTCAATTTGTAATGCGAGCAGTGTTTGTCGCAAGGCAGACCATAAAAATTTTATCGGTTTTACTAGTGAATTGCCCAAGAATTTCACCTTGTGAACTTTTGACGACAACGTTATTATTTCTACTATGGCACAGCATATCGTCCACCAACAAACTGCTTTGAAACGAAAACAACATCTTTCCCTCCTCTCTCAATTGAGGCTTAGTAGTGATGGAAATAACAAAAAAATAGAAAGAAGTCGTGTTTTTTGCACTCCCTGAGGCTACCGCCTCAAGTTTTCAGGTTCTGAAGTGCCGAGAACACAGAAAAGCTTTCAGCTCAAAGGGGTCTGGCTGCTCATAAAAGTTTCATGAACCGGCAGGGGGTGGTATGGGACCGTACTGATGTCTTGGCGTGGTTGCTTTTCTTCGCATGACTGTGTTTCAGACAGAGCACACAAAGTTATGTCTGGCGTTTTGTTTTTCTGAAAATATTTATGCCATGGGCATGGTCGCTTATTTTCCTGGCGTAGATGATTAGATGGTCGGATACATATGTAGTCCGCCCGTTGACGTAGTGCTTTTGGGGCAGTTGACAGCTACGAGCACCATTGGCTGTTCTGATTTGTGGGTACTAAACCACTTTTTATGCTGGGGGAAAATAGCGGGAGAAAGTGTAGGATCCTATTCCCATTGGAGTGTATCATTGGTACCTCCAAGTGGTTTAGGGCGTAGACTTTTGAATGCGCCAACATGACGACCTCTATGGGTGATCGCACGATGTGAGCTAAGCTGCTTAATAGCAATGGGCAAGTCAAGCGAAGTCACACCAACGTGTCATGCATAAATGAGGTAAAAGACCGTTGACCGCACATTTTCTTAATTTCGTGAGTAAAGTGCGGATCCATCCTGGTATAACTGCCCCAATGTTTGCCGTGGTAAAACCACTCAACCCTTTTCCTGGAATAACTGGTGGTCTTATCAGCTTATTGCTTAGAATTTTTGGTGAACGATACTCTGAAACGGCGAAGAATATATTTAAGGGTTAGAGAGCGCAGAAGCACAACGACAAGGGCGTGCGACGAAAGAACCAGCGCTCAGCAATTAACTCGGAGGCTACGCAGACAGGTGACCGGAATCCCTTAACACGAGAAATTCGGGAAATAGGCTTTACACGATCACACTGTTGAGCAAGATTTTATGATGGCATGCCCACGGTCGATACCCATATTTTTCCTCTTAACCCCGTCCAATGGCCACAGTTCGCTCGACCGGAAATCGTGCGTTCGTGGCGTTGGGTTCTTCTACTCTTTTTTTAACAGTACACGCACCCAATTTGCCACGAGTTATACACAGGTCCCTCTGTGCTACGTTTGGGTCCTAAATATGTCGTACCTGAAAGTAATGTCACCCTATTTAACGCAGGTTGGTGTACGCGATGATATTACTACCCACGGTATACGTAGGTTGAGAAGTTTAAACGGCCAAGACAAAGCAGCGGAAAAAAGCAACAATAAAATTACTGACGTCTCGAATTTTCGGGTGCCGCTTTTTTTCACTCTTACGCAAAGACACGCGGAAACACGCTCAAATACAAATGTTATTTTTGAAAGGCCATTGTAGACACCTACCTTCTACATTACAGAGCTAAAAATACACTCAAGGAAAAGCTTCAATACTCTATCCTGCTATGCGCCCTTAAAAACAATGTTTTTTTAAAGTCACTCCTTAAAATACGATAACCTAGACAAGGCTCTCATGCTGAACCACCCCCCCCCCCCCCCCAAAAAAAAAAAAGTTTTGCGAATCAAAAAGAAGCCTATCGTCGTGCTACTTTTCAGCGGAAAGAGGGAAGCAGTACATATGCGCGTCCCCATGTACCGAAGTGCCAAAATGTTGTAAATACAACGCACCGAATTCGAGAGATTTATCCCACAGAGCAACGCTCAGAGTTCGGATCTCGTTGCTTCGATCATTGACGTTTCTAATAAGACAAAAAATCTCTGGAATACTGGGTAAGTATTGGTAGGCTACTGACATTCTGTCAAAGGAGCAGAGCGTAAATACCTTGCTGACTGCGCTGTCTCACTCCCACGTTTCGTGTGCGCACAGCTGTTACGAGCACAATCCCAGTCACTATCTGCTTCTGTTTTGGGCAACAAAGTGGATCGCACACACAGTGGAGGTAATCGACAATACAAGCGCAAGCACAATTCAGTCTTTTTCAGCCTTTGAAAAGGTTCTTTTACAGCAGGACAGGAAAAATGGCTTTAGCGTGCACTCTGCAGTATTTCAACACACCCATCACCCGCACCACTACTATAATCACCATCATGACCATCCTGATAATAACAAGCATCATCGCCGTAGTTATCTTCATCATCATCATCAACAACAACCTATTTACTTCAATAGAAGGGTCACGCCCCGCGCGTAAAATACTAATTGCGGCAATCACGCGCTGTCCGGGTGCTCTACTCCGCCAAAATTATTTCTATCATCCTGCCACTAACTATTCCGTTCTTATATTTTACGATCTCTTCTGTCAGTATTCATAAGTTGCTCTGATCTTGCACCGGTTGTCACATCTTCACACTGCTAGTCCAACCCAACTCACTCCAACTAACTCCAAGCCCACCTCCATCCCTACCAACTACAGCCAATCCCAGTCCAACCCCAGTTTAATACCAACCGAGCTCAACACCAGTTCAGCCCAACTCCAGCCCAACCAACTCCTAGCCTAACCAACCACCCAAGTCCAGCCCAACCAGTTTATGTTAGAATGGGATGGATCTAGACAATTACCTTTCCCCACCCAACTAGAGCCCACATTCTGTCCCCCACCCTGTACTCCTCGCAATGTCGCTTCTGTGAGGCTCCGGGCACGCTTTACCACATTGTGTGGGGCTGCGATAAAAACCCTAAGTTACCCCCCCTGCCCTTCCCCTCCCCTGAGCACTGGGAGAGAGCACTGTCCAGCTCGGACCCTGATGACCAGCTTTGGCTGGTGAAAAGAGCCCAAGAAGCTGGACGGTCTCAAGGGGTCCTGGAATAAGGACTCTTCCCCAAGGCGAACTTCTTCATAGGGACGTTTATTCCTCTTTCTCCTCCTCTAGACCTTTCCATGGTGCCGGTGGTGGTCCTTTGCGGGTAGTTGGAACTATCTCGGCAGACCTTGTGCTTGGCGGAGACACTTTCCGAACTGAGTCTACCGCATTGCAGTACGCAAAGTACGACATCATTCCGGGTATCGGCTTTTTGACATAATGTGGGGCAAAGCTGGATTGCTGTTCTGGGGAGATTTTATTGCGAGTTTTACTGCCTGCCTTTACGGAGTACGCTACTAAAACCAGGGAAGGAGAGTGCGCTGTTTCTGAGGACACGCTTTTGCCTCCTATGTCAGCCATGTTCGTTTTCTTGAAGTCCAGCCCGATGAACACGCGAAGCTCCAGTGTGTTGTTAGTTGAGCTTAAGCTGAACACAACGATGAATAAAGGTGTTTTCGTACCTCGGGCTTGAATTCGTGAGGAGGGGGCTATTCTCATGTGCTGAAAGTCCACGCAAGTTAAGAACCCGTACTTTTCCCTCATGGCCGCACTCTCGCCATTTATGCTGAGAAATTAGACAGTTCACCGGACGCTATTTCGCTGTCTGATCCTGCGAATAATGTGGAACCGGAGAACACCGCCAATTTTAAAAAGATGGTTAACAAATCACGGCCTTCTGAGCAACTACACGCATTGCAGAAATTGCTTGCTTCGCACGGTTCGGTATTCAACTTTGCGCGGGATAAATACCCGCGTGCCCCGCAAGAGTGTCGAATAGTACATCGAATTCACACCGAAGTTGCAACATCCATACGGTAGAAACATCACTGCGTGTATCCTGCTGAGCGCAGCCCTATAGGTGACCAAACTTAGGAAATTCTCCGGAAAGGCGTAATTCTGGAATCCAGCAGACCACGCGTTGCCCTTGTATTAGTGGTCAAAAAGATTGACAACACGTGGCGACTTTGCGTTGACCGCCGTAAACTTAATAATGTGACGAAGAAGGACGTCTACCCATTGACCCGAATTGATGATGTCATTGATTGCCTGCATTCTGCCTCCGATTTTCCTAGGTAGACCTTAAATCGGGCTACCTAGAAACGGCTCTGTAACAATATTGCAGTCTTTGTTTCTTGGCGATTAGGCTAGCTTCTTTGATCTTGTTGAAGGTGTTTGTTACGCCCTCTTTGTGTAGCTTGCTCGTGGCTGTGCATTCAGGAACCCTTAGTGCTGTTTTATAAGCTCTTCTTTTTGTTGTTTATATTTGATTGTTCTCTTGTTTGTTTACCGCGTGATATGGTAGTCTGTACGCCACTCTGGTGATCCCCAACGCTTGAACCAGACGGAGATTGTCCTCTTCTCTGATTCTTGTTCTACTCTTTGTTATTCTCCTTATCAATTGTGTTATTTACTGTGTGGTCTCTTTGAGCATCAGTACCGTGCAGCTGGCATTTAGGTTTCTCTGTACCCGCAGTGCGAGTATCCTCATCAGTGGTACTTGTTGAATTTTTTGTCCTTCCAGCATGACATTTATGTCTGCCGGGATTTCGTATCTTCTGTTATGGATCCTGTTTACTTCGGACTTTTGTGAAGCCCCGGAGGCCGTTGTTTTTGGCGAGGGTTTATCCGCAGTTCATCCCATATTGAAGTGCTCCTTCTTTTTCGGACCAATGAGCCCTTGGTTATCCATATGGGTGTATCATTTGCATATAGAGTATAGTGAATGTTTGGTATTTCGTGGAGTTTTTTCGCTAGCTTTACCATTGCTACATCGGAGAGTAGTAGTGACTGTATAGATCCTCGAGGAATGTTTTTGTTTGGAATATTTAGCCTTTTGGATCTGACTTTCCGCGTCACTATGTTGGCGGTGCTGTCGGATAGAAAAGATTTTACATAATTGTAGATTCTCGATCAGCAATGGCTGTGATTTTGGTGTTTTACAATGGCGTAGTTTGACGCATTATAAAAAGCCCCGTTTAAGTCTACGGCCATGATTATGTGTTCACGTCCCTTGGACATTATGCCAACAACCTCTTCCGTCATGCGCGTAAAGACATCCTGCGTTGATGGGCCCGCTCTGAAGCCAACTATGCTCTGCGGTAGGGGGTCGTTATCTTCGATGTTTTTTTGTAACCTGTTTACTAATATTCTTTCATAGGCCTTCCCTCAGACATGATTTAAATGAGATTGGAATAAGCGCTTCTAACCCTAGTTTCTTCCCCGGCTTGGGCAGGGCTATTATTTCGACATGTTCCCGTTACTTTGCGACTTCTCATTTTGTCCAGTTCTTAATTTATCTACCGTGTTAGCGCCTCTACACAGTCCTTCGCTTAAATTTCTATTCATAGCAGTCGTCATGCGGTTCGCACCCGTGACCTTGTTTTCTTCTGCTACTCTGTTTGCCGCCCTATCTTCTTCCTTTGTTATTCCTGAGTCTGAGGTTTGATTTGTTTCCGTCATATGGTAGCTTGTAGAGTGCCGTCTTCAGTGTGCATAGGAGTTTGTCTTTTAGCACTACCCGCCTGCGGTGGCTCAGTGGCTAAGGCATTGTGCTACTGAGCACAAGGTCGCGGGTTCGATTCCCGGCCGCGGCGGCCGCTTTCCTGATTGGAGCGAAAAGCAAAACGCCCGTATGTGCGAGATTTCGGCGCACGTTAAAGATCCGCAGGTGGTCAAAGTAAATCCGGAGTACCTCCACTAGGGCGCCCCTCATCGCCTGCATTGCGTCGGCGCGTTGAACCCTACAATGAATGTTTTTCAGCGCTTTCAGCAATTATTGTTAGTGTCTTGAAACTGATGCGCTAGCTTTGTTCAGGTACTCTTTTTTTCGGTCCTTGTTTTGCCTAAATAAATCATGCTTTTCACAATGGCTCAGGTTTTTGGCGTGCTCAACGTGCCCTTCACGAAGTTTCAAAATTGAGAGTTGGTCTGCGTACTCCCATGCTCTTCTTGTTATTTTTTAAATTTTGTTCTTGAGCTTCTGGTTGCGCTTTTCCCTGTCTATCTCTTGACCAGACGAAGCTTTGTGCCCATATGTGCTGTAAACGTTTGTCTACATTTGGTTCGGAGTCAGGACAACTCACGGCTATCATTGCGTCCTTGTATGTTTGTTTGAGTCTTCTACTTTATTCCTGAATATTTGTTGTTTTCGTAATGAAGACAATTTTTTCCGGTATTTCTCCCAATTGCACATTTTGTCTGCGCCTTAACGTCTTCTGTTCATCGCCCTTGGGATAGATGAGCTTAATATACAATGGTCACTACCTAGCTTCTTCTCTAGATTAGACCAGTCGACTTATTCGGCGTTCTTGGTTATTTCGAGAAATGGGCAGGTGCCTTTGCTAGTTTGACTTCCAATCTTGTGGGGTATTCGTGCTTAGTTGTCAGTGTTAAGTCTTCATATTGTATGGGTTGCATGTGGTTTTGTCCTTTTGTTGAGTTGTAGTTAATACCCCATTCTCTATGGGGTGTAATAAAGTCGTCCATTATTACAACTTGGCATTTCTTTCTATTTCCATGGTCTTCCTGAAGGTTTCGGTAAAAGCGTCTTTTCGCAAAGGGGACTGTAGATGTTAAAATGAATGTGGTTCTTTTGACTCTTTTGTTTGGGGTTATTTCAATTAGTTGCGAGTGCAGTAACTCTGATGAGCTTAGCTTGTGCTTAATTGCGGTTAGGTCTTTGTTGGTCAGGGTCGCTATACGAGGGTTGTCTTCATCAATGATCACCTGGTATCTCCGAAGCGCTACTTTTGGCCCTACCCCCTGAAGACATATAACGTCTGGTTTTACAAGGGAATAACCTATGTCTGTCTGAGGTGGTGAATTCTTTTGAAATCAGCTGTAGTTCACCTGCTAGATCTCGAGATATTCCTGTTCTGTGTTCTTTTTATTCATCGCCACTGCACGTTTCGTCTTAATAGTCACTCGTTTCTCGAATTTGTAGATTTACCTTTCCGGAATTTTCCGGCGTAAGTCACTTTCCTTTGATTTCAAATCTTTCGTGTCTGATTTCATCGACCTGCTTGGCAGGGCATCGAATCTGCAATGATTTGCAGCAGGTACAGCACTATACCGCACAGTTCCTACAGCAGTCCTTGTGGGACTGTGTCTGGGCATTGGGGGTGGTTGAAGAAAGACCCCTTTGTTTCATGGTGCATGGACGGCACTCTTGTGTAAAAAGCCTAGAAAAATCGAACATGTTTTCCTGAGTTTTTGACTCGTGGTCTTTCTGTGGGATGTGCTTCAGCGTAGGCTAAAAATTATTTCCGTCTTGATTATCACGGTATACGGTTCCTGTGTGTAGAAGATGATAATTGTGTACCTTTTGATTTGTTGATGCTTCTTAACCTTGCACGGGATATGAGGTCTCGGATGGCTTTCCGCAACAGTGATGGTTGTGCCAGGCCGGCACGGCAGTACATTTGCAAGGACGTCACATTTCTAGAAGCGTGAAATGTCCATCCCTGTGTACTGGACTAGGCTCTGGAGATGGGAATAGTATTGGACATGCGGTATTTTTAATTATAAGACTCCTGCAACTGGAGCATTAGATGCTCCTTTAACCTAGTTCGTGCCTTTCTGTCGATGTCCAACCCCGGGAATAAAAAAAGCATTGGGGGTAGTTAGGATTGAAAGCCCCCTATGCTGTTAGTAGTCGTTGGTTTTTGAAATACTTCTCCCTAACCGCCTTCCAGCGTTCAGTACTTGTTTTTTTTTTTTTAAATGCGGAGCATTTCTTAGGCTCGCGATGTCACTCGTCGATGTTGTCGGCGCCGTCCACACGCTCACTGCGCATGCGCGTCGCGTCGAGGCGCAGGTGCGCTTCTCTCCCCCCGTACCCTCCTCGCTCTCAACAACAGGTGCAGGCGTGCGGGAGGAGCGCGTGTACCCCGTGCGCCCCGTCGCTCTCAACAACAGCTGCGGCGGTGCGGGGGGAGCGCGTCTGTGCGCGCATGCGTCGTAGCTACCCGTGCGCTGCGTCGCGCTCAACAGTAACGGCGACAGGGCGTGTGCACGTGATAACAGCGTGGTGGGTGAGTGGAAAGTTCGCATTCTTGTGTTCGGAAGTGTGCGCATGCGCGTCTCTCCCCCGTAATCCTCTCCCTCGAACGCGGGCGGTGTGTATATAAGCGGCAGAGCGAGCGTTCGGAATTCAGTGAAGGGCGTCTTTGCTTGTTCGCTTGACTTGACGTTGCTTGTCGGCACCAAGCAATAAAGACAGACTTTAACTTACATCCTTGCCTTCGCTTTCCTTCATTCAATAAATAGAATAATACGGCGAAATAACAATTAAGCATTCCATATCATACCCAATTACGCAACATTCACGCGATACCCCCACCACTCTGCGACGCATTTACCCGAGTTCCCCCCGTGGGAAGATGCGGGTAGGTTTTTTTTAGATCTCCTATCTCATGGTGTTTTTATTGCCAGGAACGGTGATCTGGTTTGAAATTGGCGCCCGCGTGCGGGTCCCAGTGCGTGGAAAAATAGCGGGAATCTCGGCGTGACGGCACGCGGAGGACAGAGACGAAGACAAAAAAGAAGGAAGATTCTCTGTCGCCATGTTAAAGCTTGTTCTGCTCTGTACTTACTGTAAATACAGTTTGCTTGTATTGCTTTCCGTTCGCCTTTGAGATTCTTCAACACATGGTTTTGGCGCGCAAGTTGGTTTCGCAGCGATTCTGTTTTCGCTTCATGTATAGTAGTACTATGCTGACGACTATGGTAGTTGTAACAGCTAGGGAGGCAGCTACATTAAGCCAGCTCATCTGATCCTCTTGTGGGGGCCATTCCACCCGCAGATTCTTCTTTTTGGCGGTCTTCTAGGTGTTCCGTATGGCGGGTATTGAGTTTTGCTGTATTGTTTGTTGCTTTTCCGTGGATTTTGAGGGAAATAGGCTTTTACTTAGGTTATCCAACCGTGGCCATTCAGAGCTAAACAATTCGCTGTCTTTTCGGTTTGTGATTTTTCAAGTGTCTTCTTTATTTTCTTTGAATCTGATTGCCCGCTGGGATCACTGAATATCTCAGTTTCATCGCGCACTCCAGGCCCAAGTTAAGGGGGGCTTCCCCGCACAATCCACTCTTCACTTGACACTCGTATCTCTGCGGCACACGCCGCTGCCCGCGTACACACCCTGCGGGCCATTTCCGAAGAGAGCCAAGACACGGAGAAGGACCCCACACACTGAATGGCTACGCGGACATTCTCGCTCACTTCAGACACGAGCGCCAGCAGTTCCCTCCACCCAACTCCCACCTTTCCAGAGCCGAAGCGACCACACTTCGCCGGCTACAGACCAACTCCTACCCGCACTGTACCCTCCTCCACCATATCTACCCCACCCAGTATTATAGTACCTGCAACTTTTGCCCCCAACCAGGCACCCTGTACCATCTGGTCTGGGAGTGCCAACAATCCCCATCCCTCACACCCAATCCCCGTCCCACGTACGAGCAGTGGGTGGACCGGCTGTCCAGCTCGGACCTCTCGACCCAGCGCATGCTGATAGAGAGGGCACGAGCAGCCAGCAAGGACCAGGGCATCCCGGACTAGCGGACGCCCCCCACCGGTGATGCTCTCACCATCCTGCACCATTAAGCTCCAAATTAAAGATGTTTATCCTCTCTCTCGTATCCCTCCACTTGGTTGTCCGCAACACACGAATGACATTTCTTGACGTTAAGCATCGGGCAGATATTGCAACGGGGTCAGAGCTTCTTGCACACGCGGCACGCACGTCTGGTGGGCGGGTACAGGATGCAAGGCATCTCCCATCCATACAAGTAGACTACCGTCGGGGCTATATTACATCGAAAATCCTCAAGGTGGTTTTGGATTTACCAAGCATCCTTGCTTAGATGTTTCTCGAATTTTGTGTCCGCATCCTTAGTCCATTTATTAATTCTTGCGTTGTGGTACCGGCTCTAAATCTGTGCGCAACACCCATCACTTCCTCTTCGGAGAAAGCCACGTAGGTGGTTATTTCATGGCTGACTCCTCGAAGAGTGATTTTCGTGATCTTCCTCAGCTCATCGGCAGTCTCTGTATCGGGCGTGCTGACTACCAAGTATTGGGACCGTTTCTAGGTCTCACCACATACTTTTGCAGTACTTATCTGCCACCCTTGTAGTTTCGGCGAACGCCTTGATTATTTCAACTATACTGTGTTCCTTAATGGGCAGCGCTCTAGCTGGTCGCATGCTGATTTTGATGTCTGATTTTGACTGTGGAAGCAGACGCCAGCCTCCCGCGTTCTAGCAGCCGCTAGGAAAATTTCAAATGACCTTGCCTGCGTGCTTGTATCCGTCCCCACCTGCGCAGGTGTAGTCTGGACACTGGATTGTCCATCAGCTACATTGCGTAGTTCTCTGTTTGCTCTTCTGCCAAGGGATTGTTACCAGCCGGCATCGTCGTCGTCGCCGGCTCCTCAGTCAACGCACCGGCGTCATGACTGTGAAGTTCTGTAGTTCCCTCACTTTCGTCTCGAAGTTCTATGTGGGATTCATCGTCGCTGGTAACGGGATGTTGCCCTGTAGCTGGGAGGCCACTGGATACCGCCGTGGACAGCTCTTGTCGCAACAGCCATTCCGACCGGGTTGGGCCAGAGCGGAGTGGCCAACAGGTCGGCTTTCCCCTTTATTGGCGTTAGGCCTAGCGTAGCACTTCACCACGCAGATTTTCAATCGATCATAACTTGATAAAAATTCACTCACAGACGAAAGAATGCTGTTTAGCGGTGCCGCTTTTTCCCTTTAGCATTTTGCCACGAAGTGAGCTGCTTCTGACTGAAAATGAGACGGAATTTTATATTTACGGAAGCAAAAAATGCTAGTCTCATTTGTAAGTGAATTTGTCTTACATTTGTAAGTGAAGTTCTCTTCCTGGTCTTTCCCGTTGAATAAAGTTTAAAATCTTTGCCATGCTCGTGGAAACGATAATACTGTTTGCCGTGAAATGCGCTGGCATAAAATGGTTGGGGCCATGGTAATTTTCCTAATTGCGCTCCGTCGCTTGTTCTCCACTTCGTTTAGCGGCAGTTGTTATTAACCAGAACTACATCAACTAAAAAGAACCATTCCAGCTCCGTTAAAGTTCGACTAAATTGCTCCGTGCATTCATTAGCGGTGGTCCCTGAATCGAAAAAAACCGAGCGACTCTCAAATTGCTGTAAATGAGTGGTATCGCTGAGCAGCTGGAAATAATTGAGAGTTTGCGAGGCGGCTATGCCAGTTAACACATTTTTGCTTACGTGCACGGCACCACGAAGAATTTAAAACAACGATCTGATCTGAGGACTCGTCATTCCCCAAACGAAAGGCTTCAACAGTTTCGAAATGGAAAACTTCCTAATTGCCAACCCCGGAATAACCGCAGTTTTCGTCATTCTGATTAGCATTGCGTTGAATACTGACGAAGGGATTTCAAGCGATATTTTCCATATTTCTCTAGATAAATATGCTCAACCTTCCAGCAAAGTTTGTGCGTTACAGAGGGGCCGCAGGATAACAATGGGAAAGCCGCTTTAGAATTGCGAAAAGTACGGACTCTAAAGAATAACCAAGGTCATGTGGACTAATTAGTGGGTTAGCGGGTATTGAGTAATAAATCGAACGCAACATCTGCACATCTCATACCGTTGAAACTATTCACTGTCGTTTTGAGTACGTTGAAAGGTTATCCTTTGGTGCTAAGTTATTATACCAACCCACGCTTATGGTTTTACAGAAAAGACGCCTAAGAAGTCTAAAGTGTCCCTCTAAATTCTTTCATGTTTTTTGTCGGCAGCGTATTTGCTGTGATACGGATGATGGATGCAAGAACCGCAAGATGTACCATATAACACACAATTTCAGCTGTTGCAGTAAATCTAGATGGTTAGATTCCAGCAGATAAAAATGCATCTCAACAAATACCTCTAACTCTTCATTAAGCAGAAAGGTTGTTTGGTAAGGCATTTAGCAAATTCAAGTCTTCCTAGCTTTAGTTATTTTTACTCATAACTTTTCGAATTGAAATCTAACATCTGGCTAGTACATGTAGGTCAGATGTTATTTGTTTTCTTTAGATACTGCAGCGATGCCCCAAAAGCACAAGCGTGTACTTGTACTCATAGAGTTTCATAATTGTATATACTAGAGGGAAATCCTTCGCTGTAGTCGCGGGCCACCGTGGGCAGCGCCATTGCCGCTAGCGGCATTCCGTGCCTACTTGGATTAGCTAGCCGTATGGCTTCTTTTTTCTTTCGAAGCCAAAATCAACAAAAAAGAGTAACATATTTTTCTTGTTCATAGTGGACGAAGATTCTACATAATCACTGACAAAATAATCTTCTTGGAGGTTCAGTTTTATATTAACCAAACAAATATGATGAACATTCCTGCAGTAATGTTGTTGCTTTTTTTGCAGCCTGAGCCAACTTTTCAGCCTGTTTATGAGCCATGCCAAGGACAAGTGGAACGTGCCGGCCCGGTACATGACGGAACGCTCGCTGAAGCACAGCTCCTCTAGACAGTGGCGCCAGATTTCCCTCTAGTATATATTAGTATGAAACTCTATCCTTGTACTGACAGGTTTGCTAACGAAGGTACGCCAGAACGTCCTTCAAAAAGCGCGGAGTTAATTGTGTGAGAGCGAGAGAGAGACAGAATGCTCTTAATGTGAACTGGTGAGGTCAGCCCTGCTAGGGACAAGGCTTGCTACGCCAGATTGGGGGTGACTATGTTGATGAGTGATCAATATCAGACATTAGGGTTACAGCAGGAAGAAGACTAACATAAAACGCTAAAAAAGGACAAGAAAAACAAGAGAACGGTGCCAGCAGAGTCCGGATATAAAAATAAAATTGAACAGAAAATCGCTAATCGAAACGCTGAAACACAATGGAAAGTAAACGACGGGAAAAATGAGTAACAACACCAACCCAAGAAAAATAAATAGATGAACGCCACAGTGCGAAAGAGTAGATATCGTGACACACTTGCTCTGTCTGTGATCTAGAGAGATTTGTCCTGTTCAGTCTCTCGTAGGAACTAGAGCAGAACTTTTGTACCTAAGGTACTGTCAGCACTATTGGCCCAGGGCCCAAGAAAATGAAAAAGTTCGAGACTGCATCCATAGCGTACAAGAGAGAGGGAGCTCGCTGCAGTTTTTCGCGCAGCAGCGAATCGCGGGCAGACGCACAGCAAGTGAGCTGGAATGCTAAGGACAAGGAACATACCGCTTCCAACCAAACTGACGAAGAACGCAGCGTTGCTATGTTTCCTAATCTCATCTTTTCATTTGTTGAGCTTGTTATTACCAGCTCCTTCGGTAAAACATAGTGGAAGTCGAGCATCAAAACTTTCGCAATCGCCGAAACACTACAACGATCGCCAGTTCTTTCCCGAGTTTTTAAAGACGGTACTCTTTCTATGGTTACTTAGACTCAAAAAGTTTGGTCTGTATGTCTGTCTGCCTGTCCTTCTCCCTCGGTTGATCCAACCGGCCAAAAGTTGCAGGGTGTTTTCAAGAGAGATGGTACAGGCGTGTCCGGTGGGCACCTTTAATTTCTGACGAAAATTTATATATATATATATATATATGATATATATATATATCATATAGATATAGATATTACTATCTATAATATATATTCTATCTATAGATGCATATAGGGAAAGTCGCATAGCTAAAGTTATTTCTAGGAAAAAAGATGGTATTGCCCGCCACCATCGTCCCCGCCAAGCAAGGTTAGAATTCGCCTCTCCATCTTCTTGGTGAAGATGGAAGCAATAATGAATGAAGACGAAATAATTGAAGTTCTTTTGATGCTCGAGCCGAGAGGACATTCTCGGCTCGATCCGAGGACCGACGTACCGGATGCTTCGGAGCAAGTGAGGGATGAAGGACTGCCGTTTCTTGCCTGGTGTTAGGTTTATTTAAACTACTTACATTACTCCAAGCTATTTACACGCAGGAACAAAATGAATCGGTAGCAACAAAGAAGACATCGCCACTCTGTCCGCAGCAGCCTCGTTCGGGCAAGATCTATAACTGAACTAGATCCCTCTCGACCCGACCCCGGACCCAAACCCCACACTCCGGTTTTCATCCAAAAAAACCACGCCTCCAAAGGGGCGTTCAAGAAAGAGCAAAAATCCCTATCAAAATAATTAATATGAAGCATTGATTGGCCACAAGAACCAGCCAATCCCACACATGTCCCCACCTGCGGTCACGTGACCCAACACTCTCTCTCATGGACTCAAAGTACATTTCCCACGCACGTTATTGCAACCGACAAGCAAATACAAGACATCTGCCACCTAAAGTCACTGACCGTGCGGAGTGGTCAAACCATTACCTTAAACGAGTGGCGCCTGCTCAAAAGCCAAAGCCGACCGCTTAGAGCGTCTTTGCGCGGCTAACATGTTATGCACTTGTCCGCGCGCGCTCGCCGGCACAATGAGGGAGTCGTGGCTAGTCCCCTCCCAGACTAAGGGACGCCGCTGCCCGCCGTCTGACCCACGGGAAGAGCCGCTCCAAGCCCAGGCGACCATCTTCGAGGCGAACGACCCATTAATAAAGGGCGCCGACGCCAGCTTCGCAAATCCTCAAAAACTACGCCGCCCGCCTTTTCGACACGAAGAGACGGCACCCTTTCGCTTCCCGTCAGCTGGCCACCGAACGACCGCATACCAACAGAGGTACTCGGGCTAAGCACCCCCGTCTTTTGCCACACAAAAAGGGAGGAGCACAAAGCATGCACTCGGCGGCCCCCAACCTCGCGTCTATGCGGCTGCATGAAAGGAACGCAGCATGACAGCTACAAGCGGAGGCAACGCCGATACATGAGCCACCGGCGGCTTTAATTAATTAAATTAGGAGCCCGAACTTAACACCTCCGCACCAAGAATGTTGTCCGTACACCAGCTGTACCTACAACATTAACTCTCACTGCACGTTATGTCTTACTGTAGAGTAAGAACTAAACAAAACGCCGATACATGAGCACGCGGCTTTAAATAGTTAAATAGGAGCCCGAACTTAACACCTCCCAACAAAATCTACTACACCAGCTGTACCTACAACATAAACTCCACTGCACGTTATTCTTAGTGCAGAGGTAAGACTTAGTAACCACTCAGCAGTTACGCGAGTCGTAACGCAAGACGCTGTAATAGGCACGGTAATAACATCTCGTCGCCTAAGCCATTACCACAATTTCTACGGCACACACCAAGGGGCTACCAACATAACAACGCAACTGCACCAACAACAGATACCACCGGCACACTTAGTGCTTGGCGTAGCCGTGGCTTCCGCATATGAAACAATAAACGAAAACGCTCTATACAGGGCCCGTGAGAACAAACTCGTGGCACCCTCTACCATTAAACGGACCACCCCACGAAGGGTGTAAATGTTCAAACTGACAACTGAGAATAAACTCCACCTTAAACTTAAGCGCATGCAGGAACATTCTTTCAACTTAAGAAAACAAAAACATCAAACACCCAAACGTAAAAAAGAACTCTGTTCCAAAAACAAAGCGTTTAAGTTCAGCGTCTTTTCCCGCACTCACGGGCGCCGGTTCTTTCAGAATGCGCAACAGATTGTTCATCCCCGATGCGGTTCACTTGCTGTCCACTTGCGATGTACTGAAAGTTCCTTTGTCAGCATTGCAGACACTAGTTTGCACACAAGCGCCACGGCTGGGGCCCTCTTTCACATCCCACGGCCCACCATGAACCACATGCCAACGAATGCGAATAACTGGGAAACACTCGCCTTGTGCCCTGAGGTAACTCCCTACCGTGTTGTAACAGCGGCTCTACTTCTCAAGAAAGGGTGAAAACCCCAAGCTGCGCTACTTGCAAATCACACATGCCTTACGACAGCTAACGCAACCACACATGCACGAAAAAAATAACAACAAGGGGAAGAACGACAGTACAGGTAAACCTAACAATAATCCTCATCTGAGAGATCCCTACACAACCAGAACAACACACGCTAACAACTAAGTGTGCGCCAAACAACACTGACCCGTCTGTCTAGCTCTGCACACTATTCAGCGCAAACACCCCTTACAAGGCGGCACACACCGACCGTCGCACGGAAGCTGATTCTGTTTCATGCCCCACCAGCTGATTCTAAACAAATCCCTAGTGTGGCTTGCGGTGTCCCGTGCTCCCAGGAGAAAAGGAACACCCTACGCGGCGGTAACGCGTACGACGTTGTCGCACCTGCGTCGTCACACCTTCCGCCGCCTTCCGCGTTCTCGGACCTGTCGGAATCGACCTACGCGCAAGACGCCGCGGGCCGCCAGCGCATTCATGCTTCGCGCAACCAAGCTCAACAATTAGGCGCGCCGTTCCGCTGCCCTCACATGACGCCTGTGCTACCTCTGCCTCCCCCGAGATGACCATGCTTTCTACAGCTTCGCTCGATCTCTGCACCAGCTCATCTACGAGGGGCTCCTCGGCGTCGGCCGCGGACTCTATGTCGGTGCACGGAGCGGTGCTACTCTCAACACTTCTTTGTGCTGCCTGGGCAACAGACAGGTGTACATTGCCCGCCACTCCACAGAAAGAATTTCCGAAGCTGGGACAGCTGTCTTCCGCAGTCCCGTGGTCTCATCTGTCGTGGTGGGAACCCTAAGGGGTTTCTGAACAACTGGCGCGGTTTCAGTCCCTTCAACTGCATTCCCACTCTCCTCATCCTGTGGCGTTCGAAGCGCCCATGAGGGAATGAACACTGCGAAAACATTGGTATCCTCTTCGAGTTTACCAATCCTGCGAAGCTTCGCGTTTTCATAAGCGATCTCCACTCTTCCTTGGGCTAATTGAGCACTGAGTTCCTCGGCCGTCCATTCGGACGGGCTACCCGCGCCCAGGCTACCCCCCAGCCTTGCTTTTTCTAAAGTGTGCTGAGCATTTTTTGAGAGCTAATCCAGCTCTCAACTCCTCAATTTCGAGCACAATGGCACTAACCTTCCGGTCGGTGCCGCGACATCCCGTTAGCATAGTGCCATGGTGAACCCGGATCGGAGAAAACAAATCAAGGGCCCACCTGTGCTCACTCCGGGTTCGGGCCCGGCACAGTCATCGCTGTGATCAGCAGCTTGCAGGACCCGATGCGGGCCGCTTCTCGTCACTGGAATGGGGCCGTGCTCCCTGAGCCGGAGCTCACTAGGCGTCCCACTGAGGTGCACACCCTCGGTTGAATATCGCGGCTTCCACCGCCCTGAGCCAGAGCTCACGAGGACTCCCGCTGAGGTGCCGCATCGGTTAATCGCGCCTGTCGGCCGCCCGCGGATCCGGAGCTCAACGAACGCCTCCCCGATGAGGTGCCACCTTGTGAATCGGCCGCTGCCCGCCGCCCTCAGCCGGAGCTCACAGGGCTTCCCGCTGAGGTGGTCGCCGTCGTCCCCGTTACTGTTTGAATCACTCACGGCTGCCGCCCGCCCTGAGCCGGAGCTCACGAGCCCTCCCCGCTGAGGTGCCGACCTCGTCGGATGCTGGAGGTCTGGCTGACGTTGGTCGGGAAGCCGAACCTTGCTTGAATGGAGTCTCTTCGGAATGCCCACCCCCCCCCCCAGCTCCAGCACATGGTCGTGGTCATCCTGGTGACCTGCGCCAGTTATATTTCGCCTCTCCATCTTCTTGGTGAATGATGAAGACAAAATAATGAAGTTCTTCCGATGCTCGACCCGAGAGGACGATCTCGATTCGCTCCGATGACCGACGTCTGATGCTAGGAGCAGAGGAGGGATGAGGACTGCTTTCTTGCTGGGTGTTAGGTTTATTTACACTATTTAGATTACTCCAAGTATTTACATCAGGACAGAATGACGGTTACATTGTCACTCTGGCCGCAGTAGCCTGTTCGGCCAAGATCTATACTGAACTAGATCCCTCTCGACCGACCCCGGACCAAACCCAACACTCCGGTTTTCATTCCAAAAACCACTCCTCCAAAAGGGGTGTTCAAGAAAGAGTGAGAACCCGTTTCAAACTAATGAACATAAAGCATTGATTGGCCACAAGAACCACCCAATCCCACACATGTCCCCACCTGCGGTCACGTGACCCAACGCTCTCTCTCGTGGACTCATAGTACGTTTCCCACTCACGTTATTGCAACCGACAAGCAAATACAAGACATCTGCCACCTAAAGTCCCTGACCTTGCGGAGTGCTCGAACCATTACGTTAAACGGCTGGCAGCCTGCTCAAAAGCCAAAGCCGACTCACTTAGAGCGTCTTCGCGCGGTTAACATGTCCGGCGCGCACTCATCGGCACAATGAGGGAGTCGTGGCTAGTCCCCTCCCAGTCTAGAGACGCCACTCCCCGACGCATGACCCACGGGAAGAGCCCCTCCAAGCCCAGGCGACCATCTTCCTGGCGAACGACCCCATCAATGAAGGCGCCGACGCCGGCTTCACACAATCCTCAATAACTACGCCGCCACGCTTTTCGACACTAAGAGACGGCACCCTTTCGCTTCCCGTCAGCTCCGGCCACCGAACGACCGCATACCAACAGATGGTACTCGGGCTAAGCACCCCCGTCTTTTCGACACAAAAAGGGAGGAGCACAAAGCATGCACTCGGCGGCCCCTAACCTCGCGTCTATGCGGCTGCATGAAAGTAACACAGCGTGACCGCTACAAGCGGAGGCAACGCCGATACATGAGCCACCGGTCGCTTTAATAATTAAATGAGGAGCCTGAATTTAACACCCCCCTAAAAAACATTCCTAAGTTTGTCTCGAATCACTGGCGCATTGAACGGCTCGCAGAAAATGTACAACTTCTACCATTGTAAAACAAAAAACTAGTGCAGCTATCGCCCTAGTTCTTTTTATCTGAAGACTTTGCGCAGTCTCAAATGATGTGACATATTCGTGTTTGGCACGCAAAGAGAATTTGTTTGATAACAATTCCCGATTTGGAAATGTTTTTGAGAATTGCCAAATGTGGGGCTTTTTCCTCGGCATCTAAACCAACTAGGTAGTTGAACTTCTTTAGTGTTATTCTTGCTATCCTTGTTCAATCTTGGTGCCGTTTTTTGTTTGTGTTGCCAAGACGGTGCAATTTCAAAATTCCACACTACTACAGCTAGGTAACGCCTTTTGGTATAATTTGAAAGCCAAATAAAAAAAGGCCATCTTCAATGTTTTTTCACACTTTCACTAAAATAAAGCCAGGCTTGCTCTCTATCAGCTGCAGGAAAAATATGTTGCCCCATTCTTGTTGTTTTGCAGCTACAAAGCGGCAAATATGGCCGTGTTAGCAGTATTGCGGTGACGTAATCAAGTCTTTTGTACGAAGGTTATGACAGCAACATAGGAAAAGAAATGACAGCTAAAAAGAGGAAACCAATAAACAAATATTGCGGTGGGCATACCTTGTTGAAATCTTGCGGGACTAAAGTACGCGGTGTTTTAGCAACTTTTAGAAAGACACCCGAAGTGGATTGTTCGAGCAAGCGCACTCGCTCATTTGGATACACCTCTTGATGCATTGCTCACTATTTTATGAGCGCGTTGTGCAGGTTTCCTTGCATATACAGAGATGGTACAATGAGATCCGGACCTCACCAAACCACTGGGGAACACAGGCTATACCCGAGCTGAGGCTAACTTGCAGCTTCATGGGAAGGGTTCCACCGGAAATAAATACGTACTGATGGACGGCGGCTGAATATACTGCTTCGTCTTAGTAAGGTATGATCTAATGCTTCCCCGCAAAATCAAAAAGTATCAAAAAATACATGTAAACAACACATGAGCCAGTGTGAGCGATAACAGAAGGTGGCGAGAAAAAACCGCCCCAGATAGGAACAGTTTCTGCGGGATCATGCCTTAAAAAAGGGTTCACCGTGCCCTTCAAAGCCCCCGGGACAGGGCCCCAATAAAGGTCCAGATGGCTTCCGGAAAGTAGGAGCACCGTTCATTTGGCTGGTTCGAAGCCAAATTCGAAAATAGCCTTAAGAAGGGTTTTTTGCAGCGTAAAAGATGTGGACCTGGACCCAAAGGGGGGAAATTTAACCTATTTTTTCCCGCGTTTTTAAAACCTCGCCGGGGTTTTTTGCCTTTTTTAAAGGCTTTCCTCAAAAGGCGGCCCGCCCCTTTTTCCCGGAAACAACCCCGCCCCCCTGCTTTAGCCCAAAAACGCCTTTGGCAACGGCCCCCGGGGGAAATTTTTCCAACTTGGTCCCCCTAATCCCCCCGTTTGTAAACGGGAAACGTGAAACTACGGCCCCTGGGGGTACCGGGTTTTCGCAGTACCCAAAAGGCCAAATGAAATCTTTTGGGGAAAAAAGTTTGGTTTGGACCGAAATTTTTTTCCCCCGTGGCCTTTGGTTTTCCAAAAAGGGTGTTTGCCCGGGTTTGAAAAGGAGGGGGTACCAGAACCCCGGGGCGAAAATGGGGAAAAGGGGGCTTTAATTAAAAAACCAAAATTTTTAAATTTTGCCATTTAAAAATTTTTTTTTAACCCTGGTTCTTTTTTTCTTAAAAAGGGGGAATCGGGAAAGCCCCGCGGCTTAAAAGGGCCAAAGGGGGGCCTTTTCCCGGGCCCCGGGTTTAGCGAAAATGGGGCAAGGGGGAAACTTGGTAATTTTTTTAATTTTAAAAAATTATGTAAATTTCCAAAAATCCTTTTTTTTTTAAAAAGGGGTTCAAAAGGGTTTTTGTTAAAATTTTGGGTTGAAGTAATTTTTGGTCCGGGGCAGCGGCTCCAATGGGGTGGGGAAAGGGGGTGGGTGCCCCTTTCAGTTTTTCCCTTTCTTTCCCCCCGTTTTTCCCCTTTTTGGGGCCGGGGGGCCCACGGGGAAAACAAATCCCGGGGTACTTTTTTTTTGAAATTTTTTTAATAATTGTATTTCCCTTTTTTTTTTGTTTCCAGGCCGGTTAATTTGGACTTTTTGCTTAAATTTTTCGTCGTTTTTATTTCTTTTTTGGGCGGGGGAAACAGTGCAACACGGACAGGCCCTCCCCAAAAAAAAAGGGGGGGGTGTGGGTGCCCCCTTTTAAACAGTTCCTGCTCGTATTACGTTATCGAAACCCTCCGCTTTTCGACACAAAATTTCCTCGGCGCGGTACAGTCTGCCTACATGCTTTTAAGGCGAAATCCTGGTGATACGTATTAGCAACTTCTTTTCTAATACATTGTACTTGCGCCTTTTTTCTCGCTTTCGTTTGTTTTCATTGCTACGGATTAATTTAAACGGCATCTTTTCTGCTATAACGTGTTTGCGTCAGTTTCTTCTATTTCATTTGTTTGTCTTAGTGTACAAGCAGACTGCAACACGCCACAGCCTCCCTAGAATCGGGGTTCTGCGAGAGTGGTCTGCACCTGTCCTACTCCAGTGACATCATGTTCAGGCTTACTCTGCACGCACTATTCTACAAGTGTTACTTTTCAAATTAACAGTGTTATGAATTTTGCTGAACCGGGCACATTAGTTCCTCAAAGTCCCATTGCGGGCCAATCTCCCAAGTGGCCATGTGTTGCGAAGAAAGGAATAGCAACGAGGCAACCTTTTCAGACTTGTTTGATTTATTTTCTTTTGCTCTTCACCGCTTTTGTCCGAAGAAGCTCTCCACAGTCATTTTTTTCAATAGGTTCAATCCCCTTATAACCCTCTCTTCTTTCGCGCCCTTCCCACTCCCGCTTACCCTCTTCTGGCGTCACGTGGTTACTTCAATTTTAGCTCTCCCCTTTACTCGCTTTCCATGCTCTGCTTCCTGCCATACGACGGTGACGCTGAACGAAACCCATTGAAATGTGTAAAGATCGCCTCTGACAATAGGCACCGCCCTTGATTGTATGTAGCGAGGATAATGAACAGATGCAAAAGGCCATCAAGCTATCAGGGTAAGCGTCATACCAGCATCGACCATGTGGAAGAGGAAGGTAGGTTTATGCCCTATCCAGACACGAGGATATGCCCCAAAGACGTGTCAGGGGAAGAAGATGAACCCCATAAGGTGCATTCGGGAGAAACGACCTGGGTTACCCCAACGCTCGGACTTGTGTTCCTTTAGGCTTCACCACTGCGAATAAACCACCTCAGACGGCTATCGGTGCGTCGACTGTCTCACTGACATTATATGTGATACGTATAAGCTGTCCTGCCAGTAACCTTTTCACAAGAAATGCGCGTCACGCAACCCCTCGAGGGAGTCTGTCTGCCGCGCTGATGATAAATAAAACGCACAGTCATGCAACTCTCCGTTCGAAACTGTAGCGAGCAGACGATAACTGAAGCGCACGCTTCGGCTGCAGACGGATAGACTCACGGTAGGAAAGTGCGGAAGCCATGTTGCCAAATCATCTAAAAGAAAGCCGAGGTCTTGGAAACACGTCTCCGCTGATCGTATTGCGCACACACTGGATGAGGGTCGACTGGTGGCGGTCGATAGTGCAATCACCACCAACGCTTCTGTAGAAGCTGCCCGTCGCGTAAAACAGCAGTGCTCACTACACTTGTGCCTCGACGGTCATGGAGTGAAAACCGCCTCTAAATCATCGCAAACGGGGGTCTGTCGCCTGACGGCTGCACAACCAATGGACAGCACTTTTCGAGAGCTAAAAACTAGCTCGAAATTCCCCCTTCGTTTAAAATACCTGTCGGGGTAGAAATACGCCTGCTACATCGACAATGAAATAAACTACGCCGCAGCAGTGGCCACCACGGCCGTCCCGAGTTCAACTCGGCCATGCAAAACGATGCCCGAGTTTCCTCCGAGCTCTAATGTCAGTCAAACCACACCCAGCCAATTCGTGGGAGTGGCATAACAACTTACGCCACACCCACCCATGGAGTCCACTTTGTGTGGGCGTAGCGTAGTTGCCACGAAGTGGTCATTTGATGCGCGCTAGAAGCTACAAAACTTGGCGAAAAACAAAAATGAAGTCCCTAGGTCATTGTCAGCCAATGGGGCCCCAGTCCCCCAGTCCCCCAGCCAATGGTGCCCTAGTCGCGGGGGTGTTCGGGGCGAACTGCAGTCCGCTATTGTACGAGCCGATAGGAGAGGCCAAGATGACACGATTTTACCGCGGAAGCCTCCTTCATACACCGTGAAAACACAGTCGATGACAAATGACACAACTTCAACGTCTAAAAAGCACTCGCCAATGCTCTAACACGCTCTTAACACGGGACGATTTCTGATAAGCGCCCGCCGTGCACACTCAAGCAAGCCGTAAACAAAAGCCATATTATGATGGTTGGGAGCAGGGCGCGTTCCGTTCGCTACAGTGGACCCATTTATTTACTTGGTTTGTGCTTGCGCAGAGCTGCACTGGGGCCACCCTCAAGCCAAGTAGCCAACATAATTCAGTGGAAGAACATTACACCAAGAAGAACGGACCGCCCCACGCCCGGCGTGGCCAACAGCCAGGCTGGGGATTTCAAAGTATCAGTGGGGTTATCCAGTTTATGATAGGGAATTAGTGTTTCAGATCGATTTCAGATGGTGCTGCATGTGCAAGATAGCACAAACGGTACTTTATTAACGTCAGAGGCCCCGCCCAGGCGATGCTGCGCGCGATTCCGGCCGTTTCGCTCCCGGTGTATCGAATGCTACACTATCTCTGCTTTCATAACCCAAGCAGCTGAAAACACGGGAGTAGGCGGAACTCGGGCTTTCTGGAATAGCGCCCCAGGTCTAGAATTCCGCGGTTCAGATGCCGCGACCAGTCGATGATTATATGCACGACCAAAGATGGACTCCAAAGCCGGGCTCCAACATGAGGTTTAGGTGCAATTTACGCAATACAAGTCCATTTTCAACAAATCATACTCACCGCAATGTTTCTTAATCATTTTTTAAGTAACTGCCGTTTCCATCACTAGCTTGCGGCTATTGTGCTCTCACCTTCCGTCGATTGATGGCACGCCTGTCTCTTTATCACCGCTTCTTTTATTCCTTGCCCAAACAATAAGTTAATCGTACCCGCTCCTAGAGCCTCGCGCCATAGTCATCTGTAACGCTGTTTACCGGCCACGCGCTCACACTACAATTTTCAGCGTTCATTTTTGCTCATGCAGCAAACGACGGGAACAATCTTCCTGCGACATTTCCGTTATTACCGATAACAGTCGTTCTGGGTATGCGATAAAGAATTGTGTTCTGTTCTCTAAACCTTTTTCTTTTACAACTTTCCACTGTATTTTTCCTGCCTTTTCTTCTGCCTACCTTTCCAGTAATGCCCCAAAAAAGCGCCCTTGAAAAGCAAATAAATAACTAACAAAATAAATAAATAAATAAATAAATACATAAATAAATAAATAAATAAATAAATAAATAGGCTTCTTACAAGCCACTTGAGTATGTCACCGCAATACTTCTAGCAAGGCCATATATTTTCCGAATGGTAACTGGAAAAAACAAAACTGGTGTGTCATGTTTTTGGTGTAGGTGACAAGGAGCAACCTTAGCTTTGATTTCTGAAAGTTCGAAAAAATCAAAGATCGCCTTTCTTTAAACGGCTTTCAAATATACCAAAACGCGTCAGCTAGCTGCAGTAGAGTGCTTTTTCAAATTGATACGTCTTGACCGCATAAGATAAAGTTGGAAGGAAGATTGAACAAGAAAAGAAGAATAACACTAAAAAATGTGAACTACCTGGCTTGTTTAGATGCAGAGGAAAAAGGCGCCCTCATTTGCACAATTTTTAAAACATTTTCCCACTGTGCAATTTTTATGAACAATGTCCCCTCTGCACGCCTGACAAAAATACCTTAAATTATGTGAGAGTATGCAAAGTCTTTACGTAAAAAGAACTAGGGTGATACCTGCACTACTTTTTGTTTTGCAGCGCTAGAAGTGTAACGTTTTGCGCAAGCAGCTCAACGTGCCAGTGACCCGGCCCGACTTTGGGAATTTTCTTGAGAAAGGGAGAATTGATTTCTCCAAAAAACTTCAGATATGTTTTCCCATGTGCACAAGGAGCTATACATAAAGTTTTCGGGGAAGAAAAGGTGTTAAAGGACACGACTGTACCACGGCGCTCGATGGAGAGGAGGTTTAACATCTCGCGGCAGTGCCTGTACATTCTCTCTGGAGAACACCCTACAGGAATTCTTGAACGCGGCGTTTATACAGGCAAAGCATTTCTAAACTACTAAATCTGTCATTTTTCGAATTCCATACGTTATCGGATTCCATACGTTACCGGAATCTCTTTTAGATGCGACTGCATCTCATTCACTCGCCTTGTCCCTCCTACGGCGTTGTCCGCCCCTCCCCTACACTAAAGAAAAACAGTTAGCGGCGCCCGGTTTCGATCCCACGACCCAGCGGGTGGAACGCGAGGTACATGGTGCTCTTCCCACTGCGCCACAAAACCGAGACTGAATCAAATGCTACGAACGCGCCTTATATCCTTGACTCATTCAAACTACGTCAAGATGCTACTGATACAACGCATGATGGGGCAATGATTAACACTTGCAATAAAAGAAAAGAAGCTCCCACTTACAGCAACAATGATGGAGTAAAGGTCGTTGTGTCAGCAAAGCCCCGAGCATACCACTTAGAGAGATTGACAATATTGGCAATAAAACATATAATAATCATAAAAATAATCATACGCGTTCCGACAGTTCACGCGATTTCAGAATCAATCCAACGGAAAACAAGTGAACCCCACGATGCGTCGCATCTACATAGGGATCCCATCACGGGGAGGTGGGCGCAGTTTTTTCTAAACTCGCGTTTCTCCACATGGTTCACACAAGACATCCTGTATCCAAGGCGCACTAGAGGGTCAATATTTCCCTTCAACTAAAGGGCATATCTTTGTGATTATCTGGCATTTGCTTGTCAACAAATAATCTCGGCTGTAAAAAGAAATTAATGAATCTGTTCTTGTATTCCTATTTTTGTTGCATTCTTCTGTGGACCGAAATGGACCCTTCTAAGCTCAACTAGGCTGAGATGACTAGTATGACCAGATCAGGCTCGGCCGCAACATAGGCCAAAAGGTAAAAAATGCGCCATTATTTTCGGTCATAATCACCATTAGGACGCACACTCTAAAAATCGCTGCATGTGGGCTTCACCAAAACACTCCACATTGTCTAATCATCATGACAAAATGTGCAAATTTAGCGAATGACAAGGCCCAATCGGCGATTAGAGCAAAATATAGTCTGTGTGCTGTAAGAACAGCACAAGGCGTGCTTCTCCCGTGTTGTCGCAGCGCAGATACTATTTTTGCTCGAATCACATGCTGGGCCTCGTGATTCGACTAATTTGCACATTTGGTCACGATGATTGGCCGTTCTGGAGTGTTTTGCTGAAGCCCACCTGCGGCGATTTTGCAGAGTACGTGCCTCGACCAGAAGAAAAGAAAGGCTACAGCTCTCGCGTTCACCCACCTACATTTTGTAACTACAATTGTACTTCATGGAACACATTGGGCTGAAATCGAAACTGGAACAGAGCCGACCTAATGGGTAGCGAGGCAACCTATTTGCTGTATTTATTACATAACATTTGAGTTTTTAATAGCCTATGTTTACCGAAAACCGACAAACGCATTCATTTATTGCTTGCACATTCATATTTTCACATTTATTTCGGGGAAGCTTTTATAAGACCCAATAATCTGATTTCATCTTCAAAATGTGTCAAGCCAGACACCTTAATAAAAGTAATGTGGAGGCAGTACCCGTTTTAAAAGATATTGCATTTTTGCTTTATATATATACTAGCCACTCTGAAAGAGTAAACAGTTTAACTTTTTCCTAAGTTCTAGCGTGATTTTAAAATGTATACTTTGATCAACCATGTGCGCAAAGCTGAAACTACCAGCATGAAACGTATACATATGCACAATGCCAACCGAATTCCTACTTCACATCTTAATCTCAGCAACTCTTTCGTTATGATTTAATGGTATTCCTTCAGTGTAAATGCAACTTTATATGCGTTTTCACATTTTTCTGGCATGGCTTCAAAGTGGGAAAGGACGATGTCAAGCATAGTTGCTGTTAGTAACTTGTTCCTTCGTGCTGTGCTTTGTTGCAGGTAAACCATAGTTTAGAAATGAAAATAATTTATTTGGTCATGGTCTCTATAAACTTCCCCGCTTTTGTTGTAATTTGCACAAAAACGTGGAATTTAAAAAATATATAACAATTTACCCCGTATTAAACACTGGTTGACGATCACAAAGGCTGTTATGTGGACTCAAGTTCGAGAAGAACAAAAATGTGTAGATTTTGTTAACTTTCAGGATAGCCGTTTTTACTTTAGATTATGTCACAGTTAATGTTTTGACTGAAGGCGGCTGTCATTCCTTCGAAGGTTAGTTGATTACTCCATCCACCATCTCAAAAAAGTTTGCTGTGAATTTCTTCGGTTTTTACTTCAAGATCAAAGCCCTAATGCGTCCTAGTCGGCTAAGAGCCATTAGGGAAAGAGTGGATTCATTTTAAAACGATTTGGGCAAGTTCCAATGCTCCAAGCAAGATAGTGCCTGCATGGTTTTACAGTCTTTTTTCCCGATGGCCGCTGCCAAAGGGAACAAAGTTAAGTATTTTTTGCATCCAGTGTATAAAAAATGAAAAAAAAACACCTATTTTAACAAGCGTAATACCTGTCTAGGGCAGCTGCATCATTTCTATGAGAAGTTCGGGCAGAATTTCTATATGCCTTTTCAGGCCGCCGATTTTCAGCAAAAATAAAATTCACACTTAAATCCTCAAATTGCAAATTATGGTTTACCATTTGTTTGCAGTAGACTTGAGATACATTCTAACCAACTTACTATCACCAACGAAGCCAAACTTCTACATTCAATTGGCGAAAACATTTACCATAAGCACTTTCTAATGACTGGAAATACCTCAAGGAATAGCTAGCTTTAGCAGACCACTTTCAAGAGAAATTTTAGGTAAAGCACAAATAGTCTGCTCTTAAATTACCAGAGCGTTAAGTTTTAGGCTGGAGCTGAAAACTGTTGCAAGAATAGAATATTAAAAAGATATAAAGATTCAGCCTTTACTCAGCCATGTCGAAAACAAGGTCAACCACTTTCAGTGTTTTTCTTGTGTTTTAAAGCTAACGATGTGATCTACAGAAAAAATATCCCCCTTTTCACAAAGCAATATTTCTCCCTCCCCGAGTATTCAACGCCTAGATATCAAGCAAGTATCTAATGCATCCAAAGCAAAAGGTACCCCTGTAAGTTGAACTGGTCACGCCGATGTTGCTAAGTTTAGCATAATGTGAACAAAAGGGGGAGGGGTGAGGGGGTGGTACCGCAAGGAGATCTTTCATTATTTTCACCTTGCCCTTTTTTGCTAGGTCTGCTTGCAACTATAAGAAATGCCTCGACTAGTAAAGAATCCTTTTTCAGCCACCACTGGTTCACCATTCTCACATTAGCTGATTAAACAATGTAGGTGCCTCAAGCACAAACTTTACCCACCCACACTCCTACAAACCTCTCCAAGACGTCCGTCGATAAACTCGAAACTAACTTTGCTGTCCTGCATTCTTTCCCTGGTGAACCCGCATTTCTTTATCTATTCGCATTTTGTGATTAATTTTTAATTTCTGAAAGACAACTGGGAATAAACTCAAAGCGCTGCTTGTAAATTTCATAATAAAGCATGCTTGGTTTGTGAAACTTTCGAAGAGTTATGCGTACGCACTTTCCCTTGAGAGGGCACAACAAGCGTTTTCCATTGCCCGATTGGTTGCGCTTCATGTTAAGGCCTTGCTGCCGGATCAATGGGCGTGCAAGCTTCCTTTATTCCCTTCTTATTTTGTTGATGTTTTTATGTCCTTGTTTATTTCGCTGCCACTGTTGTGGGAGAAGCCAAGGGCTTGAGACAAAATGTTTCAGCGAGATAGCTTCATGGAGCGTGGCGGCTGTTTGCATGCATTCGTGCATTATCTGCGCAGTACACGCAGACCAGGACTGCGAGTGCAAACAACATTTGTTGTTGCATGCCTTATCGATTTTGTCACGTGTTTCAGAGGCGAAACTAGGTCGGGTCATACTTGACCCCCGCTCGACTGCACATTCTGGTTGCTCAAGCATTGATCGATGGCGGGCTGATGCAGAATTCCCAAATAAACTGACAAAAAGAGCAAAGCATTTTGTGGCTATGAAATATACGTATGAGCTAGCGAGAGAGAGAGAGAGATAGAGAGAGAGAGGAGAGAGAGAGAGAGAGAGAGAGAGAGAGAACGATCTTTAATGAAGTCTGGCTATGTTAGCGGCTAATATGCCTAACTTGCTACGCCAGTTGTTGACGTGATGAAGCTGTTGGCGATGATGTTCAAGAACTTGATGCGCACAGAAACGGCGAGTTATTCACAGTGGCTGGTCTAGACCTGTGTGTTGCAGTCACTCTATCAGAGCTTTTGTATCCCGTAAAGCACGTTTGGGACAAACCCATGGTCCTAAGACGTTCCTTTAGCTGAATATCCACGCAAATGTGTCTGAATTACCTTGTATTGTAAACTGAGCAGGAATGTGGATGGCAGTAGAGCTGAAACCTATTTCTGATACTGTGAACAGTTTTGCACAGCAACGCGAGGTCAGCGGAATCTTCTTAATATGGCTGCAATAAATACGCGGAGATGCGTTTTATCAGGCTTAGCAGACTTTGGAAAGGAAGAGCGGTGTCTGAGACGGAGGAATAAGATGCAAACCGGTGAAGGAAATAGTAGATGCAGTAAATTAGTGTTTGACAAATTCGCCTCGGCGGAAAAATATTCGTTAGAAGAGGGGATTTGATAGAAGCAGGGGTGAGTTATTCTCTTATGTAATCGGTCGGGACCACAGGCAATTCTGAGAAACACGGTCTTTACAGCAAGACTATTTATTTGTACCACGGGTTTAGGGAATTTACAATGGGGAAAGATGCCAAATTGTAGTCGAATTTCGCAATCCTAACTCTGCCACTAACACCTGCAAATGCCGCGCAATTGGTTCGCCACAAGAAATATGCGCGAAGTAATGTGTTGATAAAAGGCAGCCCATGTGCCCAATCTTTGCCGCGAACAGGTAGTTTGCAACACTAACAGGCAAACATAAAAACCGGGGCTCCTTCAACAATGCATCATTAGTGTGAACTTACGAGTGTAATCAATGACGAATAAAAGTAAATGCCTTTATTGAAAACGCCGTGGAAAACAACAAGCCTCTTTATGTTGCCTTGCGGCTCAAGAAAAGGCATTTACAAAAGAGAAAGTCTTAGGTAAAGAAAGCTTAAAGAGAAAGCCTTAGAGAAAATAGCCACTGATGTAAAGAGTAAATAATAACTCATTCAAGTTCACCTGCTAATAAACATTGTTCTCGAGAGAGCCTTGCTAGCGATGGAATAAAAGGTACACTGGTTCCTGTCAAGTAAAAATTGAACATGCAAGAACCTGAGTAGAACAGCGGCTCCACAGACACGCGAAACACTTACTCGTAGGTGCTGTCTTTTCAGTCCCTAGTCTGCATGTTCAGGTATGGCTTATGAAAGCAAAGAATGAGATGCACATACAACGTGGCGCTAAAGAATTAGTTGTTAAGTATCGCCAAGGTATTTAAATGCTACTGGAACTACTTTACCTCATTTTGTCGTACCGACAGTGCCTGCAGCGTGCGACAAGCTATTTTCGCACGTAGAAGTTTAAGCGAAGCTTTTTTGGCTCGTATCAGGGTTCCATGGCGTCGGCGCGTTCAGCGGAACAGGGTTATATGGGAAATACACCTACAAAGACACTCATTTTCTACAAAACATGCTCATTTTGAAGCTCGCATCGGAGCTATGTGTCTGTGACTGTAGGACGCAATGCGTGACTGCCGCGTGTTAAAAAGGTTCACTTGTCCTCCATTTTTGCCAAGCCACTATGGTGAGATAGCTATTTTGTTGTTCAGCCCTCTGTTGTCCAGTACCCTCTCTTTCATTCAAAAATTTTAGAGCCTGAGGTGGTACTTCAAGTTTGTTTTTGGCTGGACTGTATTATTGTTTTTATTCAAAAGGATAATACTCTCCTCGGCAACGTAGGTAAGCTTCGACTCATGTGTACCAAGTTTTTCCTTGTCCTGCCTCTGTGATAGCGCCGACAAAAAGAAGCGCGTGTCCTAGGCTTGGCGGTGGCTGTTTATATTTGATATTTTCCTTGGGTGCTGAAGAAAATGTAAGTTGGTGACCACTCGATGCGACTGTGCCTGCATTAGAAGCTTGTCAACGAAAACCCCGTGAACAGCATTGTCTACCTACACTTGTAATTAGCACGTAATGGGTAGAATGGGTAGAACCCCTTGCTATGCTCAAGCGTATTTATTAACGTTCATAAAAACAGTTCTAGTCACTCATATGCTCTGTGGATTACGTTTAACAGAGAAGTTGTTAAGAGACAAAGAAAGAGAGCTAAAGTGGCGTCTCAGGAGCTTCCTTAGGGATAATTTTACGTTGCACCTTTTTCGCGTATACTTAACCAGATGAAGAATGAACATTCTAACACAAAGAATATTCAAATGCTACGATAAGTATAACACAATAAACATTAACAAAATCCAGCCTCCAGAAACAGTAATAGGAGACGCCGCAGGGCTCCCCCAAAGCCCAGCTTCGAACAAAGTACGAGCCATTTTTGCGGTAATGCAGTCGCTCCCTTAGCTGGCTAATCTGATTAGTTTAGGCTGCCATTTTCGATTTTCTAAAAAGCACGATAATATGCGTGCAACGTAGGTGACAATGTATTAGTGTCGGCCTGGAAACTAAGAGACAAACATACTAAAGAATTCAGACCGGTGGTTGTTGGCGGCAGATAATTCTCCCTCTTGCGGCCTTGAATCAAATCCCTCTACGCAAGACCAATGTCGCCCCTGTCTCGAGGGAGTAATCAAGTCGCAGCCTGCGTTTTCGCTCACCCTAAATCCTATTATGAATGGGAAGGTGGGTGCAGGGTGTTGGCGAGTGTGGGAGTAGTGGTGGTATTTCCCTTGTCGCTTCTTGTTCTCTCGCTTCAAGGCATACATTACCTTTCACCGAGACTGCGGGGAAGAGAGTCTATATTTTTGCCTGCAGGCTCACTTTGTCCTTCCCTTCTTGCTTTTCCCACCAAATTGGACGCTCGTCTCACCGTGAGTCCATTTTAACTATTGTAACAAAAACCCCGTTCTACATTGCCATTAAATTTATTTTGTCAACAAGTCACCGACCAGCCACGTTAAGACGACAGTTTCTTTTTCTGCAATCAGCTACGTCGATAACACAAGTTCTTACTAAAACCTCGTACCACTTCTTCGCCAAGGAAGTGTTTGCAAACACTTTTAATCCGTCAGCTCCAGCAACTTGATTGTATGCTCCGGAAGCTGGATTCAGATCTTATACCTTGTAATCGTAGCCTGTTCGACTGATAAAAAAATTCAAGCATCTCCACGGAGTCATCATGAATAAAGTGGGTGAAGCACTGGTGGATCGTTCTTTCCAATAAATCCACCCCGTGGGGGCATGTGCCCACTTCGACGCACGTAAAATGAGTGACAGCCGCGTGTGTAGCGTCCAATCCAATCCAAGTCTATTGTTTTCCAATCCAATCCAAATTTAATCCAAATCCAATCCAATCTATGTCAATGCTCCTCGCACATGCGCAACACTGTGTACACGGACGCGAAGGGACAAGAAACATACAAAGCGAGGTCCTAAGGTGTTTCGCCTCTAAAAAGCGCGGAAAGGCGGGTACAAAAGCAAGGGCACTTACACAGGACGAGCGCCCGCGCTGTGTACGCGTCCTTACTTGTGTCCCCGCCTTGTCGCGCTTTTTTACCATGTAGAACTCGCTTCACCAACCAGTCAAAATTTCTGCGTAGATTAGAAGGATGTCTTCGTGTTCAGAGCTAGTAATTTCCTATCACCCGTGCAAACAGTATTTCTAGAGCGCGTCCTACTTGGTAAAATATTCAAGCCAAAAGTCGTAAGCTTCTGTGTTTTATAGAACCCGTGAGGCACAGAAATTGTACACAAGATGGGTGATACCGAAAATCCTAGCCCGAACCGAGGAGCCCACCTGGAAAAAATTTGCCGCGTATCTGCTCATTTCGCTGCAAGTGTCGTTTAAACGACAGTCTTGTGCCGCACCTGCAACATAAATGTTCCTCTTCTCTTTCCCGCTCACCTTTCGGCTACGGCCCTTCCGTCTCACACCTCCCAAGATAAACACAGTGGAGGTTTTCTCAAGTCATCTGAATTTTACCGAGTTCTACTGCTCGTGCGCCATCTACCGAAACCTTTTGTTACATTTGAAACTTTTGGAATGCTGCTAAGACACCCAGTGGCGGCGAGAGCGCATTTTGCAATTTGGGGTCAAAACAAGCTATTCAAACCATACTTTTGTATTTGATGTCGGACCAATCAATTAAGAAGTCATGTATTTGAAATGAAAAGAACACTGCAAATATCCCTTTGCATTGATGTTTCCCCTCGAATGTGCCCTATTTATTTTTGTTCAACATTGTTGACAAGTATGAACATTGCCACCAGATATAGCAGTTCGGAACGGTTTCGCATGTATAAAAACCTCGCTCAAGAACTCTTAGCTTTCGGCCGGTGGGCGCAATCAAGAGAGAGACGGACAAACAGGACAATTTTTTTCCCTTTAGGTAGCCGAACAAAGACTGTCTACTTTAAAAGAAGAAGCAGTGCCGGAGAAGGGTTCTGAGACAGTACGATGGACCATGCAAAGTTCAGCACACGTCTTGTACAATTTGCCGCGTGTGGTCGGAGCTTCAGTCCACCTCTCTCTGGCCGACAACCCAGAAGGCACTAGTCATGGGCGGGGGCCCAGAATGTACACTATGGCGAAAGAGGAGAGCAGTTGGGAAAGTGGGTCGTCATCGCAGCCTCCGGGAGAAAGCGGCTATGATTGAAGCTGTAGCAGCGACCCAAAAACAGCGGCATGAAAGTGACTCACAAAGTTCAGGAGCAGATCAACCGATAGCCCAACTAGGCTTCGCCTTCGCATTCCTGACAATTTCACAGCATGACCCGGGGTTTTTTATTTAAACGCTGATTTAATATTTAGAATATTGCTCTAAAGCGGAAATATCCTGGTCATTTCGCAGTGCGTCGCCCACCAGCCCTGCATGTCTCACTGCTTCCCCCCACTTTAGCCACGCATCGCCGCCGAGTAGCGTCTCGTCCGGCTCAGCATGATGCCCTCGTCTTTGCACTTTCACCGCACTTTCCTTCGCGTTTTCTTTCTGTCGTCGTTCGCTCGGTTAGTACTCCGACGCCGACGTCAAAACACAGTAGCGGCTGCCAAAGTGCTGCGTCATAAAAACGTAAAACAAAAATCCGTGTTTTGCTGGGCATGTACTTCCCTCGGCAACGTCCCCGCGCTGCGCATACGCACACACATAAAAGCAGAGAACCCATTAGGCTGAACGAGGGCGGAGAGTTAGGTCTAATATTCCCGCGACGAAAAACCTTCCCTGACATGGTCTTTCCGAACAGGGCTTCAATTACCCTCTCATCTATATATGGGAAATTGACAGGCGGGAAGCAGACACAGCTTCCAGAATTTTTCGGCTAACGAGCTTGGACGCAATTTTTACCGAAAGCTTACTGCCATGTTGATAATGAGTCATGTAGCTACATCGAATGCGCTAAAGACGAAATTATGGACAGCAGTGACGGAAGTGTTTCCAGCATAAATTATGAGGCCCGGTGAGTGGCTTCTATTTTGCAGAGGATGTTTCGGTTGATCTATTATTACCGTGATAGAAAATGGCTCGCCCTTGCCTAAACAAACGAGTAATAATGTATATTAACATGCCTATATAATCGATAATGTAAATGATTTATTATGAAAAAGAGCAAGCCTTCTCATTTGCTTGTAAGGGCTCTAATTCCCGAAAACAGGATTCTCATTTCTAAAATTGGACGGCACAGGGCAGCAGTCCACAATTTGATCTCATAATTACGACCATAACAACTAATCGTTTGGGCCATCGTAAAATGCAGTGAAAGCGATGATCCTAAAATGCAGAGCAGCTCCCGCATTTTTTACCACGAACACAAGAGGATTGTCCAACTTCCGTCTTCAACGATGACAAACCGTGTCGTCTGCTTGATACGGCAGTCCGATTTTTTCCTAGGTTCTTTTCGGAAAATTGTTTTGCAATGGAGCACGATAAACATGTCGTGCTACAATGAAAACATTTGTCTGTGGGTGCGTACGTACCTTACGTCACGGCACGTTCATGACCACAAGAACAACGAAGTTGTTACGCCATGGCAAGACGAGGGAGACGGCAGGGGCGCGTAGCGTCGTGCTCCAGCATCTTCTACGACGGCAAAGCTACGTGGGCAGGTTGCCTGGCCTATTCTGACGTATGGTCGCCTTGTATATACTGTAAATTGGCCGTTACATCTTCGTGTTCGTGCTCGTGTCATCTTCCCTCTGCCGCGACGTAACAAAATCGTTATTGTCAAAAGCGGGAGGGCAAGATCGATTGGTTAGAGCACAGCCGAAATTTTCAAAAATGGTAAATGACGCCTTCGCAGAGATAATTTTTCATCGTCTGCTTATCACTGCTGTCGCCCTATGGCAGAGGCGGAAGGGTCGACACAAAATGAAACCACGGGTGGGGTCTATTTGTTGGAGCTCGGTCATGAATACTGCTACTCATTTTGCTTACGGACACATCCCTCTCTATTCCAAGGAAAATTATTTTTCCTGTGCCAGCGTTATCCTCATAAAAAAGCGGTAGCCCGTATCACCGCTCCTCAGCCCACTGAAGGGAGGATTGAAAGTCGCCTCCGTTTAGCCTGAGCGCAAGTATATAGCTATCCGTTGTAATCATACTCCACGTTAATGCTAGCCTGTATGCTGGGAATGCCAATCGCCCTGTTTATATTTCATTTTATGCTTCCGGTTACAGATTTATTCAAAACTTTATATCAAATCCAAAATTGTCTTTGCATTCTTCGTCTCCCTGCAACATTACCAGAGTATAACTTCAGGTGGGCATCCAGGCTACCTGCTTTAGATTATCGTAGCGGCTCTAATCATGACACATGACACATTTCACTGCAATCCCCGCCTTTGAACACGGAACAGAAGCTTGCAATGATAAAGGCACTCCGGCATGCGTGTCGTGTGTTACTCATAGAAGAACACAACTAAAAGACGTAGTTTGTTTCTCCATTACCAAGTGTTGCCTGATTGACACTTCTTTTCGTAGCTTTCGAAGGAACATAGAGATAAATTTGAAGAGAAAAATAATAGATCCCTCAGCCAGAGCTCTAGTAGGAGTATCGACACAATACGCCGGAAACCGGGGCCAACCGCAATGCAGAAAGCCCTTTGTTTTATTTTCACACTATCACCATGTCACCCGTTATAATTGCATCGCAATCACCCCTTGAACCGCTCCCATTCCAAGGGAGCCCATCTCTGCAATACGGAATGTTCAAGCAAATACATTCTATTTCCCCTTCAAGCATGCATTTGGTGCAACCGTCAGTGGGAACGTGCTGGTGCGCCTCAGAGCGCAGGAAGACAATGAGCTCCCTAATGACTGGAAGCGAACGCGAAACATGGAACACCACTGTGGCTTCGCCTTCTTACATTCGTTTTGAGTAAATTGTTTTCCGGAGAGAAAAATGCAAGCCCTCCCGGCTTCCCCCTTCGCCTTTAGGAAACAATGAATGACTACTGCATCAACGCGCGACTCATCATTCATGCGAACTAAGTGATGGAGCTAAACTTTAGCAAAAACCCATTAATTAGGCACGCGCCCTTCACACGTACAGTTTTTTAGGGAACTCTGTGTATTTACCGCTCGTGAAGCCTCCGCATCTGACAGTTTTATCCCATCTCCACGCGTAGGAGAGTACTAAGGCCCAAATGAACACAAAAGGCCGTATAACTTTTTTTTTTCAAAGCGAATGTCTTTCCTAGCTTTTTCTCCTTTGTTTGATAACGAAGAGCGTCCTGTTTCTTCTAAAAACAAGGTATTGAACATAGAATTTTCGCGATTCGTTTCCCCAGACATCAATATTGTGAAGAAACTTTGTACGTTAGAAGTCGCACCATGTTTCTAATGTGGTGCTCAACGAGCGCCTAGCGGTTTCCGCGCCATTGGCGACGCATTTGAAATTACAGGCAAGCTAGCTCAGAAGGCCACCCCGAATACGGTACACCGCGTATTAAATGCAGTCATCAGTGTTTGCAAAAATCTGCAAAAGTAAACTAAATAAAATCAAAGTACCGTCCTTAAGAGAAAGATGGTTAAAACGCGAAGATTTCTTTCATGCAACCGTGGTCAAAGCCAACGAGAAAAATCCCCTCCCACAAAGTTCAAAATCCCAACTGCCGAAGTCCAAAGCCAAAGTACACTGTAAGACACCCGAAGTCGAAAGCTAGCATCCAAACCGACACTACCAAAATACAAAGCCGAAGTCGAAGCCGGCTTAGAGAATGTATTCCATCATCACCATCGCTTTCCCGCTGTGCGTTTTTGTCGGACGAAGGAATCAGTGAGGCACAGAAATGTTCCCATTAAAAAAATAGAAGTCTATATATTGGGCACTTCATTCTTTCTCAGGTAGCTTTTAAAATTTTTTCTTAGAATTGTATGTGAATGCACCCAAAGCAGTTGGAAGAAATAAAAATGCACAGCTTGGAAGCTCTTTTCCCCCTTCTCGCCTCATGACCGTTGGTCTGACACAACAAAAAAAAACGGCTTGAAATAATACATGAAAAAAAAATGGCCGGCGTTTACGATACTCCCTAATACGATATTTTGGCGCAGCTATGTAGCTGTTTTGACTGTGAAAAATATGTTGAGGCAAAGACTTTCAGGCGGACATATTTGTACAGTTACAGAAAACTTGCATTGCACTGGCTGACGAAACACATGCATCGGTTGCCGCACTCATTGTTCAGACCTCACTCGGGGCTCTGGCGTCGGCGATGCTCAGCCTGCGCTTGGGCAGCTTGTTTAGCTGCAGCGTGTGACAAAGCGCACGTCCGGTGGCGTCACTCGCAGTTCCGCACTCGCTCCTGATGGCTGCAGTTCGCTGATTCAGCACTCATTCGTGGGTTCTCTCGACGGCAGCTATACAGAGCCTCTGTGTCGGCGGCGCGAAGCGCGTCTCAGGAAGGGACCGCGAACTGCGTTTTAGGAAGCGAGCGCACATCATCGTCACGCGCACGCCCACCTCACGTTTTCTCCAAGCGTTGCACATGAGCGTCTCGTGCGGGAACACCGTGCTGCCCCCTCCACCCCGCGCACTTTCGGAGAAGCGTCTAGCGCCGCCACGGCGAACCGTCCTCCCCTCCCAATTTCTCGACAGTCTCCTCCTTCCGCTTTCTTTAACTCTTCGGACTTGCCATCGTTCGCTCGATGATACCGACGGCGATGCCGCTCAGCCCACGAATAGGCGCCGAAAGGACTAGCGCCCTAAAAATTCAAGGGTCATCTCCACTAACGTGAAACCTGGGGAGTGGCGAAGCATACCGTGTGCAAGTGTATTCTTGGTGCCTTGACGTTTTTGCGGATGGAGATGAAACCTTTGAGGGGTAGAGGTATACAGATTTGCTGTAAAAGGCTTGTCTTTGAAACAAGAAGCTCTCTAGCGCGATGCATAAACGAGTGTCGCGGTGCTTTCTTAGTACGCGTTACGAAACGCTCCAGATGCGAGGCGTAAACGAGTGTCGCGGTGTTTTTAAACACGATAGTGTTTTATGCCGGGGTACACAAAGCTAACCGACGTCATGTCCTTCGCGGAAAGGACATCACGAGAAAAAGTTCCATTTCGCTAGGTTTCGAGCCCACGATCACTCCGGCCGCAACGGGAGGTGTGAACGCTCTACCGATTGAGCCATGATGTCTTTTTTTTCTTTATTGCCTGCTTCGGGCACATAAAAGCACAGTCACACAATTATAACAGCCGTCAACCGGAATTTGGTTGACTTCATGTGTTTAAAAGTCCCTTAGGTGTACCACGGATTCCATGTCTGCAAGTCATTCGGGCGGATTCGACACATATTTTTGATTTTCCCTGTATGCACTCATTTCTTGTCTGAAGTACTCTCTCGCGCTTCGTGCATCAATGACAGAGTACCTCGTGGCCATTCTTGCCTTCCAAATAAAGCTAAATCCAACAAGCATGATCAGGTCGTAAAGCATACTATCCTCGCTTTCAACAGGCAAGTACCGAATGCCTTGGGCATTCACAGGCAGACACTTTTTCAGGGTTCGATGGAGCACATCCCACAGGAACACCGCATCCCAACAATCGATAATTACATGCTCAATTGTTTGGCATATCAAACAGTCAATTCCCCATGGTACGTCTCCTGCCCCTATCCCCCCATCCACGTCTTAACAGAGAGGGTTCCAGTACGCAGTTTGAAGAAAAGAGTCTTTACGCTAGGGGGTACCTGCATATGCTTAACTCTTTCAAGCACATCTTTACCACTTCCTACTCAATAAATGAAGCGGTATATTGTTTCAGGGAGGAACTCATGCCCGGGTAGCTGTACCAACGCACCTTATGTCCTTACCTCTAACTTGTCCATTCAGATGGTGCTGCCGTCTAGGAGAGGTGAAGCGAAAGTAGTGCGTCATGAGGCTAATGAGCGCCGATAGTTGGCGCCTCGATTAGGGGGGGCAGCGTGTAGCAGCGGGAGCTGCTGTGTTTACCCGTCCGCCGCCTATGTGGGGAACAGCCAGCTCAGCTTGTGGACAGCGCTGCCGTGTTCACAAGCTGAGCTTAGTCGCAACGCAAGCGTCTGGGCGTACCACGCCACGGAAGCAGCACAACCTGTGTTCGCACTTTACACCTTAAGTGTAAACCCGCAGCAGGACGTCCGCTCGCCAAGCACACCCAAAAAGACGTGCGGCCGAACCGAACAAAGAATGCTCTTTTTCGCTGTAAAAGCGTGACCTGTGACTACTTCACCAAACGATTCTGCATGACCTAACCCTGTTTCGTTTTGCGTTCGCATGGTTTGCCAAACGCCTGGGGATTTCAATCGGATTTATGCAATGCTCAGGGGCGCAGTGTTCGCCGGTGTCTGAATGTTGATGCTTCTAACGTGCCATACCGACAAAATTAAATAGCGATGCGCAAGTTCACATCGATGCACAATAAACTTTTAATATGCTCTCGTGAAGGCAGATTTCACTTTCGTGTTTGACCGATTCCAAGAACGAAGGCGCAACCACATTTTTTGCACACGTTACGTTGTAGCGCAAGGCGTAAACGGATTTCCTGGTGTTTTAGTACCGTGACTTTATGAGAAGACGATCCCGAGGACGACAGGAGACGTCAACAGCCCCAGCCCCAAAGAGGCTTCGCCCCTAAAAGAAGGACGGGAAAGATTAAGATGGCCTTCTTGGTTGCCAGAATTGACATGTTAGGAAAACGCGAAAGTGCCTTTCTGGCTTACGTTGCGATGGTTGGCCTTGCATATTGTGCACAGATACTACCATTCCAGACGACGGCTTTCTTTCGTTTGGCGCAGCCAGATGCAACCTGCGGCCACCTTACGCAAGCCACAAATGCACAACACCCGAATGTGCACCGGGTGCTCATATTTTCGTGATTCATAAAAGGATATAATTTAAAGGTAGTGGGAATTCTTGACAGCGTGTTGGTTTTACACAGCTCGCATAGAATACTTGGTGGATGTTTACAGCAAATGAAATATTTTTACTGCGCTAGGAGTGCTGTCATTTCGCAAGAAACTTGTCGTTGTCCTTGTCGGTGTCAAGCCTCGGATAATTTCGGCGAGTAGACAGAGCAACGAGCAGGTTGGGTAGACTGGAGGGAAGAGAGAAAAAAGGAAGGTGGGTCAAGTAAAGTAAACGTGCAAGAACATCAGTAGGAATAACGGCTCGCATATATTTAATTAAAGACAAATACTTTCCTCTTACAGGAAAATTCAAGGAATCAAAGCTCATTACTTAAGACAAAGATGAATAAAACGCGAAGCTTCCTACCATGCAACCTGAGTCAAAGTCAATTTCAATTTCACTTCAATTTATTTCGGACACAAATACGTACATGTAGTTAAGTCCACGAGGCGTGGCAAAAGGACACTCGTACGCCTCCTGACGACTCCTCCGCCACGGAAAGTCCAAAATCAAATTGCTTCAACCGTGTCGGAATGGCGCACTCGGATAGACATCGGCTTCGTAACGCGAGCGGTCCAGATTCGACCACGGGAAGCGCTTTTTTTTATCCGCTGGAAGTGCCTTCCCAGTCATCGCCGTTGTTTTGTGAAACCCATTCTCTGAAGTTGGCTTTCCTGCAGTGCGCGTTGCCATGACATCGAACGCCATTAATGAAGCACAGGAAGCGCCGCTTTAAATTTTTGTATCAATGAAGATAATTTGTTACATCCAATTTTCAACTTAGTCAATCACTTAGGTACAATTTTCAAATAAAATGATAAAAAGAGCCAACAAGAATACTGTAGATAGAATAGAAAGGCAACCGTGCCTCCGAATCGTCGGTTTTAGAAGGTGTCTGTCATGTGAGAAACAAATATCGGCCGGAATTTCTTTTCTAGGTGGTGACCAGAATATCTGAGGTATGTTTTGGTGCGCGCTAAAAGCCTCGGTAACATGGCGTACGGAGTGATGAATATGTATCCAATCGTTTTGTGCCGTTGCCAGTGGGCACCAGCAATTTATCGGGAATCGAACGGAAACTGAGGAGGTGAGCCCTTTGAACTGCTAAGCTTGCTACTCCACATGACGATGGGACAGAGATGGGACAGATATAACAGCTGGGGCAATTTCAAGGACAAGGATAGACAGCGAAATAGAGAAAATTGAGTAAAACAAAATACCATCGAAAATTGTTACGAGAGGTCGAGGTAAGTCAAATATGATCAAGGACGACGAGCATTACAGAAAGCAAGATAGTTAGGGAGAGAGATAGTGGCGCTTAGCCTGAGTGCGAAGGCACGCCGAAAAGTGCCTACGGGGATGGTAGCCGAGCAGAAAGTGTTTAGGTCAGACATGATGTGGAAAAGGGCCCAACAAAAGGGCACAAAATCGAAAAGAGCATAAAATCAAGGGCAGGGTAGTTTTTCTTCAAGGTGGTAGTCTTGGCCTACGTAAACCTATATTTGTCTGTCCTTTTGTCTTCTGTCTTTGTTCGTCTGTGCTTGTCTTCTGTTGCCTGTCCCTCAATACCCTTCCCCAAAAGTTATACAAATATTTGAACTAGATTTTTATTCAGGCAAAACTTTTCAGAACCACTAATTCTGAAAACACACTTCATATTTTACCACCTTGTTCACGAAAAAGAAAACATCATGCACATTTGAGCCAGGACAACATCACATAAGTGGTATTTTCAGAGTTCGTTAAATTAAATATACATGGTGGCATAATTGTTTGCAATAGGCAATAAAACAATCGCGTTGAAAAGAGCCAGCGACAAGCCCAGACCCCGAGACGGCGTTCTCGGTTCAACGGCAATGAAAGTTCTAAATAGATGGCTTTGTGCAGTGGAATGCGCTGTGAAATGAATTTAGCAAATATTTCAACTACTTATCATGGGAGAAGTGAAACGGGAGAGAAGATAGTGAAAGGTTTGCGGGGAGAGAATAGATGCATTTACTCACACAACTAATGACACCGAAAACGGAGTAGAAAAGGCAAGGTGCGTTGCGGGACAGTTTGCTGGGTGGGAGTCAAGGTCAGTTACAAAATGGGAGCCCCAAAAAAGACGGGTCTACCTTAACATAAAGCATATAGTGAAAAAGGGAACAGACCCGCAGCACTTGAATCGGCACAGATGGATTGGTGAAGTAGAAAGGGCAATAGATAAGACAAAATTTTGCAGACATGAGGGGCGCATTATAACAGGCTAATCGCGGGCAGGGCATTACAGGGCTTAAAATGGTTGGTAGATATAATGCGATACGGTAGAGAATACTCACACGATTGGAAAGAAGGCGTGAGCTCGTGATAAGTGAGAGCGAGATAACTTTAATGATGCAGATAACTGAGACTGGCTGCGAGCTTGGCTTGCTATTCGGTATTAGAATGATGAAGGCTGAAGATCAGTGAAGTATAGAAAAAAAAGCAACAAATGTCGTATAGAAACGAGAGTGAAGAATGCGAAAATAACAGCAGCAGTGAAACTGAGACCCCTAAGGAAACGAACTCAAAGGGAGGAGGCATGGAGTGCGTTGTTGCGAACACTGCTTCCAAGAGAGGGGGACTGTGAGAGCAAGGAGATAGAACCAGTCGAGATACGTTGTCACAGAGAGGGCGAAGAGGCAGCTCAGGGTGGCATTCAGGTAAAGTGTGTCTTCAGGGAGGAACGGTAAGAGGCCGGGGGTACTGTGGCGGATAGGAGAAGGCTGCCATTTCAACGACGATAGTCTCTCGTGGACTACCTAATGCGAACATGTTCGTCTGTCTCCTCGTCCTTCTGTGTGCCTTGACGTCTCTACGTCTGTATGACCTTTGGTTCATCCACCCCGGGCAAAAGGCAAAGGAATTTTGAACAAAGGGGTTTACATAGCCGAAACCTTTCCGAACCACTAAATCTGGAAACGCACTTCATACGTCTCAACATTGCGTAGCGAAAAAGAAACTTAAGGCATGTTGAGGAAAAACAATAATACCAATAGGTACTGGCAGTGTTCTCTTAATTGAAAATAAATGTATCCTTAATATTTGCGACAGTCAATAAAGAATACTGATTAAAAACGCCATTTCGACTCAGAAATACAAAACGATCTCGCCAAGCTTCGACCTCGTCGCATAATTGGAGCTGAAAGCGCAAATTACACACTGACAAAGAAAGGGGACAACAGGACGAGCTCGTCCTGTTGTCCCCCTTTTTTTCGTGTCTAATTTGCGCTTTCAGTTCCAATTATGCATCACCAACAGGCCCAAACCATGACCCTCGTAGCAGCTTTCTATGTGAAAGGTTAACAAAAGATTTCAGTAGAGGGAGGGGTTAGTGGAACGCGGGTATTTATTTTACGTTAGCAAACCTCTTCTATGTTATCGTGGCTGGGAGGAAACGGAGGGAAGAGCGTGAGAGGTTGGCGGTGGAGAGAAGAGAGACTTTTACGTAGCAGCTACGGTTGAAGACTATCATGTTTCAACGATATATGCAAGGAAGCAAGCAGATATGCGCCCAGTTTTGTTCCCTACTCCTTGGCTTCTCATGTTCTCGACCTGTTTATTTTCGTAACTTTTATGTATCTTTCCTGATGTCGTTATTTGTATCATTGTACGGCAATTGCATAACTGGGCTAGTAGCTTCAGTAACCACAGCTCATCACGTCGAAAAATTCGCCAGCTCACATAGGTTGCTAGGATGCTCAACCCGTGCTTTCCCATTCAAGAGTTGTTTTTGCTTTGGTTTTTAGCCCACCTAGCGAGGTACTACACTAACTAAAAGGGTAAGACTAGGGGCTTGTCTTTTAGAGCGAGGCAATTCACTTTTTCCGCACGTCAACCACGTGATACCCGTAGAAGTAGTTTTTTTTTCTTAAAATATTATCTGTAAAGAGCAGTGTAATGCTGCGGGAAAAGCCTACTTTCCCGCCCACAAACTCACCGAACATCAAGTTGAATAGCCATATATTTACCCTTCTGGTGTCACCCGGGTGGAGCAAACTGGTGGCATATCTGGCAAGCCTAACACCGCCTGATCCAACTACACTACCACTACCACCTCCACCACCAGCTGAAAGCTGAACTACCAGCTCAAAGCTGACCTTGAATCAGTCGCCAGAAACAAAATTCAAAAATCTTTCTTCAAATATTAAATAAATTAAGCAAACATCAAAGATTGTCCTAGTGACAAAAATACAATTATTATTTTTGCTACAATTGCACAGACTTTATCAGCCAGTACAGGTAAAAGGCCTTTAGGCGATGGCTCTCTGTATTGGATTTGTTTTTTGATACGGAGACGCTACATTCGATCCGAGACCTGGAACAGCGCCACTGCGTGTACCTGTCATTCGCTCCGTAACAATTGTAGTTACTTTTCGAGTTGATTTGTCTTCCTTATTCCGAGGATCAAAACCCTACTAGAAGGGCAAATTACAGTAATGGTTTGTAGTAACCACACATTGTTTATGTTTATTTTCTACAGGCATTACCCCGCTCCGCATCAGCACATACCAATCTCTAACAAAGGCCACGACTCCATAATTCCGGGTCCTCAGAGCTTTTACTTCTGACAATTATCATTACCAAGTTTTATTTCGATCCCCGAATATTTTATGTCTTTTAGTTGTGGTAATGTCCGTGCCATCTACGGGCAAGCAAAGGAATGAAGACATATTCCCGCAGTTCCTGTGGCGGGAGCCCCGTGTGCTACGACTGCAGCGTAGCACCGCGCGTCTTAACAACTCGACGTTGTCAAACGAGGTGCAGCTCCACCGTGGAGACAGGAGAACACGTTTCCTTTATGTGTAGGCATTTACGGTGGATGGTCGGGGGCCTTGGCATCGGGTGACAGGTGGGGAGCAGAGAACCCATATGTCTTTTCTTATGGCATGGAGAAAAAAGGTTTCCACCAAACCTTGGGAGGATTCTTCATCGCACTTTGTTCCTAACACAGGGGGAATCTAACATCCTGAGGAGGCGAGCATTTGCAATTCGTACTACTCACACAAAGCTTTCTTCTCCTTCGTGGGCGAGCTCGGTGTTTTGGGCTACGTGGCGGCGTTACCGTTGTAGATTACGTTTTTCTTCGGACAGGCTCTGCACAGTACCCGCGACCACCGCGTTTTTTGAAGGCTCACAGTACGTTTTTTTTTTTTTTTTCTCAGTTATGCAAGCAGTAGCAGCACCGATACCCCGGTCAAGAACACCGACTTGCTGGCGCACGCTCCCAAGATGTTTGTTTTCTGTGTGATTTTTTAAATTGCACGCATGGCCGCCCAAGACACGAAGTTTCGACGTCCCGTGATTTGAGACCCCACGTTTCGGCTGAAAAAGTAGTCCCATATTTATGTCGACGAGGAGGAGGTGATATTCTATGTAACTGCTATCTTTTTCTAACTTGTTTTATAGATTACTTCATCCTCTTCTTATTTTCGACTTTCACAGAACGACAGAAAAGCCTAAACAGTATTTTTTTTTGTACTGTATAGCTTGGTTCTCGTAGCCCGTGGCAGTTTACAGCGAATATTGAACGTTCCAGCAGGGTGCAGGTGATTGTAATTGAAATGGTCGTAACCATTCGCTTGTTTCTTCGTATGTGGGTTTATGGCTGTTTCGAGTTTTTTTGCGTCTGTTCTCTTGGCTGGGACTGGTGTTGTTGTTTATAACCGAGACCAGTCCGTTCGCATACATTTTGTTTCTTTGTAAATCTTGGACAAACAGGAATCTGGGTTTAAAAGTCCGAAGCACCACGTAGCTAACCTTTGTTGTCCTCGCTGAGAACGTTGTTATTTACTGAACGCAAAGCAGAGAAAAACAGCTTATAAGAGGCATCGGGGAATAAAGCGATGTATTAAACACTAATGCCACTTGGAGAAAGAGGAATCGCAGTGTGTCGGAGCATTCGTAACGACAAATTCAACTAAGCGGTTCACTCCGTATCCCTGTGTGAATTCACGCTGGCCTACCGCAACGTTTTGTGAAGAAGGCTATTGGAAAGCAGCGCGCGAAAAGGAAGGACACAAAAGTGGCAACGCTTGAAAATATAAAACAAGATCAGAGTGCGGTAATTAACAATACCAAACGAGAAGACATACCAGGACAATATATTAGGAAGGGGGCAAATCAAAATGAAGCAGGCAGGACAAGACGGAGCAGGACTAGGACAGAAACACGAAAGAGAATTTCAAAGCGACTTTTGTTTTTCAACCGCTTCTTATAAAGAGCGCAAAATAATGAAGAAGCAAGCTAGAACAATACAGGACAATACAGGACAGGCAGGACAGTTTAAAAGCTGGTCTTTTTTCTCCCCGCTTCATTTAAAGAGGAAAAATCAAGGCGCACGAAGACAAGACAACACAAGACGAGACAAACCAGCAGGACATTTAAAAGCTGCTCTTGTTTTCCCATCGCTTATACCGTTGCGAGTGAATGTGCGCCAGTGAATCAGTGAGGATGGACATCACCGTTGGTTAAGCCACTGCTGCCGAGGCGCTAGAAACCCAAGGAGTAGTCAAGGGTAGACTTTCGCCTATACGGTAGGACCAGACGCAAAAACGTCCATCATATCTATACAATGACCGCCTAAGCATCGGCCTTTGTTTCTGTCTACCCCAAGGGAACACGTGTAATGATCAGGTGGTTGGATTGTGATTTGCGCTCCCAGTTTAATATCACATAGATGGTAACGACATATCTGGGTGGAAAATGTAGTGACCTCCTTCTGCATAATTTAAGGGTTAGTGTCACGACGTTGCCGGGAACTCGGAAGTTTAGCTAAGTACTGTAACAAACAAAATTGTGCTGTGGGTCTCTGGTGACACCAATGTAGTTTGTACTTCAAAACAGTACTGGCGGAAAAATATGAAAGCTCAGATATGCAAAAAGCTTCCTTTGTGTATTTAGATACTCCCCAGGAAGTTTGCACAGCAACTGTACACTAAAAAATATTTGAAATTGATATTAAACTCTCCACACAGAAGATACTAAGAAAGAAAACCCTTTCCAAATCGGCATCTCAGCATGAACGCGTTGAGTGCCGCGCCATGCGCCATCGCATCAAAGTGAAATGTCAGGGATCCCGAGACACAGCCAAAGCGTTGGTTGCTGTTGGACGCCAGCTGTTAAGCCCTTTGTATCACGTATCACGCCAAAGTTTAGGGACTGGCCTCATGCGACCCGGGAAAGTGCGACAACATTCAGTCTGGACGCGCTCGTGAACTCTAGAGTCCGCGTCCAGACCGACCGTGGTACGAAGTGAAGTAACGTCAAGAGCGCCATACTGTCATGAAGGCTGCCTCAGTGTTCGTCTCATCGATTAAGAAAGCAAAACAAATAAATACAAATAAATAACGCTGTAAAGAAACATTCACGCCATGGTCCCCTAGCTAAGGTACCACTCTACCATTATTCCGCTGGTAGCACCCATAGCAGCGAGAAAAATGTAACCGAGACATGTCCTGTCAGTACTTCTTTAAGTACACCCGAAAAGGGGGGTAAGGCAATGTAGAAATAAAATAAATAAATAAATAAATAAATAAATAAATAAATAAATATAAATAAATAAATAAATAAATAAATATTGCCAGCAGATAGTCATATTCGGAGTAAATCGATTATGAGGGAAAATTACTATTTCAGCGGAAAAATTAACTGTCTGTGGAATCACAGAACCTTCTGACTTTTTTTATAGATATTTAAGCACATCATAATACTTTGTTCCCTTCCGTGTGCAAAATTGGAAAATCAATGGAGCGCTAAACAGACATAAATCTATTTAGTCTCTTTGGGTTTAACTACAGCTGCATTGTAATGACTTTTTGTCTACAGTACTGTTCTAGCGTGGCGTAATATGAAAAAATGTAACCGTGAACAGATTACCATATGACACAACACAGGCGTCATTAGAAAGCGAAAATCTGTTTGCGGGTAAACTGGCAGGGTTATTTATGAAATCAAAGAAGAAATCTGAAAGGTTGACCAATTCATAAATGCCTACTAGAATTCTAAAAAATGCGCCGTAATTTCTAAATTACGTTCCCATGGTTTCCAAAATTGCAAAGCTCGTCTTGCATCCTTAAGTCGGGTGGAAATCGTTCGAAAGGCTCTGCCTCATTCATCTTGGACCAGCATACGGAACACATGTCGCTCGTAAGCCTCGATCGGTTGTTCAAGGCATTACGCAGCGAATTTGCGCACCAGCGTGGGTTCGTCATCCTTTCGCTCACCTACAGTGAAAGTAAAGTTGTTGAAGATTCCTAGTGCCTCTTCGCCAGCGATGCTGGGAAGATCACTGCCTTGACCGCTTCTCTCCTGGGTTTCTCCGCCGTAGTCGCCGTAAGGAATAGGTCGAGTCGTTGCTTGAAAAGCTCCAGCTTCGTTTGTCATTTCGGACAGCTGCAGTGGTCCCGGAGGTTTTATGGCGTCCATGCCTTTCTGGTTGATGCATTGATAGCTGCACTTCTGACACCATGTATCATTGTGTGGGGCATTAAGACCACACCTGAAGTGAATGAGCCAGAGCCGACCCGCGTAGCTTTATTGGGCTTGCTTATATAGCCGCATGCGCAGCCAGGAAAAGGAGAGGAGGTGACAGTGGGGCTGGTTATCGGCTTGCGGGCCGCGATAGCCAAGTACGATACGGCCATAATGAACGGAACTATATGATAAATTTGAGGTTTTCAAGCTGGTAAGAAATTTAGTGCAGGCAGTAGGACATACTTATGCATTTGTCAACCTTAATTGGTGCGTCTGTAAGGAATACTCGACGTGTGCGTGCAACGTAGGCCCGGGGATATGTAGTTATTCCAACTAGCTGGGTAAAGTACAGAGTCGTTGTTTTGATATATATTCTCTGCAGGTAGGTTTCACTCAAGGTAAGTACAATATTATATTAGTTTCTTACTCATCCTGTTGCTTGCACGTCGTACTGTTGATAACTACCATGTCTGGAAGGCTTGAAACAACGACAGTATCCGACAGAAATTTTCTGTGCGGGCTTTTCGTAAATAGTCTCAATTCATGGGAATACCCTTTTCCTCTATTACATCGCCGCGAGAATCGTTAAGCATAATCTACGACCAGAAGCGAACGTAAGTAGGCGCGTTTTATTGCGTCGTACGGGGTCCTGCCAAGTATACTCAGCTATCCCGGGACCGAACAGAAGCTTCCCGATTGGCCTGGACGCCTATTCCTAAGAAGAGTCGTTATTTGTCTTTACGAAAATTTCAGACGCAGCCCACCCTGATGTGTTTTCTCGCCGTAATAAAGTGTCGAGTGGTCACAGGCGGGTGCACCTTAGCCTCTTATATGAAACCAGGTCGAATGATTGCCTGCCATTCTCTAGGCATTGTCCCAAGACATTGCTTGCGTTAATCTGGTAGCTCTTACGTCTATACGTGCTCAGCATGTACAACAGGGCAGTACGACATTCCACCTTTTTTCCAAGCACTGAGACAAAAGTTCTGCCTTTTAACCTAGAGGCGCTAACTCTCCTTTTCGCCCAAAGGCGTCTCTCTAAGAAAAACCCAGTTGTTTTCAAGACCCTCTCCAAAGCCTTCTTCTTTCCGTTGTTTTATGATTTCGGCGTGCAAATAGCTGGCCACATCAGCAATACCTATTATGTGGCCCTACGGCCAGTTTGTGTAACACGTTTTATTATACCCGCCCTCTCGCGTTATCAATCACTGTCGCTTTTTCTTCACCGATTGTAATTTTACTAGCATACTTTCGCTGCCAGGGTCACTAAAACGCTCTCCTCCCAACCTTGTTGCCCTAACAAAATGCGCAGTTCTAAGATCAAATGACATTATCTTGAACAGTGTCTCTGTCGCCCACATTTGTCGGCATATTTTAGTTATATTCGTCTTAGAAACGTGCTATGAAGCGGCGTGTTACATCGTCTTGCGGGCCCACGTAGTAAACCTGTGATCGACATTACTAGACGGAGCGAGAAGCTCGTAGATTGGCCGCCAGGACTCGTAACACGATGGTAGAACAACGCTGGCGTCGCATTTAATGTCACTCCTGGGAGACCCCTCCCAATTCCCATTCGCTTCCAAGCCTTCCTCGGGTCTCTCTGCCTTTGGGTGGCGATGTGGCCGGCTCTGTTTCTTAGCCTCTCGGCAATGGCGAAGCGTGAGAGTGGGTGTTTGACTTTTGGCGATGAACGTATTTTCTAAACTTTGCCGCTTACGTCATCAGCGCCGAAGCTCTGTTAGGTTATGTAGGGTTTGCATTTTTTTACTTTGTAATATTCGAGCTATTTCTCTGTAAAGAAGGGGCATGGTAGCTGGCAATTTTTAAACAACATTGGAGCTATATTTGTGGGCTTGTTCGCTCTCTCACTCACTCATTCCCTCAATCAATCTTTCACTGGCTTGCTCACTCACTCACTCGCTCACTCAAATCTTTCATTGGCTTGCTTCGCTCACTGACAAACACTCACTCACGCTCACTCTCTCACACACTCACTCACCCTCTCACACACTCGCTCACTCACTCGCTAACTCAATCAGTCACTCGCTCACTCAATCTATCACTGCCTCGCTCACTCACACTCACTCACTCACTCACTCACTCACTCACTCACTCACTCACTCACTCACTCCTCACTCACTTTAACTACCTCACTCACGCGCTCACTCAATCTTTCACTGGCTCGCTCACTCACAAACACTCACTGACTCTCATTCACTTACTCACTCGCTAGCTCACTTATTCACTCCCACTTGTCATTGTGCACATTTTTCCGCCAATGTAGAAACACACCGGTAAATTTGCTGATGAACTGCATCGACACGGTCTACAGCTCTCCTCATATTGTTTCTATATCACCCATCAGCCACACAACATGAATGAAAGACCGCAGTCGCACCCCTCCGTTCGCACCCTCCCTACCAAAGTCGCACCCCTCCGTGCTTCTCAGACATTTGCCACAGCCACACATGTTCTTCCCCCCACGCAGCATATTACGTTCCTTTTTGCTCCCTTCAACGGTGTCCGTCCCACCCTTTCGAGAAAAGGGCTGATAATGGTATGCTTGTGTTGTCTTCCGTACTCGCTGTTTATTTTCTCCATCGCTCAGCGAATAGCGTCTTCGAGAAATGGAGCACTCGGAGAGCTGCCGGTTGCTGATGGATAGTTGCACTACGGTGGTTCGGCAGCCAACATCGGGTCGTTTTTTTCGGCGTGGGGGACCCAGGAAGGCATTAGTTTTGTTTGGCGCCTCACGTGCAAGCATGCATTTTGTAGGCGGATTGCCAGCGTTGCTGTGGCCGACCCCACAACTGCTAGTGCTTCCAATCCCGTGCTGACTTATGACTTGCCGCCACCCTTCGCCGCTTCACTTCCTCCCCGCTGATTCTTTTGTATTTTAACGTTCCGGTGATGATGTTTGGAGTTTAATGGCGCAAGGCCGACTAAGGGCAAAGAGCCCCGAACAATAGTGATTACATGAAAGTGACATGGAAGTAAAAGTAGAACATTTCAGTAAAAATAAACAAAGTAAAACACAACGTAATGAAGATGACTGGTGTAAAGGGCCAGGTTGTCAACATGCATGTTAAGAAAAGAGATGTAAAAATTTTACGTCGGTAAGAAACTCGAAAACGCCTTTGTTGGAAAACAGTGGCTTCGTCTCCTAAGAAGTATGACGGGTGTGGTGGAATAGATCGCGTGTGTAGTTGTGGGAAGTACTTGTGTCGTGTTGTGTCAAGTGCCTTAGATTGTATAAGGATCTGGATCACGGATAGGGCCTCTCCGCACTCGCTGCACAGAGGTTTTGGAGACCCAGTGAGAAGGTGCGAGTGCGTTGCATGAGTGTGCCCTAACCGTAATCTAGCCACGGCGACTTCAGTGTATCTACTACGTGTGTCGGTGGTGTATGGTCCCAGGTGTGGTTTTATTGTTGTCTGTTGTCTGTTTGTTCACTTCAGCGTGTTTGCCATGTTTTGCGAAGTTGTTGTCTGATGTGTGGTTTTACGATGGTGTAGGGAATGTTGTTATGTCTACTGTATTCAAGAGTGTAGCAGCAGCAGCCATTCGATCCGCTGCTTCGTTCCCGGCTATACCACAGTGGCCAGGGACCCAGCAAAGAACCAGTTCGAATTCGCGGACATACACAGACATAATACCTTTGACGATCAGATTGACAACGTGGTTTTTCGAAGGCATTGTGGACGACAGTGCCCGCACAACACTGAGGGAATCTGTATAGATAATGGATTATTAGATGTGGCTTTGAAGTGTATGATTGACAACAAGAAGTACACCGTAAGCCTCTGCCGTAAAGATACTAGTATGACTATTCAAAGTTCTAGTGACATTAAGGCCGGGCCCATGCGCCGCGCAGGACACAGAGGTGGCAGTTCTAGAGGCGTCCGTATAAAATTCAGTACACTCATACTTCTGCTGCAAATACAAGAAATGCTGCAGAATTGCACATGTGGGAGCTCGATTTTTATCTACATGTGTGAAAGATGTGTCGCATGATAGAGGGCGGAGATGCCATGGTGCTATAAAATCTGTTAGAGAGGTTTGGATTGTATCTAAAAAGGAGACAGCAAGCTCTGACGCTTCCTCTCTAACTCTGTAAGAAAAGGGTGCAGAGAACGATGGTCGATTTAAAAGGAGTTCACTCATGGATCTATCATGAAAAACTTATTTAAAAGGATGGTGAGGCATGGATGAAATTTTAAAAGCATAAAGGAGATCTGTGTATGCTCTCTGACGTTGTAGGTTCCAATTGTTGCATTCCACATAGAGGCTTTCAACTGGACTAGTCCGGAAGGCACCACAGGCCAAGCGGAGCCCTAGATGACGCACAGGGTCCAGCATTCTGAGGGATGATTTAGTGGCTGACCCATAGACAACGCTACCATAGTCTAATCGTGAACCTATCAAGCTGGTAAAAACACGTAAAAGAAGTTGTTTGTCAGCACCAAAAGAGATGTGCGAGGGAACCTTCAGGATATTCATTGCTTTTAAGCCTTTATGTTTCAGTTGTTTTATGTGTGGGATGAATGTGAGCTTTTCGTCAAAGATTATACCTAAAAACTTGTGTTACTTCTTGACAAGAATCGAGACACCATTGAGTTGAATGTCTGGATCCGGCCGGATGCCACGCCTCTTTGAAAAAAAACACATGTGCACTTCCCTGGATTAAATTTAAAACCGTTGCTATCTGCCCAGCCAGCTAGCTTGTTAACACCAAGCTGGACGTGGCGCTCACAGACGGATAGCTTACAAGACTGAAAGAATAATTGTACGTCGTCTACATAAATTGAGCAGGAAATCGACGGTGGCAATGCCTTCCTCAGGGAATTCATTTTCACAATAAAAAGGGGGCAACTTAAAACTCCCCCTTGTGGCACTTCATTTTCCTGCACATGAACCCTAGAGAGTGCAGTTCCAACTCGCACGCGAAACGTTCTTTCGGACATGTAACTGGCAAGCGTGTTCATCATGTTACCCGATATGCCAAAAGACTTCAAATCGATGAGGATAAAATACCTAGAAGCCGTATTATACGCCTTTTCTAGAGTAAAGAATACTGTCATACCGTAGTGCCTATGGAGGAAAGCATCTTTTATATACGGCTCTAATGCAATGAGTTGATCGTTGGTAGATAGCCCCGCCCTGAAGCCTGCCTGGCAGCTCTCGAGAAGACCATTGTACTCTAAGAAGTACACAAGTCTCCTGTTTATCATCTTCTCAAAGAGCATACACAGCAGCTTGTCAGGGCAATGGGACGATAACTGGCAGGAGAGGAAGGGTCCTCCCCTTACTTAAGAAAGCCACTACTATGGCCTCCCTCCAAGAGCATGGAATGTGCCCCGAAAGCCATATTCTGTTGTATAAGTGTAGGAGTGTTTCAAGGGTGTCTGAGTGAAAGTGTTGTATCATTGTGTATGTAATCTTATCTGCACCTGGAGCTGAAGGGTTACATGTGGTCAAAGCGGCCTTCAGCTCATGAATTGAAAATGGAGATTGTAGGAAGTTTGCGACGTCTTGGTATCACGGAGGGACTTCTTTTCTGCAGATGTTTTGTGTTTCATGAAAGTATTTGTGTAGTGTGCTGAGCTGGACACGTGTTCGAAGTGTTGTCCAAGTGTGTTAGCCTGGTCTTCAAGTGTGTCCCCGGTTGTAATAACAAGGGGCAAGCTGTGTGTCTGTTGTCCTTTGAGCTTCCGTATATGTGTCCAGACTTTGTGTATGTCCGTGAATGAATTAATGGATGTCAAGAAGGTGTGCCAACTCTCTCGTTTTGCTTCACGGCGCACAAGTTTTCCTAACGCCTTAGCCCGTTTGAACAAAATGAGGTTACCCGACGTGGGGTACCGACGAAGAATACCCCCCGCTTTGTTCTGGGCCTCTCGCGCACGCCTACAGTCCTCATTCTACCACGCCCTCCTCTGGTGGCGCAGGGCACCAGAGGCGTGGGGAATGAACTTTTCGGTGGCGTCGAGGATGTGCGCCGTGAGCAGTTGGGTAGCTTCTTCAACGTGTAGGTGTCCTATGGATGTGTGGTGTAGTTTGGATGTCTCTGTAAATGTATTCCAGTTAGCTCTTGCTTCATTAAACCTTTTACGAGAAGATGGACTGCTCGGGCCTGTACCTATATACGTTAATGAAGTGGGTAAATGGTCACTACTATATGTGTCCGTGCCCGCACCCCACTCAAGACATGGCAACAGAATTGCAGAACCAATAGCCAAGTCAAGATGTGAGCATGTGTTGTGACCTATGTTATGGTATGTAGGCTGTTTATTGTTGAAAAGGCATGCTCCTGAAGATGTAAGGAATTCTCTATCAGGCGACCTCGGGCTCCGTTCGAGAAGAGCCCCAAAGAGAGCTGTGAGCATTAAGGTCGCCTGTAAGGATGTATGGTTTGGGCAGCTGGTCAACCAGCGCCTCGAAGTCAGAGCCCGTAAGTGAAACATCAGGAAGAATGTATATGGAGCATACCGTTATCAATTTATTAAATATAATTGTGTGGATGGCTACAGCCTCAAGGATGGTGTTCAAGGTGACAGGGTGGCATGCTAAGGATATGCGGGCGATTATGGCAACACCACCAGAAGAGTGTGTGCAGCCATCCCTGTCTTTTCTTGATACCAGGTAACTATTCAAGAAATTTGTGTGTTTCGAATTCAGATGTGTTTCCTGGACACACATTAAACTTGGCTGATTGGCATGCAGAATCTCATACACGTCGTCAAGATTATTCAGAAGGCCTCTGCAGTTCCATTGAGCTATGTTTTCTTTTCCCATTATGATGTGTTAGAGCTACTGGACTGTGGCTATTTATGAAGGGTCTTTCGGGGCTTGCACTCCTGGGAGAGGTTTCTTTACCTTCTCTGGAGGTTTAGATGGAGGGACCCGCTCCTTCCGCTGCGAAAGAGACAGGTAAGGTCCCACATCCATGTCGTCAGCAATTTTGGAAAAGGTACCCGGCGTACCGGACCCCCCGAACGTGGCACCCTTCCCGGTGTCCTTCGTTGGAGCCGCAATGGCCGAGGGCATCAGGAGCGCCCCGGGTGGCACAGGCGGTGCGGCGGGGTTGGGAACTGCCACGGGTGCCTCCGTCACCATCTCCTCCGGGCCCTCGCGTGTGCTTCGGTCCGTTGGAGAAGAGGAAACAGTGGGTGCAGCAGCATCCCCACCAGACGTGGTTACCACCACAGCCGCTGACGACTCAGCGAGCGGTGCGGGGGCGGGTTGGGCTGCAAGAGGCAACCCAAGAAGGGCGGGGCCGGGGCCAGGTCCGACTCTCGGTACTAGGTTCCCGCCGAAACCAGACGCCGCTCCACCCCCCGGCGAGCTGCGTCGTCGTACCTCCCCAGGGGGAAAGAGGCGAACCCCTTTCGTGCCTCTGGGAAGGTGATGTTTTCCGCGACCTTGATGTTTATTATTTTTTTCTCAAGCTTGAACCGGTCGCAGGTCCGCGAATATGCAGCGTGAGGTCCTTGGCAGTTGGCACAGAACAATTGATTGGATGTACAGTCATCAGTGAGATGGTGTTGCCCACATTTGGCGCAGGTTGGCTGGCCCCGACACGAGTTAGTAGGTGCCCGAACCGCTGGCACTTGTAGCAGCGACGCGGATTCGGGATGTACGCTCGGACGGAGCACGAGATGAAGCATCCTTTAATAGATTCAGGAAGTGTGGAGCGGTTGAAAGGCAAGATTATATGCTTTGTGGGGATTTCCTGCTTATCTCGTCTGATGGTGATACGCCTCACTGCAGTTACACCCTGATCTTTCAGGCCTTTCAACAGATCAGCTTCGGTCTCATTCAACAAATCGGTCTCCGAAATCACACCCTGAGAGCTGTTGAGGCTACGATGCGGAGTGACTCTGATGGCCAGATCTGCCATGCAGGTTTGCGACAGGAGGTTAGTGCTTGTTGCTGCGTCTTGACATTGACTAGGACTTCACCGGTACGGAGTTTCTTAGCATCGAACGATTTTCGGAGGATGCCTTCCAGGAACTTAGTGATCAAGAATACGGACATGGAAGAAACAGGGTTTGTTTTGTCAACTGCCTCAATAACCAAGAATCGAGGATAGTTGTCAGGTTTCGGAATGTGGATTGTTGGAAGGGGTGGAAAGAACACTTCGGTGCGGCCTCTTTTAGGGGGCCGATCACGTTTGGGAGGTTTTGAATTATCCATATGACATAGGAAAAAGCAAGAATACGGGGGTACTTTGTCCTTTCACCTTACCCTAGTAGTCAAAGAAGTCGCGGAGCTCCCTGCCTGGTAGACAGGCAGGGAGCCCATCGGCCGGAGCTTGACCAAGGCTCCGATGGCCACCGTTTACGGCTTCTACCCTTCACCTGTAAACACCTCGCCGCGGTTGGACACATCTTATGTTTGGGAGTTCGGGGTCGCGGTGTCGCTGCTCACCGTCACCATGAATACTCAAGGTGCCCCGTGCGGGGTAATTTCACGTTCCTTTCATTATCCTGATTGCAAGGCTTGACCGGCTGCACTTGTTTCTGGCCCCTGTTTCTTTGATCTTGCATTAAGCCTTTCGGGCCGCGAAAGTAGCTCAAGTATTTTTGGCCACCCGGACACACTATCCTGTATTGTTTATTACAAAATACTCTGGTCGTACGCCCTGTCCTTCCAGTTTTAGTACAAACAATTCAAGCCACATGTGCACAGTGCACATAAGTTCTAAATAAGCCGCCTTACTGCCGTAACCAACTTGTCTGGGTTATGAATGAAATACACAAACGTTTGGTGCGCCAAAGACATGAAGTTTGCCTTCGGTGGCTACCAGGCTATATTGGTATAATGGGAATGAGCCTAGACTATACCGTCGGAATCCCGTTTTCCAAGAATGATAGCAAAGCAGCTGCATTTTCCGTAGGATGGAAACTTCAGCTGCCGGTTTGGCAGGATCCTCTGAGAAGGTATCCGCCTGTCCATGTGGTAGACCCCAAGTGCGATTTAAGGCATCCACGTGGTCTGCCCAAACCCACTGAAGGCGTGCTACACCGGCGGCGACTTAACGGTGCGTACAGCCGAGGCTTCTTGTTTAAGCTTTGCTGGGTAGAGTCACCATTGTGCCAGTGTGCTCTACTACGGAAAACATTCGGCACACTTTAAGGCTCTGCATGCGATATGCTAGTCATCGGAAAGCAGGGTTGAAGGCACTTGTGCGGCTCCGACGTCGAAGTGTTCTAGAACCCTTACACTTCCTTGAACCCTGGCGAAATTATGACGAGGGAGTGCTGCGAACAAAGACTCTGCTTACTTTTCTTGTGGAAACAGGGCTAGAAGAGGTTCTGTGAACCCGCTGAACAAATACATTTTATATATGTGTGCATATTGCCACCCCCCCTTTTGTCTTTTCTTTTTTTTCCTATCTCTTCTTCCTTCAACCTCGCTGTTTTCACTTCCATCTAGAGTAGCAAGCCCTACCGTTTGTTGGGCTTACCTCTTCACCTGCATAAGGTTTTCTCTCTTTCTCTCTATTTGCTTTGTCTTGGATGCAAAGTAATTTCAATATTACGTAGACAATATATGACTTCGAATCGTTCTTAAGCCCTGCAGATGTGATTGTTGAAAAAATGAGTGTTCATATGAAGAGCGAAGCAGAACAATGAAGCATCGATCGCTTATACTATCAACGAGTATTGTAGCGGAAAAACAGTGCATGCATTTCTGGTTGATGGCCAGTGTTTTAGTACAACTAAGCGTCCTTATTTTACGCACACGTTGAGTATCAGTGGAGGTCCGCTTCCGCGGGTCGTTTCAGTTGAACACAGAGAGAGTAATTTTAGTGAACGGAATGAAAACACAGAGGTCGGCATGATTTCATAGGCTCTGGCGTGCTCCTTGGTGTGAGGAAGGAGGAACGGGATAAAAATATTGATAGAGGGCGACTCATATGATGAATGAGATAGACGTGAGGGCATCACTATATAAAATAAATCTTTGCGACAACTAGAGTAATGTTCAGTTGGTCCCCACAACGCACTTGAACTACAGTCTGGCTACCACACAGCTACTTTTCAAAAATATGAGCACTGACTTGAACACTGTGTTTGAAAGTTGCGGGTATAACTAGGGTTTCAGCCCCACGTCCTACGACAATGCCTGAATGCAACAGAATTAAAAGTTGGGCGAGTTGGTTCCTACGCGTTTTGAAGTGTAACAGCTCGAAAAATACGATGTGGGCCCCTGAAGAAATTCACAAGATGGGCGCTGGCCCGAAAATAGTATTTCATTATAAAGAAAAACGAATATATAGCCGCCACATAACAACTGGAATGGTGAAAACAAACAGAATTTGAATCATCAAATAACAGCCGGTAAAGGAATGCCAACCGCGATAATAGCTAGGAGGCATCCAAAAACACCTTTTCGTCCTCGCACAGCGTCAAGGAAGGCTGGCTTACACAACTGGCCAGACTCTTTTTGAATTATATGCTTCAACAACTTCCCGTATCAGCTAGTTCTTGTGGACGAACAAAGCGTTACAATAATCAAAACACGGGGTGCGGCCACATGCTCGGCAGTGCGCAGATAAGTGGAGGCTGAGTCTCCTGTTAAATTATTCAAATATCCGGACATTGTCTACCACTTTCACTTCGATGGCGGAAAGTTCACGTTGAGCAATCGAGTAGATGTGTCAATATACGCCAACGGAAACATTTGAAAATTTTATAGCCGCTTACTGCCGTAGCTCCTCCTTTTATCAGCATTGGGAGGGGAGGTAGGTTTTATCTTCATGGAGGCCTAGAGTGCGCTACGACATCTTTATTTGGCTTCCGAACTGCAGGTTTGCAGAATCGCGGGTAGAAGTTCTAGCTTTTCGAAAAATTCTGCCAGCTTGTTGCAAGTCTGTGAGCTCTTGGCTATGCAAATTTGATTCAGCTGATGAGGTGAAAGCGCGTGAAATCGCTGCTTTTCGCCCGGGGATTCAATATCGATAAGTGCTTCTGCTTACTTATGCGCTTTGCACTTCCTTGAGAACACTTAGTCGCCCACTTCCTGACCCTGTAACTCCTTGTCCACAGCATAGTTACGTTGCTTTGAGTATCACGCACAACTCCATCGCGTACGCCACCTAGAGCCTGCCACGAAAACACAGGTTTAAAGGAATTATTTCAGCTCCTATATCGGCACCGCCACCAGGGCATGAAACAGTGTAGAAGTAGCGTGGCAACGCGCATCACTTCAGCCAACAGCTCTAAGTAGCACGTGTCGTCCGTCAAGCTGGCGCCACAAATCGTGACTAGCTAGGGGGCTTTCCTGACCGAACTGCTTCGTACGGAGGTTTTCTATGACTAGCCTCGTGTCACGTTCTTGTATCATGGCTCATCGTCCGTCAATAAGCAATGAACTGCTTCCGAGTCTTTTCCTCCTACTTCCTAGAGCATCCCCACTGGCTCCATATTATATAGTAGGCAGTCGATTGTAGCAGGCATATGAGCGTAGACGACGACTCTTTGACTACAAGCGATGACTCCGCTCCACGCGTTTGCTTCCATGCCCGTGATGTTTTATAACAACACTCCCATTCTTGTAGGCGTAAACACGGGACTGAATGAGTCTAGAGCCGTAAGAAGTTTCCCCTAAGGAGGAACGCTGTGTGAGCCGTTAGCGACAACTCAGAGCATGTTCAGTGGCTAAGTATTTGTTGTGTGTGTGTATTCCACAGGGTTCGATCTTCGCACCTCTGCTTTTCCGGGTGATCTTCGTCGTGTCGCCTGCGAGCCCCAGTCGTGGTGGATACGGCACGATCTTTCCTACGCCAGTCTCTGTTTGCACTCAGCTTGAACAAACTGCATGCAGCGCAGTGTCTATCAGGATGGTTCTAACCTGTGCGAACCAGTTAAAGGATGCGATATCAATGCAATCCTGTTTTTAGGAATACTACTAGCATTCTGGTGTTTCCAGTGTTGTGGTGAAACCGAGCGAAAGGACAGCCTATAGCATGGAGTATCAATATCGCTAACTTCTTCTATCCATTCCTGCACTTTTATTTCCTCCAAAACCCATAGCTCCTCATTTCCTAACCTAGCACCTCCTGGTCACCCGCATAGTGAAGATTACCTTACGTATAACGTACACCTATATCGCGTACTCTACCAACAGCCCGTCATCAAAACAGAGATTTGAAGGAATTATTTAAGCGGCTAGATCGGCATCAACACCGGTGAAGCAAGTACGTAGAAGGGACGTGGCCACGTTTACCCGTTCGGCCAACAGATAAAACAAGCACGTGTCGTCCGCCATCCGGCGCCATTAAGGCCGGACCCGCCACTGATCCCTCTCTTTTATTATGGCTCATCGACGTTCAATGAGCGATGAACTGCTACTGAATCCTTTTTCCTACTTCGTAAAGCACCCCACTGGTTCTATATTATAAAGTAGGCAGTAAATTGAAGAAGGCAACGAATTGAGACGATTCTTGGGCTGGAATTGACAACTCGAACCACGCGTTTGCCTCCATACCACGATGTTTTCAAACAGCGCCCCTAATGCTTTGTATGCAGAATTGAGAAACTAACAATGTCTGGAGCAGCGACAAGTCTGCGTTGAGGAGGAACGCTCCAAGTCACTTCAGTGGCAATGGATTTGTGTATGTGGGCTGCAGGCTTCGATCTTCGCAGCTCCACATTTTCCAGGTGGCCTCCGCCTTGCCGCCTGTGAGCCCCAGTCGCGGTGGATAAGGCACGATCGCTCCAACTCCAGCCTGTATTTGCACTCAGCTCGGAGAAATTGCATACAGCGTAGTAATTATGAGGATGGTTCTAATCTGTGCGAACTGGGTAATCAATGCAATATTCAATTGTGATCCAGTTCTTTGGGATACCGCGAACATGACGTTGATCCAATAGGACGTCGTGGTAATATTCCATGGTTTTAATAAGTTTAACTAGAATTCGTACCTTGCAAGTCATTGTATAGGTAATAGATATATCTCTGACCCGTAAGATCTGTACTTAGCTGTAGTTGAAAGACAGGTGTTTCTTGCCAGGGCACAAAAGCTCATTCAAAGCTCGTTGCCACGCCAATGCCTTCTGCAAAAATTTCTATTATAACATAGTTTAAAGCTAGTGGGTTGTGCGACCCAATTTTTTTCCGCTTTAAGTCCCTGCGTGCATTCTAACACTGCTGGGAGGGAAAGTATAAGAGGCGTATAACCCATTTAAAAGCCTAAAAAAAAGTGTAAGGCCCCCGTATTTACGAAGCAATGATTTGTGTTGAAACGTTATTGATAGCTATTATAAGCTCCACCGATCAGGTTATCATTATCGGTGCTGCCCGTCACGACGTGTCAGCAGCTCTATCTCGAACTTCTTCATCGTGATTGCATCACCATCTTATAACATAGAATCCCACCATGACACCGGGACGTCACGGCCTATAGTCCTCTTCTAATTTTACATTTTGGCACGTATATCAGGATGAAGGCCCTTCAGTGATTCGGAATCTTGCTAACTTCAACCTTTTAAGGCAGATGACCCCTACATACCGCCTACCGTACGTCTTGATGGCCATATCCACGACGGTGGTACCAATACCGACCGACGTGATTGTCGCACGAGAGGATGATGATTCCTCACCAGCGACGGCTTTATTCGATGAGTCCAGGCAGCAATTTCCTAAAAGGTGGGGACAATGCCGCAGCTCACCGTGCGATGGAAGATGCAGCGCCTTTAAAGCACGAACAGGGTTTCTCAGTGCTCAGTGCTCAGTGCTCAGTGCTCAGGGTTTCTACGCCTTCATGAACTGAATACGGAAAGCCAAAGTGCGGTTAATCGCCCGTGAACTGTGCAGAAACGCAGAAGCCACCTTAGGGCTTACCGTAATTATAAGTGATGTTTGTGACGGGGTGAAGAAATTCATGCAGCAGTTATGGAAAACAAAATTATTGAGATTGCTTAACGAAGAAATCGAACGGCTTATTGACACTCACTGTCTGGATGAGGAATATGCAGCCAACATAGAATACGAAGACGCATGTGTTGAGGTTTTAATCCAAAAGTACCATTGATGAAGAACACAAAAATGCAAAACCACAGAACAGTGCCAGATGATTAAGCAATTGAATTACTCTACAATCTTCCACGAGTTTTGCACGCTGACAAAGCAATGCTACCACCCACGTGATTTCTAAACTTCGCATGTAAGCCCTTTTTGCAGGAAACTTCGACTCCGCCTGATTTCTTATATCAAGGGTGACGTGAGAAGATGTCACCTAGTTGGCTGCACTTCAACTTCAGGCAGATGTCTTCTTCTCACGTGCATCCGAAGAGTCTGCAGTGATGACCACGGGCAGGACAGGCAAATTGATAGCGCCATCATAACCCCCGTATGGGCAATGTATCGAACCGGAGATCTAACATGTTCCACCTGAAATCCACGAAGGGCAAGACGTGGCACACGTATTTATAACAAACAGCTAATCGATGCCCGACACTAAAGAGAGGAGTCTTGACAGTTGTTCTGGACATGCAAAAACTATTGCCTACGCGCGCATCCAACAACGCAATCGAACGAAGGCAGTACCTGGCAGGCAGCGTTCGAACGATACGAATATATCTCTCAAGGACTGCAGGATTTTCAGTAGAGAGTTCGAGAAAGGAGCGGAAGCTTCCAATACACTGTTTTCTGGCCGCAGTGAAGAACCTCAAGAACTTGCATCAGAGTGCAAGTCCGTCGCAGAATAGCTTCGCCTTTCAGCCTGGCTGCGTCGACTGCGCTGACATTTTTGATGTGCGTTCAAAAGTCGGCACCTGTGGTAGTCACCCCTGCTAACTGCCTGACAGGATCAGACTGCAACGAACATCATGCACCTACGGGGCACGGACTGCTCACACGCTTTTTCTGCGCCCGGGGAAGATGTTGTAACTCTATTGGTAGTTGTTATCGCTGCACCGATAAGGTCACCATCATCGGTGCTACCTGTCATCAAGCGTCAGAAGCTCCATCTCGAGCTGCTTCCTCTTTTCTGCATCGCCATCTTGAAAAAAGAACACCACCGTGTCCCCGGGACGCGTATTTCCAAACGCTTCGCTGCACAGCGCCCCACGTGCCATGTGCCATGTCACTGTGCGTGTTTTTCTATTGGGCTGCTGCTAAAACGGTCCCTTCGTCAGGCTCTGTGGACCTCGAGGTATAAAGGTCTGGGTACTTGCACTGACGGCCTGGGTTTGAGCTTCAGCGGGTCTACTTCAATTGTTGTAATTGCAAAATTGTTTAACGTGCGAGCTGTTGTTGCTGGCCGTAATATGTACGTCAAAATAAAAAAAATCGGGTCATAGTTACTCTCACCGGTTACCGTGCACGTGAGCACGCGCTTAACGAGGACCCCCTGGCGTCGAGCAGGCTTGCACAAGGCGCTCGCACAGAATTCCAAGGAAACATGTCACGTGCACCCGCGCCTCAAGACGGGAGCACAAAAAATTCCCCCGCATTTCCCCGGGAGTGGGAAGGCATGTGAAAGTGCGAAATGCCACGGTTGTCGGCCCGCTTTGCGGCGCAATATGCGATCGGCCCCCGCAGCCGCACCGCCTCGCCGCCTTCTCTTCCATCTCTTCCATCGGGTTTGTAGTATCACGTGTACACCACGCAGTTATCAAGCCGCTATAACGCCGCTGAGTCGCCAACGCACGCCGCTGACGACGTAGTTTGAATGCGTTAAAGATATAAGGCGCGTTACTCACACTGATATCAGCGTGGCGTCCGTGGCTTAGTCGGTAGCGCGTCGCGCTGCGGCCGCAAAGTCCTCGGATCGAAACCTGGCGCCGGATGCTGTTTCTTTTTTAAATATAGAGGAGCACTGCGGACGCCGCCGCCGCCGCCGCCGGCGGTGGATGGTTTGGGGTCGCTTATAAAGTGCATTCGCACTTAAAAAGCTCGGCCTACAGACGCCCAGTTCGCTAAGCCGGCTGCCGCCGGTGCTAGCCTGTGCTGAAGCGTTCCATTTTGGGAGGAGGGCAAATGCCTGCGGACAAAACGACCGGGGCCCCCTCATGCATGAGGAAGACGACAATATGAATGGACATGACGATGACTTCTGCTACCGCACTGAAAAGCGACGGCGAAACATGTAAATCAACGATTTCCAACCTAATGCAATGCATGGCGGTGTGCCCTTTAGTGCTTACATAGAAAGAAATTCTCCAGCCTTGCTGTAGTTCAAGCCGTGCGCCACTTAGGGCTAGCTTCGCCAATTTCGTTTCTAAACTCAATTCTTTTTTATGGCAGAAGCCTTCAATTCTCCTTCTTGCTTTGTATAATGCTGTTTGTTATTTTGTGGTCGCATTACGTTCTGGCGCAGCCAGTGACCACTTTTAATTAATGTTTTGTATCGCGCAAAGACAGATGTCACGTGTGGCGCTGGGCAGCGAAGCGTTTGGCAATACACCACCGCGACTTCACGGCCCTTGGTCTCTCCTCTTATGTTACCATTAGGACACACACTTTGTTTACCACATTCCTTTTATTTTAAATAGCCATAAGTGTTGTCGGGCCAGTAAAGTATACAAGGAGGAACACAGAGATAACTGCAAACATTTGTCGCGCGTATAAATCCGTAGAGTTTCTTGCTTAGTAGCCCCCCAACGCCAAGCCATTTAATTCCTAGCATTCGTACAAAAACTCATAAATGGCTGATTAAACACAATTGATCGTTACTACGTCCTAGGTGGCAATAGTTCGTAAGTCGTAAAAACTTAAAATACAAAACGATAATATAAAAATATTATGAGCGACCATAAAAGGCTGAAAATATGGATCTTATACACTTGCACCACTAAACGAAGACGAAAATAAAGAAACTCAGAAAACACGAAAGTAAAACGAATAAACAATTACAAATACGGAACAACCGGTACGCCCCGTATTTGCAGAAAAATGCGTGATTCGCGGAGTTATCCCGTATAATTTGTATAATAGCGTAATGAAAATAATGAGATGAAGGGAATTTTAAAAAATGAGAAATAGAAAAAAGAAACATTTTAATCATTGTAAAATGAACTTACAAACTAAGAAAAAATCTTATACAGCTCTCGAAATAACGAAATCGAGTTAATTAAAATTCCGGGAAGGAACACCCAAAGCACAAATATATAATCGTGAAAAGAGACGAATGGTTTAATGTCTTGCATTTGCCCAGAAATGCTTAGAAACAAACAAAAGATAAAAACTGTGGTTGATTTCTCGGCGATAGAAATCGGTAAAGCACGAAAGTGAAATGTGCAGCGAAATCTGCAGCTGAGCATGATTTGCGGTCGGCGGCTGTCTTTTGGGTGTGCTTGGAGAGCGACGTCCTGCAGGCGGGTTGCTTCTGCAAAGGTGTACCGGCATCATTTCAGTGACGAATATTACGTCAGTGAAATATTGGTGTATCCCGGCCTTAAAACGCTTTCGTGTTAAAATATAAAACCCGAAAACGATCAAACCCTAAATATAACGTACTCTTTCGTACTGAAGGTTGCTTCCCCGCCAGAAGACCCTGTGTGCAGGGGTGTACCCTTTACAGGCCGCTTGCTTCGTTGTACTGGCGTCATTTCCGTGACGATATGACGTCAGCGAAATCTTTGTGTACCCCGGAATAAAACACTTCCATGTTAAAAAATAAAGTAACCCAATGTATTTGAGTACTGGTAGCGTAATCAGGCGATTCACAAAAAAAAGACAAATTGCGTAGCAGAATCCAAAATTTCTGCATATTTTTGGTTGACACTTTGTAGCGGCGGCCATTTTCGGTACAGGAAACCTACAACAACAACGTCGATTTCTCGCCGAATAGGGAACGTATGGCTTTCCCCTTAAGCTTCATTGTCTGTTCCTGCGACAGGCCCTACGCCCAAAAGGCAGCTGTTAGCAACGCTTCACGGTCGCACACACCCACGTGATCAGGTGTCGTGTGTTAGCCGGCCGGTGTCAAGAGGGCGCATAATACGCGACGCTAGATCACGTGGATTGGTGCAACCGTGAAGCGTTGATAACAGCTGTCTATTGGGCGTAGGACCTATCACCGAAACGAACACTGGAGCTTAAAGGGAAAGCCGCATAACTGACAAAAAGAGAGAGAGAGTAAACGTGTTTATGACGAAAATGGGGAGGAGTCCTCAGTCCAAACAGGATGCATTTCGTTTGCCCTTTTCCTACAAATGTCACCTGTAAGATAAGGGGGACCACACCTGTGCGCCCTAACTCGTCTGTTTGCTCTGGTCCCATACTTTGTGCTGTTATTTTCATATGCCTTTGTGATACGGCGTGTACAATTGTGCACGCGACTTTTAAGAGCATGTTTGTAAGTTGCAATCGTCGCCATCCCACTTGAACCACTCAGCCAGCATTCGCATTTCCCGCTCTACGGAACGGTCTGGCCATCTCGCGAATGCCGCGCCAAATGCTTACACGCTCTACGAGAACAAGAGAGCAAGATTGACGCCTCGGCGTTCTACGGCGCGTCAAGTAGGTGTTCTTGGTTATACCTTTTCGGTGTAATTAAAATGTTTAATAAAGCAAAACTGAAGTTGTTACCTTAATATATAATGGCCTACAGACCACAAGAATGTTTATACGTTTTCTATTGTAGCAATGGTTAGAAAACGGTGGTACGTTAGCCCATATGAGGACACGACTTATTTATTAACTACTTACGAAATCGAGTGTTTATGGTTTTGATGTGAAATTTTTGTAATCAAAAGCATACACAGGCAGTTACGAATTTTTCTGAAGGCTACATCCTAATGCGTGCCGCAAAAGGATTGCAGACTCGCCAAGCTTTGCGCGCTAGTTAACTACATTTTCGGCCAGCTCTGTGCATTCCTTTCTCTCACTCCCCCTATTTCTCTATCTCGGACTAGGTGCTAAGCCTCGGTGGGGTTGCAACGAAGCATCCCCGCCATGCAAATTGGCCGCATTGGGTCCCGAGCGCGTGTACTCGCTGACGCGGTGCGGAGTGCTCGGAGGGCTTGGAATACCGGCGCCGTTTTCAAAAGGAACTAAACGAAGTGCTCGCGAAGGAAGAGACACAAAGAACGTAGAGATTAGAAGGGCTCTAGTTGGCCCCGAACAGGCCTCTCTTATGTCCCCGAATCGCCTTGTTTGAGCTGAGAAACGCTTACGTAGGTGGCGAACCACAATGGCTTTCTTTGTTTCTGAAGCACGCACTGTTTATTAGTTGCCGCCGTTTAATGACGTGATCGTAGGTGACATTTTTTTAGGCACAGGAATAAAAAGTGAAGTTATCTGGGGAGAAGAAGGGAGGATTTACCTCACTGACACGGCAGAGAGGCGGAATGGCGACTGCGTTTTTTGTATCTTGAACTGCAACCCAATGGTGAAAAAATATGCACTCCTCCGTCTAACGACGACGATCGTTGAGCGCGAAGCTTTCTCGTGAGGAATTTCTTGCTTGTCGTCTGAGTTTAGACTTTGACTGGCACGCAGTTTGGACTTTTGTTTGCAGCGGCTTTGCCTTTGTCCCCTCGTCATTTCATTCCGCACTAAGAAAGCTTCGCGTTCAATCATCGTCCTCGTTAGACGGAGAGTTGCATGACTTTTCGGTCCAATTTTGCGTGTCCGTACACACTTCTTTAAGTTCAGGCTGCTTGTACCGTGTAGAAACGGCGCAATAGACAGACGTCGGCTTCATACCGCGAAGGCCCCTCGTTCGATTCCGACTAGCGAGGCGTTTGAATCATTTTTCACTTTAGGCACGATCATCATTACCGTCAGAGAAAGTTGGCTTTCCTGCAGTATGTTGTCTGGTAAGGACAGACGCCATCAGTGTGCCATAGAAAGCTTCGCTTTAATAAACTGGGAGGCCAGCGCTTGCGTCGTTATGCCTAGAACAAGACCAGCCCGTTTAGCCGCTTAGTTCTTAAACGCAAGCACGCTTAAAAGCATGCCGTTGTTCTGACTGCTCAGGACAGTAGTTGGAGGTGGACACGCTTAGTTACGAAGAGTAGCCAGGCCCACCATGGTTTTTTTTTTTCGTTGTGGCAAGGAAGCTTATATGCAACAGGCCGATAAGTTGCTAAAACACATATACGTATATCGCGCGAAGGTTCGGACCTCATCTAATCGTTCTAATTGTCGTATTAAGGTTTTCAGTACACCAAACACAATCAGAGTATTACTCCATCTCTGTGATTTATTTATTTGTTTGGTTGCAGCACAAAGCAGGGCCACAAAAGCCCCAAGTAGATGAGAAATCAGAAACAGTGTAGGATGTGCCCAAATGTTGTATAATACGTAAGCTAGAAACGTTTGCACAGAGATCAAGCATAAAACCAACCAAACGACATGTGAAAAACCCAAGGTAGGATGCAATATGGCAAAATAGGTCTATTTTCATGATAGACAATGCTGGCCATTCGTTCTATTCAGTTCTTTCCCGCTGAGAAATATGAATTGAAGAGATTCGTTCTTGAATGGAGAATAGTTCATTACTCGGCTTGCAGGTGTGCTGTTCTATGGCCTGTTAGTGTTTGGATGTCTTATTGTGACCTCGTTCAAAGCTTGTTAGTCTTCAGAAGAGGTACAAATTTTGTCTGTCTTTTCATATTGTTTCTTATATTAGGATGTTACGCTCTTTCATCCCATAGGTTGGCGAGTCACTCGAGTGAATTAAGACGGAATGAACTGGATTGTTTTGCGATGGTGTATATGAACTGCCGAAAGTAAAAAAAATGTAAGTAGCTATTCTCAGCATTGAATAATTTGCTACAAGGGCTTATTTATGTACTGATGCGTGGAATCTACTTTACGGAGTCGCTACAAAAAATAAAAGCCGCTAAAAATAATTTCGTTTGGTGACAACGAAAGAAAGTGAGGTCGGAATGAATACACGAAGAGCAATCCTGACAGCATCCAAAGTCCGCAAAGAGGACACTACGTTTTCACTTTTATTTTTTTTATCATTTATTTATTTGTTTTTATTTATTTATTTTAGTTATTTTTTATATTTTACATTTATTACTTATTTATTTATTTATTTATTTTTTCATTCATTTATTTCGTACTAGAGATAATAGTCCCCGACCAGACAACGTCCCATGTGGTTGATAGGCGCCGGAAGATGATGGTAGGCGCCAGGTGTTGGGCGCGAGAAGAAGAAGCACGAACAGTATCGCATGACTCGAAACGAGACCGTGCTCTAAGAGAACGTGTTGAGACATCGGCCTCGGCTGCATTGCTCGTCTTTGGTCTCCGTCTTTATTTAGAAGTGTTTCTGTCCTTCGGCTAAAAACACCCTTATAATTTATTTTTTTATTGTAAATGCTCATCAGCAGCGCTTGTCCTTCTCTGGTGATGCATTGTGTACATGGGGCATTTAGGGCGTACAAACAGGCAACATACAAAGAAGGCTAGTCAATGAAATAATTGGTAAACATAAATGTGGAGGAATATGCAAAATTGCAGCGGGAACAAAGAAGACAAACATTAGTTTTCTAAACACCAAGAAGTCAGAGGTGGGTCGTGCGCAGGGTATGCATGAGTTACCGCCGACAAGCACGGACCCAACGTTGTTCAGTCACGTTTTGTTTCAGCGTTGTATTGTCTTCCACTGTGTCAAGCGAGCGGATGTTCTGCTATGCGAAATGCTCTCGTGAGAAGAACAAAAAATGCTGGTATATTTTTTACCAGGCGTGGAATTGGGCACTCACATAATCGAGAGTAAAGAACGAATTCCATGTTCGAAGGAAAAAGAACTTCCCCTTCCATCCTTTCATCGTACCTGCTTTTAGCACAAAGAAGCGACACGTGGAGAATATTACTCAACGCAGGAGACGACAAGGACCCGAGGAACGTTTCAAGGGAGAGCGGAATCGAAGAGACCGTGTTATACGTCGACAGAACATGAAATGGATATCGACATCGGTGCCATCTCTTCTCTATACTTGCTTGCTCAACAGCTTCCTCCGGCGGCAAAACAAAACAGTCAAACAAACACCAATACAAGAAAAAAAAAGATAACAGGAGGGAAAATGAAGTCAGGTTCTTGGAGATCATGTCGGCGACGGCGAGGAGTACTTGTCCCGAGTATTGTAGGGAGCCACGTACACACGCTCTCCGCAAATGATGTGCCCACGATGTTTTGAGCGAGAAGACCTCTAGGGATACGCGGGAAAACGCAATGGCTCGTCTTGCCGCCCAACTCCCAAGTGTGTTGAGCGGGCTTCTGTTCTCATGCAGCGTTCTAACAGCCCTGGGTAGAAAAGCGACTCCATAGAGCCTCTCCCCTAGTTCCCTGTACATGATGCATAAGTAAACAGCGCTCGGCTGTGAAGCAAGGAAAGAAAAGTTGTGCGCGTTGTCCCGACGAAGCACTGTTATAGAAAAAGAAATGAGTTAAAATCAAAACGTAGAAATAAAATATACACTGTAGAGTCCGTCTTTCCTTGTTTATTTCTTTTCATCTTCATTTCTTTCTTTATTTGCTTCATTTCTTCCTTTCCTTCCTTTCTTCCTTTCTTTCTTTCTTTTTCTCTTTTGTTTATCACTTTCTCTCTTTTTTCCTTTTATTTCTTTATTTCTTTCCTTCTTTCTTTCTTTTTTGTTCCTCACATTCTCTCTTTGTTTTTTGTTTCTTCGTTATTTCTCTCTTTCTTCCTTCCTTTCTCCCTTCCTTCATTTCTCCGTTTCCCTCCCTCGTTCCTTTTTTGTGCAGGTGGCTTCTCGTCATCCTCGGTGTCGTTTTCTTTCTGCGAAACCGGCTCTGAGGGAAAGAGAAAGCGTATGGGAGATAAGGAAAGAAAAACTGTGTTGGAACAACGGCCGCTCCGCAAAGGACGTGCCCAAGCGAAGAACAACTGTCGTCGTTGTGGTATCGCTTTGACCGGTAGATAGAAGCTTTGAAGTTCCCTCCTTCGTATAAACGCAAGTTTTCGGGAACGCGACTTGATTTCGAGCAGCTCAGCAGTCGAAATAGCCGTTTGTTTCTTGCGGTTGAGTCTTCTGATGGCTCTCCTTATCTTCGGAGTAGGTGACGATAAGCTTCCAGATCCGCTGAAAAAGAAAAGAACCGCAAGTGGCACAAAATAGAAGAAACACACGGCATTTTTCCAATAACCTCAGTTACAACATTCCACGTGAAAAACATCTTGACACGGCCATTAGCTTGTATTAAAATTGTGCAATGATTGCTAGGTAGCAGGCAGGTAGTTGGGAAACGAAGCACATTATCAGTAGTTGGGAAACGAAGCACATTATCAGCGCGAATGTTCTAGTCTGCACGTATGTGGGAATAAGAACTACATAATGCTATGCTGTAATATCGTTCATTATAATATAAGGTATTTTACCCAGAAAAACCAGTAACTAATAAATGAGTTTACTCAACAATCATTATATCTAATAAAATGTAAATACAGACGTAACCTAAGTGATTATATAGTTTTTCTCCGACAAACTGTAAACACCTGGGCTATTTATAATTATTCCGTATTGACCCACTTTGAATTCAGGATGTTTGCAAGTTCGTTGTTAAGAAGTGGCCTTCATAGAGTGGGATTTTACTTTCTGGCGAGCTCCCGCACATTGCCAGTTTATTATTGTTACCAGGCATGTTATCACACAACGAAAAGTACTGACGTGAACTTTTATTACAGCCTTTGGAGGTGCATCAACTCAGACAGAAATATTCTCACCAAAGCGTCTTTCATCAGGTCATTTTCGTTGGCTCTTGAGCTAATATTATTACAAAGAAGAAATATTTCTTGCTCATGCAAGAGTTTCGAGAGCTAGGACGGCTATAAGGCCTCTGTGGCAAAACCGCTCCTTTTATCTCAATACTGCTCACAATATCTGTTTGCAGAACAGCGCAGTGTTTATTTCCAACCAAATCTTCCATCACTCGGATGAAGTCGGAGGTTGTCTATCACAGCAAAACTTTTGTAGATATGTTTCCGCAAACTATCGTTTCCTCAGTTATTCTAGGTGTAGAAGGACAATATTGGGATAAAAAAAATCAGAGAGACACTTAAAACTGCTTATTCGTGATATAGGTGAAATATTTTTGACAGATCACTGCAAAGTGTTCTTGGCACGGCCATCTTGGAAGCTGTGCCATCATTCGCCACTGGTTACGTTAAAATCATAGACTGTTCTCAGCGATGCCGCGTGCTGGTTTCCACGTGCATCTTGCAGCCACGGGATTGCTTATAAACAGGTTCCACGCCGTAGCTACCCCAGAAAAAAACGTTTTCCGTGTATGGGGAGCACCTGTTCCACTCACGTGCCGCCACGTTCACCTGTCATGGGACCTTTAACATCAGCACAGCAAGCACCAGGCTTTTTTCTGTTCCGCCTCTGGAAACCGGCTGACCTCTCGTGGATATGGCGTATTCGGCTCTTTTTGTGGACACCCGGAATCTGATCCCATGCAAACCCCAATGTACAGATTTTCTTTTTCATTTACTTCATCCAAATTGAGCTTCCGACGCACACTGTGCCAAACATTCCGGCCGTCTCGAGTGTTTTCTCACTGCTTACAGCGACGGCAATTTCCTGCACCGGAGAACACCGGTTTTCGAACGATGAAGCATGTAAGCCTTTTAACATAAAAATTTCAAACGCCCCTTCGTAGAACGATGACGACGGTTGATATTCAAACCTTTCTTCGAACGCAACCGCAGTCAAAGCGAAGTTTGAATGCCCAACAGTCTAAGTCCAAGCCTTAATCCCTAAAGTCCAAAACCCCAAACATTAAAGCCCAAAGAGCGAAAGATCACAGTCCAAACGGCCAACGATCAGTCACTCGTACAGAAAACGAAGCGCGTGTCCCAGTTTCTGTTTTGTGCGTTTGAACGGTTGTGCTTCGTGAGCGTTTCCTCTTGTGCTGCATCAAAGCCTATTTCTTATGAGAAGAATCGCTAACTCAAGTTGAATTTTAATTTCAATTCGTTTCGGCCTCAAACACATAGATGTAGTTAGATGTACGAGGCGTGGAAAAAGGAGACTTGGACGTCTTCTGATGAGGCCTCCGCCCCGAGAGTAGTCCGAGATCCAAACTTCTTCGACCGCGTCGGAATGGGGTGACCGTAAAGACGTCGGCTTCATCACGCCAGGGACCCATGTTGGATTCCGACGACGGGAAGCATTTTCTTCTCTTTTACGGGCGCTTGATGTGCCTTTGTGGAAACCGATCATCCACGAGTCCCCTCCCATTGTGGAATGTTGGGATTCCTGCAATGCGTCTTTGCGTACGGTCGCATTCAATAAGGCAAAAAAAAGCTTTGCTTTAAATATTTGCGTTTTTTCTCCCACAGCAATAACGAACTAGCAAAAAGCCTGTCGACATCTCCATCAAGGTCTACTTTCTCGCAATCCCATACACATCACTGAACACTCCACTTACCTCTCCGTGGAGTACCACATCCCATAGACTCCTGGACATTGTTGGTTGGCCGGCAAGGAAGCGGTGCGCAACGCGGCCAGAGAAATGATACAACGGGCATTGCCCGCTTTGGATGTACACCCCCTACTCACGTACAACGAAATTGTCACGCATTAAAAGCTCTCCCGCCGTGCTTGCCATCCACCCCACCACTGTCTCACAAAGGCTGAGAAAATCTCTCTCCGCCAACTTCAAACACGCACCTTCCTTCACAATACACTTTGACACCGGACATTGCCTACACCTCACTCACCCCATTGCAAGTTTTGACCCCAAAGAGGCACTCTTTACCTCATCGTATATGAATGCTCCCACATACCCGACTTCCCTCCCAACCTCTAACCCTCCCATGCCAGTGGGAGGGGCGGCTAAATAGCTCTAAACCCGGGTTCTTAAAGAAAAATTGTTTCGTAAGTTGGGAGATCGTAACAGGGGCTGGTTCCAGCAAGAGGAAGTCAGTAAAATTCGCCAGACCCACGCCGAACAGAAAAAGTTCTAAAACTTGTGAAACTTTAAATTACCTGCCAATAGGTTACAAACCTGAGGAGTCAGTATTTTGTGGGTGTAGGAAAACGCCTTTTGTCCCACCTGAAATTATTCACGACTCATGTTTACTATGTAAGCATGGTGAACAGCCGCGAAACCGCGTAAAAAGGTTTTCTTTTGCAGAACGCCTCAACAGAGAAGAATTGTCCTAAGAACTGAAGTAACTAATGCTACAACTACAGGAAGGGTATCACGCCATGCAGAAAAATAATTGCTCTTTGCGCACTCAGCTGAAGTACAAAGCTGCGGCTTTCTGCAACGATTGCACAAGCAGCGACTGCCATACCAGTGAGATAATATATAGCTGAGGCGACACCGGAACCAGTCGACCTTGACAAGTGTGAGAGGCTAGAATATTATTTCCGGTTGTGTAGGGGTTTTCGGTCACCTGAAGGGTGATTTCACGTTTGGTAATTACATCCTATATTTTCATTGAAGTGTTACATTCCTAGTTTGTTCACCATCCGATTCCTCTGTACTCTTTCTTCCGTTCTAATCCGATGCTCCCAACAGGAGAAACTCTAAAACTCCTCTTGTTCGGTTTCTTTTTTTTTGCGTGGTGCTTGCTCTTGGTGGCTGAGATCGAGCTATTGAAGCCAGTTGTTCCAGTGAAGTTAATATAGCATGATGTCAGACAGCAACAGCAATCTGGTTTTACTTCTCGAAAGCCGCGTATGATTTTTGGCGAAAGAACAAAGATGTAAATGTCTAGTATCCGAGGATCTAGCTTTGTCGGCTAAAATTTACTCAGTGACATAGTTCCAGCGTCAAAAATTGTAAGAAAAATCTTCTCCGTTTAACGATGACAATGGCTGAACAGCAAAGCTTTCTGGCGCCCGAAAACCAAATTGCAAAAGGCCAAGTTTAAACAACTTCAATCAAAGTCAAAGAATCAACGGTCGAAGTGCAGACCGCCTGAGTCCAAGCGTCCACAATGGAAGTGTGAACTGCCTGCCAGTCAAAGTCAAACTCAGACGACAGCAAATGAAACCTTCACAAAAACCCTGAGTGCCCCGCCCACCCCACCTAACCATCGTCGAGCGTGTCGGAATGGTGGACTGAGGCATACGTCGGCTTTATAACACGAAGGACCACGTTTGGTTCGATCACGGAAAACATATTTTTGTGTCATCACCATCACCACCATCATCATGATATGCCCTCCCATTGTGTAAAGTTGACTTTCCTGCAATGCGTTTTTGTTCCTACACCGCCATCAGTGAGATCAAGAAAGCTTCGCTTTAAAATTACACAAAGTCCCGGGGTGTCCATATTTTGACGTGGGTATAACGCCCCTGCAAAAATGTCTTCGAAGCAGTGCACATGAGTTTCAAGGTGAAGACGCTGTTAAGGGATAAGTGTAAGCTTGGTTTTTGTAAGCTTTCTTACACTGTTTGTTTCACAGTGAAGCATGACCATCCACGGAGGGAGTATGGTCCACCCCATAGTTAAAAGACTCCCTCTGGCCCAGCAAAAACCTATTTCCCGAAAAGTGTTTACTCTTCACCCGGCGCCCCTTTCTTTGCTCTCTTCCTGTTCGCAATTCTCGCTGTTCTTCGGCGCCCCTTCGTCGCACTAGAGCCTTTTGCAGTGATTGTCATAACTGCCTACTATGCAGAAGATATGCGTGAGCGCGGAATTTAACACCCGTGCGATGGTGAAAAAGGAAGATAATCGCACGCCGCCGCATACAAATTGTCGCTTATTTGTTGTCGACTCGTGCGTTAGACTAACGTCTAAATACTAAATACTAAAAATATTGTACTAACCCAGCACATGTAAGACGCAAACTGAACGACGACGACTTCAGAAGCACCAAAGAATGAGCAAGAGTAATGGAACGCCACAACATAGTCTAGCGTGATTCTGCTTACGAGGAATCGATGCAGCGCAAAGGTTACCCCCTGTTGTTATCCCGCTCTCCGGCCGCCGTGCTTTAATTATTTTATGCTGCTTCTGCGCACGAACAACGCTTACGAGGGTCGCCCGGAGACTCCATCGGCAAACGGCAATGATGCACATTTCTGTGCCAATGACTGAATTGGACGGCTGCCCCTGTTTGTATCAACTGTACAAAAACACTGTCAGCTTGATAAGGAACCCAAGAAATATCAAACGCAATACTTTCATTTAACTCATGCCGCAACTTACCGCCCGATGTTCACGTCGCTCACGGTCGTGTTATCTCGTCGATAACACCGCGGTCTCCAAATAAATGCTGCGATTTGTATGGCTGCAATTTTTTGGCCTACCAGGGTTCCCGGCCGTTTTTTTTTTTTTTTTCGTTAAGCGACTGACCAGCAAAACAACCGGCTCGTTAAACCTTTTCTTTCGGCGCGTTTATCGCGAAATGAAGGCTTGTGAAAGACCGCACTCACTGTCAGGGACTTGATCTTGAGCAGATCGCTACGTCGCGGGCAGTCGCGCGTGATGTTATCGCATTTCTGTTCTTTTCTGATGAAGCGTGTAAGTGCCGGCCCGTGTTCTAGGCGCGCTCTGTTTTGGACGCAAGTTGCAGAACTGCGAGAAAGCTGAGGGGAACTTTTATAATCGCCAGTGATCAGAACCAGTTACTCCTTTCGCCTTTTGTAAAACCTGTTAAAACGAGCCAAATTGGTATTCCCAAATTTACAAAACGGAGCCACATTTTCGGGCAAGCACCGCGCAAAAGGTAGGTTTGTATAGCAGCCATATGTTTGTATGTGGTCTCTATATTTTGTTTTCCCGCCATGGAAACCAATCCTTAACGTATCTTTGCGTACGGCCACTCGATTCCTTCGGGTCCGGGTTACCCGGAAGGTGCGGTCGAACAAGTTTAATCAACTGTGCGAAGGGGCGCGCAATGAACGCGAAGCGGCGCCAAGCAGGCCCAAAACACTCCGTGCCCAAAACTACCGTCGCCGAAGCAGACGACAAAGCCGACGGAATGCGTTCCGCCAACCGCCGCCGGCGCACGGGGAACGCGGCCGCTTAGCCGCCGCCGGGTAAGGGCCCTTTCGCTGCGCCATCTACATTTTGCTCCGCGAGTTATGGACATTAAGAGCCCGCCGGAGAGAGCGAAGTCGGGGGCTCCTGTTTATCTTGCTCCGTGGTCCCACCCCTATGTTATATTTCCCTTTCACCCCCACCACCACCTATTTCCCGAATCGTGTTTACTCTTCACCACGGGCGCCTTATCTTTCCCTCTTGTCGTGGCGCAATTCTACGCGTTCTTCGGCGGCCACCTATGCGCGCACTAGAGCCTGTGCAGTGATTGGCATAACTGCACTATATAAAAATATTATTGATGATGATATCATGACCTGATGTTTATTAGTATAATGCGTCTGCCAGTTGGTATCAATTTTGTGGCTATTTGTGTGTGCGACACGTGCGTTAACTGATCAATTTCTTAAAGCCGCTGAAAGATGAAAATAAATGAGGCTGGTTGGCGTGAGCAGTCACAAAGAAAATAGAAAAGGAACAGTTCTTGATGAACAGTAGAAACAAATCCGTAGGGTGGCGTCCCGAACGGGTTAAAATCAGCACAGGGGAATAGTACAGTAACCATAACGTTAAAAGAAAAATATAAAAGGAAGAGCAGAAGGTAGATCACGCCGGACAGGCACCGAAGAACTCCCCGCGTCTATTGGGAAATCAGCCTGAGTAGCACGAGACAGCGGTAAGCGAGCAATCTCTGGCTCCACGCCTGTTTCCTGATACCGGTGTCTGTTCGCTTCCGTTCCGCTTGTCTCCCGCGCATATCGTCACCGGGAAACAAAACCTGTGCCCCATCCCGCATGCCAGTTTTACACACCGTAAAAAGTAAGAGCACGGTTAAATAGGAGCCAAGAACAAAATAAGTAATGGAAAATGGGAACCCGGAAGCACTTTTGCGCGCCTGGACGGCCGTTAGACGCCTGGGGAGGCCGCTTACAACATAAATGAGCCGCTTAAACGCAAAATGTACATCCAGATTCTACAGCACGGCGGCCATTACGAGGCGACGAGCCGAAGTAATGCTTCGAAGATTGCGGGATCGGTAAGAAGTTACCGACAGGAAGTCACAGGGAGAAGAAGAAACGGGGACATGTCTCGCCGTTTCACCGCCTTGCCTGGTTGACTCATCGATGTTTCTCTCTTGTGGAGGTGTGGCCGAAGTGGCAAATATAACTAATACCGAAAATTGTCCGTGCTAGAAACGCACATAATCTCGCATTATTTGTGTACAAACAGATAACACACTACTGGTAACGCGGCTAGCAAATAATGGCGCTTCCGGTGAAAAAATGGGCACAAAATGATGTTTGTGAGGAAACGGACATAGTTTGGAGGAAGTCTCTGAAAAGGAGGAGGAGAGGTTACGACATTGGTTCAAGCAAGGGTAACCTTCAGCTCCTTTTCCCCCCTGGTCGCATTCTTTCTTTTTAGCAATGCTTCCACAAGCGGAAACGACTGCTGACTTAAGTGCTTTGAAACGGTCTGCTGCAACCCTGGTTTCCGTCGTCCTGCGTCGGTACCCGCTCATGTCACTGGCGACTAGACTTGGGTTTTTATTCTGGGCCGGTGTCGGGGAGCAACGGCGGAGCGTCGCTTTGGAATCAGGGTGGGTGAAAACCGGCAATAGACGAGTCGGACGGGTGGGGTTCGGCGTCAATGGCGATTGCGGAAATGGGGCTGGCGACAGCCCCGCTAAACTCCGATTCCGCTGGGCTTCCAGTTTACTTACCCCCCTACATTTCGGAAGTAGAATGAATGATTGCGTGACTTATAGGTTGGCGGTATGCCGGGGAGACGGAAAGGGGGTGCCAAACGAGCCGTCAACCAGCCTGGTAGGACTTTTATTTGAAATTAGAAAGCTAGCACTGCGGAACATGCGTTGCTGCATGCAACTGATGGCGCGTGCCTGTCGCCGTAGACAGTTGAGCTGAAAGCCCCGTGTAGCAGGAGGGGGAGGGCACAACCTGATTTTTTGTTGACTTGTGGAGAGGGGTATCGAAGAACTGCTAGTGAAAAACATCAATTTTTCAAAGTTAAAAAAAAACTAAAATGTGATTGAATAACGCGCCGAAGATACAACCAGTTCCGGTTCAATTTCGACCACCCGGGAATTATTGACAAGCGGCAAACTCTTGACACGCCAGAGTTGTTGCTTTTCTCTCCAATCTAATCAGCGGCCACCGCGAACAGGATCGAACCTGCGTCCTTGGGCTCACTAGGACACCGCCTTAGCAACTGATCCACGCCGGTGGATTAGTTAAAGCATCCAACAGGACGCCATTATTATCGAATTTTTAAACGTCACGGAAGTTATATATCATGTAGGTGGTCGGTTCCTCACTGAGTCACGCACCACAACCAAGACATATAAGCCTAAGTACATTTTACTGGAGCTCGTTTTATTCAACCTTTTCCCATCATTCGTTGTCTTTTTGAGGCTACACGCTCGTTTTGGAGACGCTGGTGCTCAACCAGGTTAAGAGGCCTTTTCACGCGGTCACTCCCCTCGCCTGGTCGCTGAACGAGATTACCCCGGAAGTTGCGAAGGAAGTGTAGTGAAAAAGAAAACTGTGCATAAAACGAGGATACAAGAAAAGATGACGACAAGAAAAGTCGTCGAAAGAGGATGACTCATGTCCTCGTTTTGTGCGCAGTTTTCTTTTTCGTAATGTACCAACTAGCGCAAGTTTGCATTCTACTTAAGCGCAGTGATTTTTCGCTATCCAGCTGCGTAGCGTGTCGATGTCTGGTAGCGACAACGTTTAGAGTGGAAGCCAAAAGTTCGTTTTGTGTCAACAGTTTCACAAAAGCCGGTTCTGTACGCATGCCGCTCGCAAATCAAGGAAGATTGGAAGTTTGATGAGTTGGTGCTTGGGAAAACGATACAACGAGGGGGGGGGTTACAATTCCAGTTTTCAGTGCGCACTCGAATATGTGTGCGGGTGCGTGTGCGCGCACGCATCCGCCTCTAAACGCTAACGATCCTGCGTTTGATTGTAGCTAAAGAAGCGATACGCATTCACTGTGAATCAGGCCATTACAAGCTATGTACCTGAAGTGTAGTCGGGGCTGTCCGTTGCAGGCTGCTTGGAACAACCGCTCACTCAGCGCCTGTGGTGACGCCGTAGAGCCAAGCGGTGCGGGCCAGCCACATACATGGCAGTATTCCTGGCGTAACGACGCCAATCCCGGACGCATGTACTTGCTCTCGTACGATCATTAGGCAAGTTCACCGTTGAATAATACAGCCGGCGTGAGAGAGCAAATTAACCGCAACGCGCTCCATTCACCACTTCCGGGTTCCAACATCATGCTTTTTTAGACATCAGTCTCCGTCCGCGGTGATGAAAAGAAAACGGACGCAAGCACGCGCCATGCCATGGCGACTATGGCGATGGCGAAACCTACGAGGCATAGAGGGCGCTGCATGCGCCGACGCTTACGATGAGTGATGTCTTTATGGAAGGCCAGCTTAATTAGGCCGATGTTTTCGGATGATGCCACAAGGGCGGGTGGTTGTTTTTGGGGGATGTGACAAAAATGCCGACGCGGAACTTCGCGCATGCCATCTGCCCGTGTTTCGAGGAGGTCCTTTGCTGTTTAGCGTAACGCTCGTGCTCTGCGGCGCCAACACGTGTGGACTTCTGTTGTTTCGCATTCCTTTTAGCTACGCTATTTAGAACGTGTAGTGACGCAAAGCCACCAGAACCACGCCACACGCTCCAAATCCGGCGGGAGCGGAAAGCGACTCAAACGCGTTAGATCACCCCGACATTCTTCGTGTTTACCTTGCGCGCAGCAACGCTATCCGTATGTGCTGTATAACAAGGGTTAAACTTCGGCGGGCAGCTTTGTGATCTGAACTTTTCTTTCAGTGTTTTTTATCCTTATTGTGGGCTATGGTTTTTCGGGAGGGGGGATAGGCAAGGGAGGGACGAGGGTTCTTTATATTGCGAGTATACAAGTGTAGATGGCGTATACAGTCTTTGTCAAATTTTTCTAGGCCACGCCACGAGGTTTCTGGGCTAAAACAATTCAAAGCAAGTGCCGAACGTTTTATCTGTGACTAAATTATTTAATGGGAGTGCGAACAAAACATGCTTTCTCCAGCTTTGTGGCATAAAGCGTTTCAGCCTAGCTCGAGAGGTGAGATTATACTTTAAATTTTTGTGCCCTCTGCACTTCTGGCATGGCTTATAAAATTTTAGAAGACTGTACCTCATTGTCGCAACTTCAGCTTCTAACTTGTTCTTCCACTCGGATGGGCGCAATTTACTCGATAGTCACAGCAAATTCTTGTCTGGCATTTGAAGCGTGGTAGGCGGACACAACTTAATCGCCGACTAGCGGTTTATCACTGCTTGTTAGTGCGAAGGAACGACATTTACGTTTTCTCTTCTGTTGTAGATATGATCCACACAGCCTCCCGGCTAAAGCATGAAATTATATAGTACGTGAAGGATATGTCTGTGAATATAAAACGACGCAAACTACCATTGCAAGCGAAGAGAACAACACCGCGGTGCAGGGCCGTTATTCTCTTTATTTCTTCCTTGTTGTTTGTGATTTTTTATCATCATCATCATCATCATAATTATATTCGTCATCCTAACCAGGCCAGATGCAGGGCGAAGACCTCTCCCATTGACTTCCAACAGCTTCCTGTCCTGCGCCGCTTGAGTCCAGTGTTGGCCCCCAAATTTCCCTATTTCATCCCTCCATCGTGTTATTGGTCTTGCCCTTCTATAGCCACCTCTTGGTATCCTCTTATCGAAATTGTCCACCAGTTGTAGGTTCCCCTCACAACATTCTCCGCTCGAGACTTTTGCTTTTAAGTGCGAATGCACGTCTTAAGCGAGCCTGAATTGTCCGCCGCCATCGTCCGCATAGCAACAGCTGCGGGTGCGCGCGCTCCTCGTCTTCCTCCTCGTCTTCCCTAGCAACGGGGGGAGATGGGCGCGCGCTACTCTCCTCCTCCTCTCTCCGCTCAGTGACTGCGGGTGTTGGGCGCCTCCTCTTCACTTCGGGCGGGAGAGCTCTCGCTCGCGTAGCGGGCGCTCCGCATTCCGACGCGTGAGGGCGGTCGTGTAGCCCTCGCCGTAACGGCGGGCGCTACTCTCCTCCTCCTCTCTCCGCTCAGTGACTGCGGGTGTTGGGCGCCTCCTCTCCACTCCAAAGATCACGATATCCACCGTAATCGCGCAATCAACAACCGTGCATTCGCACTTACACACTCTCCCCCTCGGGGAAGTGCGAGGGAATTTTTTTTCTTTATTTCAACTATTATACCGTCTACTCTAGCTTGTTCTCTGTATCCAGGTAGCTCGTTTCCTGTCCCTGAGTGTTACTCCTAACATTATTCGTTCCATGGGCCGATCTCGTTTGCTGTCGAGTAGTTTAGCATGGTGCCTTGTTTCAGCTCCGAATGTCATGACCGCCGGTGTGCACTGGTTGTAGATTTTTCTTTTGAGTGACGGAGGTAGCTTACTTTTCTTTATTTTTGGAATGCTGGTCGAGTGCTCCCCAACTGATGCCGATTCTGCGCTTGATTTCTTCAAGTGGTTTGGGTCAGCACTAACCATCTCTCAGGGTTAGTTACATTTTGCTACTTCTTCGAGGGTTTTGTTCCCTCCGCTGAAGAGGAACTTTGTGACAGGTTCATTCCTTTTTACTTTAGATGTATTCTTATGCATTTTTAGACCCATGGCCATGCCTTTCGATTGTAGTTCCTCAAGCATTTTTGCAGGTGTCCTGCAGTCTCACTCCGCAATACTACGTCGTCTGCAGACCTCAAACGACTCAAGTACTCTCCATATATCCCTAATCGTGTGTTTTCTCAGTAAAGCTTCCTTAATACTCCCTCCAGGTATACTGTGAACAGTTTTGACGAAATTGTGTCTCCCTGCTTTATTCGCTTTTTGGATGGGGAATTATACCACCCATACATTGCTTGTCATATGTCGCGTAGAAGTCTTATATAGGCGTCTTGTATTCCCTGTTCCTTTAATGCTTTTATCACGACCGCGGTTCGCCCAGAGTCAAACCCTTTCGTGTGGTCTATAAATGCCATGGAAGGGGGTTTAGTGTATTCTGCAGATTTTTGTATCACTTGATTGACAACATGGATCTGATCCAATGTTCAGTACCCATTCCTAAACCCATCCTGCTCCCTTGGTTGTTGGAATCAAGGCTGTCTCCATGCGGTTAACTAAAACTTTGGCTAAACAGCGTGTAAACAACTGAGAATTGGTTGATGGGTCTGTAATTTTTAAGGTCCTTGGTACCTTCCTTTTTATAAATGAGAATAATTCTGACGTTTGTCCGGCCTATGGGCAGTTTTTGAGTCCGAAATCATTCTGAAAAGAATGCAGCAAGCTTTTCCAGTACTATATCTCCTCCCTCCTTCAAGAAATCTGGTTATGGCATCGTCACCTGTCAAATTTTCTCTTTTCATGCCCTCCAGAGCCTTTCCTACTTTCACTTTAGTAACTAAGGGCACAGGCACATCGCAAGTTAAGCTTGTAATCACAGTAGTTTCCCCAGCAATAACGTCGCTGGCATAAAGTCTGGTGTAGGATCGTTCTGCTACCTTTATTATCTCGTTCATATTGTATGCAACGTTACCCTGCTCGTCTTTGAGTGCGTACACGGTCTCTATGACGAAAGCAAGATTCGTATTAGTTGGTTTCAAATTTCCTCCTGTTTGCAGCGTTTCCTCGATACTATCATGTTAAATGCACGAATGTAGTTTTTTTACTTATGTTAATTTATACAGCACTTTTAACTCACCATGATCCACCGCACTTGACACCTTCATTTTCTGACGTTTCGCAATTATTTTCTTCGTTTTCTTAGTCAGTTTTCCAGTTTCATTCCTTCATGCGGCTTTCCCATAGCTGCTGCAGATTCTGTAATTCTCATTGTTATGTTGTCATTTAGCGTGTCTACCCTACCTTCGTTCTCCTCGTTTAGAACTTCGAATTTGTGTTGGAGAGTTATTTTAAACTCCTCTGTCCTGGCTCTGTCTTCATACACGCCGGGGTTCTTCTTTTTCACGAGTTTTCTCTTTCTCTTTTGAAATTCAGGCTTACCTTGCATCCAATCATCCTGTGGTCGCCGCTCCCAACCTTACTTAGAACCTCTACGTCCTGCACAATACTTTGGCTGTCGCTCAAAGTGAAGTCGATTTCGATTTTTTTTACCATCGAGACTTTTCTATGTCCATTTCCTATTGTTTAGTTTCTAGAAGAATGTGTTCATCAAACGCAGAATATTTCTCTGCGCAAATCCCACTAGTGTATCTCCCCGACTGTTGCGATTACCTATATCAAAGTTTCCCACTGGCGGTTCTCCGATTTGCGTCTTACCGACGTTTGTCTTAAAGCCACCCGTCACAAACCGTGAACTGTGCTGTTCCCTTGATAGCTGTATTCACGTCCTCGTAGAAAATGTCCACGACCTCCTCATCAGGGCTAGTTGTTGGCGCATAGGCCTGTACTATTTTTAACTTGTAAAGAATTATTTCGCTTCATCACAACGGCTGCTAATTCCTCTATTTAGCACGTTGCATGCCAATTCTTCATAAATTAAAAATCACACGCCGTGTGCTATCTTCTCATGGAGTCCCTTGCAGCACAAAAAAACATCCCCCTAGTCATCTCCATGAAGCCTTCCCCAGTCCCTTCTAAGCTTCGCTGAACACTATAATAGTAGACTTAACGTCCCGCAGTTCCTCTAGTAATGCAACAAAGCTTCCCTCGCTAGACAGGGTTCGGGCGTTGAACGTTGTCAGGGTCAAGTTCCAAAGGCGGCCTTTTCCGACCCAGAGATTCCTAGCACCAACTTCTCAGGCGCTAGCCTGATCGCCGTCGTGGTCGAATGCTCTACAGCTGCTGGGGAATGAAGGCCGAAATTTACTTTGGCAAGTCATAGCACGCATCGGCCAACTATTGCACCAGGGTGGAGAGCTTCTTTTCTAGTGAGGGAGTGCTGTATTTTCACCTTCTCGGTTATGCTTCCTCAATTCGCCCAAACTTCCACGTCGGTCATTTGTATTACCTGTGTCGTTTGGGCGCTCCAATCGATTTTCTACGTTGCAAATCAACAGCACAACCATGAATGTCAAGGCAGCAGTTGGGAGATTTCTAGGACTGACCTCAATATTGAATTTCCTTTGGTTGCACTTTCTGCCATTCATTCAACATTATGCATCTATTTCATCATTGCGCGTATGCGTTAGAAAGCAGAGATGGGAAGAAATACCTTCGGAGAAGTTTCTAATCCAAAAATACTGGATTTATATTTCGCTGTAAACAACCATGAAGACAGAATTCAAGTTTGGCTCGCGTAAAAAACTGCTTTGTCGTTAATTGCACCGAGTTTATCACAAACTTGAAACGCTAACGGTATATTAGAGAAAACCAGTGAAGAAGTGGCCGTTCCCCAGCCACTTTCTGGTGGATTGTCTGCACAGCATCGATTATTTTTTGAGCGCTTGGCTTCCACCGACCGAAGCCTGTGCCAATTAGCAAGAAGTGAGGCTCAAGTTCGGCGTGATCGTATCACTTCTATCTTAACGTGCAGTTAAAACACATAAAAGTGTTTCAGTGCTATGTAATATTCCGTCCAAACTTCACATATTACGTCACTGTATCGTCAAATTTTAGCTTTTCTATAAACCTTTTCATCGGTGAATATTTTAAGATCAGGACATGTTCTGGGCTGTGTTGCGCATGCGCAGTGACATCTTCCTGTCGACTGCGCCAATTATACGGGCGCTCGCACAGCCCACTGATAAAATGGTAGCTCCCAGTACGAATAAGTAAAAAGGTCCATATTTCTTAGATTTTTTCTAAAAGTCTTTGATGGTTCGAATGGAGCTGAGTCAAATACGGAAGTCTAGTTCTTTTGACTTGACCAAAGTCGCGTTTTGTCTTCATGGCCCCTTTCAGTAAATATTTGACAGCTTTATTTCAGTATCTCTTTTAAACCTAACAGTGTAAGGAGGTCGTCCAAGAGCTATCTCAGAAACCTCCCTTCATAGCTTGACAACAGGGTAGCGGAACACGACTTCGCAATTTTGCTGTACAAATCTGCATAGGAGCAAAACAACGAAATTTGTGATAAAAAAACGTACAGGGTGGTGTAAGGAAAAACAAGAATGACAAAGCCTATTTTTACAAATGTGCAGCCTCGCTACCTCCAGGGCCCATCACCTCTACTAAGAAACGCGAATAGACGGGAATAACATCGTTAGGACCGGTCCGTTGGTAATGTAATTAGTTTGCGCAGGGCTCGTGTTTTGATGATAAAAAAACAAGATCAGGTGAAACTGAAATTGAATTCCGGCGAGTACAGATGACCTAAATGGAGGATGTAACAGCGTTATCACTTAGAAGTACACATTCGCCAACTTTTACAATTTTGTTTCACGTGCAGGTGTGTCTTGTTTTCTACGAAGTTGTTATGGGCGAAGTCCCCCGTATTTCTGCTCGCATAGACGAAAAAAAAGCCGCTCAGCTCCTTCTCACTCCGGCCACCACGGCACCACGACCACCAGTTCTCCTCCGGCTCTTCAGATTTTTTAAAGACGGCCTCTATTGCCACCAAATAATGTCTTACCCACACTCTTTTTGTGGCTATAAACGATGCCGAATTTCACTGAGAGTGGTCTAAGCTTGGTCTTTGTAAGCTGGCTTTCTGGCATTGCGTGTTGCAAAAGGTAGCCTAAAACTGTAGAAAAAATTAAAGCAGCTAAACTCAACTTAAAAACTCTCAAGTGCGGAGCAATGATCCGCTAGAGGGGCGGCGACGCCTTCTCTTGACTAGTTTCAGTACCAGCCTGGCGTGGATACTGCAAGTAGTCACGAGAGGGCGCCGCAGCCCCTGAACAATCTCAGTAAAGAGACACTGGAATGAATTTTCAACAATTTGGGGTAATGCTTGCGTAATTCATAAAATTTTCGTATTTTATGTCCGTCTGTACCTATTTTAGACCTAGCAACGGCAGACTTCCGTGGCAACGTCGCAACACCAAGTCTACTCCCAAGGTTTGGTTATGTCTAGCATGTGTCTCGGTAGTGCAATGGCATTCTAATCGGCTTGGTAACCCGAGGAACCGAGACTCAATCACACCAGGGGAAGCGGTGATCTTTTCGAAGCCTCTGTTTGGTTGCGCGACGCCACGTTACCCGTTACGCATTACTACGGTGGATAGATATCGTGAACCAGGTCGAGCTACGACAACAAGCTGGACCGTTTACACGCACCGCTTTTATAAATAAACGGCAATGGGTGCGATCACCAAGGAAGGAGACCACAGACAACGATCGGGCCGCGTACGCCAACTGTCAGCGTGATCTCCGTCGGAACCGCGAATACTGCTAGGCGAAAAACGAAGGACGCCCACGTGTCTACAATCTTACTCAACGCTTCTGGAAAGCAACTGGTGGCATGAGCGGGAGTTTGGGGGCACCGAATAATCGGAAAACAGCTCCGCTTGTGATCTACCCCCACAGATAGGAATGAGCCTAAATTTTGTTCACAGATATGCTTTCCGGTATACGTGTAGTCGAAGATTATTCCTTGATTGCGGGCAAGGATTCCGCCTCAAAACCACTTTTAACCACCAAGAGGAGGAGAAAGCGTTGGGTAAGAAGATAGTTAATGGCTCTGGACAGAGGAAAAGTGCCATCGGAAATGGCCCTTGTCAAAGACAGGACCGCAGTTCTGTGGTGCCAGCTACAAATGTCCTCTACACAGCGTTACTCGCCCTGTTATGATTGAGTGCGTGACGAATCCTCTTTGCCTTTCCTGCTCAAACGTAGCCAAGCGGGAAATGTAAGGTTTTTCACACAAACGCTAAATGCCTAAAAAGAGCAGAAAGAATGAACAGAGGAGTTGGGAAGCTTGTTTTTCTAGAAAGCGACCAAGCGTGACAGGCGGAGATGTCGAGACATTTCCTTTATGCGCCACATAGCTGGCGACGGGCTTTTTCTGTGCACGAGATGAGTTTTGCGGAGACGCTGGCGAGTGTCGTCCCTTCTGTCGCGACCACTGAAAGCGCTATAGCACGCCCTCTTTCCAACAGTTCGTTTTCATGTGCGAGGATATTTTTCAGCTGTTGTTATTTACCTTACTGTGTATTTCAGCTTTGCTCAAGAATACTCGCCATGGCTTCACCAATGCTTGCGCTATCGACGAAAGGGAATAATAGAAATCTAATAGAGAGGAGAACAAAGGGTTATCCGAAAGATGTTATGAACTGGAGCAATATAAGCACCTGAATAATCTCGAGGTTAAGGGCGCGCCCGCGGAAAGCGACCCCGTGACCGTCGTGCAGAAAATAGGAAAGGCAGCGGGCGAGTGCATAGGCGCTACTGACATCGATATATGTCACTGGGTTAGCACCCCAAGGCGGGGCGTGAAAAACATAATTGTGCGTTTTGTTCGACGGACCAAGCGCAATGGCGTCCTGGCAAAGTGCAGAAAAAAGAGAGTGGACTGCACTATTCTTAGATGCGCGCAAAAAACGCCGCTCTTTGTGAACGAACATCTGACCCAAAAAAACAAATTTTCTCTCGGATGCAATTCAAAAAAGAAAGAAGTAGGGTGGAAATTTGCATGGACAACTAATCGAAGGGTACTGGTGCGAAAGGACGAAGACGCGCCTGTGATTCGCATAGCTCATAAAGGGAACCTGGCCCAAATTAGCAACTAAATTGGTCGCATGAAAATGACAATTTCTACTAGATTTCGCTCTGATGGACTTGAATGTCTATTTCGAGTATTACACTATTTCGGAATTCAACTCTAAAATATCATCTACCAAGAAGTCGTTCTCCATACTACATGTAAACCGTACAAGTATAAGAAAAAACGTGATAACATCACCATTTTCTTGCAGTCAGTATCAATAGATTTTGATGTAATAACATTCTCTGAAACCTGGATTAGGGATAAAGCCGATGCAGCCTATTTTCCGGGCTACCATTTCGAACTTCTCTGTCGACAACAAAAGAAAGGTGAAGGGCTCGCTATTTATTTTAAAAATACTCTAAACTATGAATTAGTAGAAACTTTTCTCTTATCAATGAAGGCATTGAAATCTTGTCGATGCGTTTTGGAAAGACCACAATTAGTCTGGTGTACCGGCCACCGCAAAGACATAAAACCAAGTTTTTACAGCTTTTAGACCAAACGCTAGCATCGGCCACTTTCTGAAATCCTCTCTACATGACTATTGGCGACATAAATATCAATATGAAGTCGGGGGATCCGTACAGCCAATAATTTCAGATAGTTCTATCAGCCTATTGGTTTACTAATAATATAAATTTACCTACTAGGCTCTCCAATCTAAGTGCCACTCTCCCTGATATTTGCGCAACAAATATAAGCTCGGATAGCGTTACAAGCGGAATAATTTCGTATGAGTTAAGTGACCACCTTCCGGTATTCTGTGTTCTTCCGTCAGCACCTAATCAAAGTAAAGTCCGAAATCGGACCCGCCTTGGACGCAAAAAGAATACCGAGGCCAAGGAACACTTTTATAAATTAGTAGAAGCGCATGACTGAAGCTGCGTTTATAACCAAACCGATCCTGATGAGGCATTAGATATGTTTCTCGGGTTCTTGCGTACAAGCTACAATGCAGCTTTCCCTTTACAGAGGCTCTCCCACCGGACCATTGAAAGTTGCCGAAAGCCATGGATAAGCACTAGTCTTTACGAGAGAAATAAATCTAAAAATTAGTTATTTCATGACTTTGTACGTTCACGAGAACCGAAAGCATTTTTGAAGCACAAAAAAATACAAAAATACGCTGACATCGGACCTGAAAAAGGCAAAGAAAGATTATTACAAAAAGACATTTGAAAGGATCTACGATAACCAACGCAAAATCTGGGAGGTAGTGAACGCTCTGACTGGCAAAAGTGCAAGCAGTGGATGTATCGAAGAAAAAACAGTAAACTATGAAGCTCTTGCAGGAAAGAGATTACCCCATGCTTTCAACGCCCACTTTTTAAATGCGGGCTCGTACAAAAGACCTAGCGTTAGCGCACACAAAGCGTAACAGATGGCCCCGGTGTGCCTTAGTCCATCTATGTGCGACCAACAGACGCAGTTGAGGTTGGAAATTTCATCCGCAAGCTTAAAACCAATGTAGCATCCGGCATAGATGAAATAGGGCCCGCAGAGTTAAAACTGATATCACCATTGATATGCGAAGTTTTATCCTTCATTATTAACCTCACCTTGAGCACACGCATTTTTCCCAGACAGTTAAAACTGGCCAAAGTCACTGCTATATTCAAAGGTGGTAAACGTAACAACCTGCCAACTATCGTCCTATATCGGTGCTTACCGCTCTATCTAAAATATTCGAAGGCGTAATCCATTAGCGACTCACTTTTTTTTTCGACAAGCATCAAATAATAGCAACCAACCAAGACGGCTTCCAAAAGTATAGGTGAACTGAGCAAACTCTGACATATAACAAGGAAAAGATAATCGTAAATATGGAAAACAGAAAATACACACTCGTCTTTTCTTAGATATTCAAAAGGCATTTGGTTCAATACATTTTGATTTGCTCTTAAAAAACTTATCTAGCTGTAGAATTCGTGGGATCGCATTACAAGTTCTGGAAAGCTACTTGCATGATTATATCAAATAGTTGGCATCAATGATTAATTATCTGCCAAAATGAAATTGAAACAAGGTGTCTCACAAGGATCCCTACTTGTCCCGTTATTATTTCTTGTTTACATAAATGATATTGTTAAAATACCAGGTTCTTCTGATATTAATATGTATGCAGATGACACGAATATTTTTTTTCTTATCAAACAGTTTAACATTTCTAGAATCTATTGTAAACAATTATCTGCTGCAACTTTCAAGGTGGTTGCAACAAAACAAGCTGCGAATAAGTGCCACAAAGACAACCTATATAATTTTCGCCCAGTAAATAAGCCCTTAAACAAAGATATCAATCTCAAATATGAACGGTACATGAGCAAAAATTCATTGGTGTTTGGATCCAAGAAAAGTTAATCTGGTCAGTACACTTTAATCTTTTAGTTACGGCTCTGACACGAACAGTTGGATGCCTTTATAAAATATCACACTTAGTACCGATATGACCAAAAAGAAACATTTATTCTCTATTCTATTCAAAACTAACGTAATGAATCTTGGTGTGGGGAACAACCTCACGAAATAATTACAATAAGCTTGTTGTCCTGCAAAAAAAGATATTACGGTGTTTCGAAAATTTTCAAGGGAAACTCCAAGACCTGCCAACTTCCCCTTTGTTTTCAAAATACTCAATACTTACGGCTGAGCCGCTGCATTACTTTAAACTTGTCCAGACGGTACACAAAAACAAGTTATACATAGATGGTGACGAACAAAACCGTCATTAGTGGTTACGGCGTCCAGTAAGACGTACACCTAAAACTAGGACTAATTATGGCAAACAATCGGCCACTTATCAAGTACCACATGTCTTGAACATCCGCCATCTCCACGAAGTGAGTAATGATGAGAGGGGCGAAGCAAAAATGCTTAACCGTGAAACATTCGCCAGCACATCATATAAAGACTTGACACGTCAAGCTTTCCACCGCTCCGTTGACAAGCCCGTCGACGTCGTGGATGTTTGTGGTGGTTATGTAGGGGTGATTTTCGACGACGAGAATTTCTATGTCTAAGTTGGCGAATTCGGTGTGTGACATTTTAGCCACCTTGGCCGTCAGCTTCTGCAGAGCGTCTTGTTTCGTGTACCCCCGATACGTGTCTTGAGCTCGCAGGCGACGAAAGACAACCTCTTTTTCTTTCCTTGTCCTTGTTCGGTTGCAACGAACGCGTTAAACGTTTTGTCCTCCTCGGCCAATCTTTGGTTGGCCAATCCCTAGGGGATCCTGCCACAATCATCATTAATGTTCCGTGCCGTATACAGCAGCAACGAGGGACGGGACAGGGCCCGAGCAAGAGGAGCTTCGCTCCTAAAAAGGCCAACAGTGGCTGCCATAAGCCGCTGATCTTGTGTTGCCTGTATTTGGAGGTAGGCTGATTAAATTCGCCGGTGGGCTTCACAGGTATCGAAGATACCATGCTGAATGACTACCTTAATGCATGTTCGATATGTATTCACGAAGAGTACAGTGGTGTTTTAAAGACGATCGTTGTCCTTGAGCCAATTAAATGATCAAAATTTAGTCTGCCTGTCGGTCCCTCGATTCATCCGTCCGGTGGAAGTTAGGGGGATTATTAAACAAGGTGTTCGATATAGGCAAAACACCTCCACACCACAAATTCGAGCGGCAATGTTCTTATTTGGGAACATTTTTGAAGAAATTAATAAATTAGGCACATATGATGAAAAGCAGCAATAAATAGGTGATATTTGCATGGTTGTTTTGTGTAAAAATACATGGCTGCTTGATTTTTTGTGGTCAACCAAATGACACACCTAGATAAAACTGTTTTGACCCACAAATACAAAACGCGCTCGCGTACGGCAGTGGCCCTTCTAACGTCATTGCAAAAAGCCAACAGTAACGAAATGTTACAGCAGATGGCGCTAGAGCTGTGGAACACATCAACAATAACGTGACCAGCCGCGACGGCTCAGAGGCTAAGGCACTGCACTGCTGAGCACGAGGTCGTGGGTTTGATTCGCGGCCGCGGCGACCACTTTTCTGATGGAGTCGAAAAGCAAAAATGCCCGTGTGTACGAGATTCGGGCGCACGTTAAAGATCCCCAGGTGGTCAAAATTGATCCGGAGCCCTCCACTACGGTGCGCCTCATCGCCTGCGTTGCGTCGGCACGTTAAACCCAACAATCAATCAATCAATCAACAATCAAACAATCAATCAATCAATCAATCAATCAAACAATCATCAAACAATCACAATCAATCAATCAATTAACATTGATGTGACTGGAGCGAACATGCACCATGTTTATCATTGGGGGCCTAGGCGGCAGGGGAAGGGCGTGAGAGGTAATCGGGAAAGATAATGAAGTCTTTTAGGTGGCAGGGGCTGCAGACGGCTATCTTTTTTTTTCGCGACATTTGCAGCGAAGTGAGCATACACGACACAGTGGTAACCACAGGGCCGATGAGGCCAAATAGGCTCGCGAGGGAGACAATTCTCAACCACCCGTCCGAATCATCGGCGCCTTCTTTTCCTCATAACACTTCTCCGTAACACCGCAAGAAGGCACTTCAACAACAAAGCAGAAAAGAACTCTGATCCACAAGTGCCGGACTATTGCACCCGATACCCGGTATTAATCGACCAGACTTTAGGACAAATCCCCAAGGTGGAGTAAGTTTCTGCGAAGGAAAGGTTGACATCCATATCAATGCAGCCATGCGGTTACAAAGGAAAGTATACAGCTTTCTCAGAAACTTCGCAGTTGAAGAAAAATTCGTCCTGCTCCAGGATTCGAGCCCGGGACCACCACTTAACCGGAGCAGTCGCTCTAGCAACTGGTCTAAACAGGACGCTAGCCGTTTTTAGCGCGTGAATGAATTGATCAACAACTCGAAGTGAAGGACAGGTGTTAATCGAACAGATTTAGGTTGCCTCGTGGGGGATGTCAAACTTTCCTTCGCCCTGTACCCGCTTATAGCCGACGAGCTGCGCAAGTAATTCTTTCCAATGCCCGCAGTGGTTACACCCTCACGGAAGATATCTTAGATCTCTGGGAATGGTAGCGACGACACAAGAACACAAAAGTTATACCAGATCGGCTTCTGTGCTCCCTTTGCCCCCAAGATCGACCGACAATTGGCAACTCACTGTGGTCATGTAGGGTCGTCGAAGGGAATCGAATAATATTAAAGCCGCCAGGCGTCACATCGGTGCGGGATTGGCTATACCCAAACAATGATCCCAGCAACATGCTGCTTGGACTGTGGTCCTTCGTGAAGGAGGCTCACCTTGCAAATTAGCCATGAAATTTATCTACCCCTAACTCATTCCCCAGTCTTCCCAACGGGCCAGAGGGCCATCATTGTATGATAAATTCATTCATTCAGTCATTCATTCATTCATTCATTCATTCATTCATTCATTCATTCATTCATTCGTTCATCGTTTCCAAGTTTAAACCTCTTACATTCTTCATTAGCTACATGAAATCTTCTGCAAACAATAAATTGGTGTTATATGTGGCAAATACCCTCACGGAAAGGAACACGACATTAAAAAGAGGGGAACAGCGCAACACAGACCATACAATGAAGAAGAACGTGACACGCATGAGCGCTGAATTACAACTGACTTAATGTTTCGGCAAGTCACGTATATATGCTGGCAGTGAAAAAATGCACGTGCTGAACTATCTGTGGGAGAGAAAGTTAATTTCTTTTTGCGAGAGGGACAACGAGGGTACACTCGCACATTTTTCCTTTCGGCACTCTGTTTTTTCGGCTTCAATAATTTCTCTAGTTATTTTTTCTTTGTTTTTTGGAATGACCTGTGCTTTTTTGAAAATCTGGGACACAGCTGCGACAATCCCGACAGTGGACACCTAAGTGGCCACTAATCGCCTTATTTATGTTATAGTTATGTTCTCTTCATCTTTCATACAGACATCGCCCTGTTTGGCGCACGTACGTTTACCCACAGGACAGCGGGACTGAATAGACGACGCCTTTACCGCATTCAGCAAATCGGTTATCATGCGTTACAGAGCAAGACTGCAATGTTCTTTTGGTTTAGTTTACTCTCGAACACATGGCGGAAAGCTTGTTGGGTGCAGAAAATACAACTTTTACGCCATCTCTTTTTTCTATATTTTTCAAATTGTGCCCTATCCGGTGGATGTAAGGAATAACAGTTAGTTTATCCTCTTTGTTGCCTTCTACGACTGCTTGGCTGTCCCGTTCCTCTCTTTTTAATCTCTGCATTATTGATTCTGCTACCGATGCTAACAGCTGCTTGGGGTACCCCGCTATCAGAAGCCGATCAACTTGTTTACGAAAGCTTTCTTGTATCGAGTGAAAACAAGACTTGTTAAGGGCATTTAAAAAAAAATACATTGTTAAGATAGATCTTTTCATGAGCCTACAATGAGAGAGTCAAAATGTAGAAGCGGTTTGCTGGCACGGAGATCGAACCCCCAGCAGATGTAATTGTGCGAAAAATCAAGCTTAAGATGTACAAACCGGAGAGTTCTGGCTAAGGGAATTTCAAAAGTAAAAAACTAAAGGCTTAAAACATTCACGAAAATGATGTAAAACCTGAAAAATTATTGATTCTAGACCCGCTTCGTCGGTGTTAAAAACTACTAAAAAGTCGTCTACGTAACGGAAAATTTTAGTTATTGTGGGATCTTCAATTGGTCATGCAAAATGCGCTCACGGTGCGCCAAAAAGAGGCCACCTAAAACTGGTGCAACGCAAGATCCGATACAAATTCCGTTAGACTGAATAGAAAGGTTGTCATCCAAAGTTGTGAAAGTTGAGTTTAGGTACACCGTCAAAAGTACTAAAAATACTTGTGCTGACACACCTGTACTATTTTGAAACGCCACGTAACCGTACTTGTCAATGCAATCCTTAACACAAAGCAACAGTTCACGATGTGGCAAAGACTAATATATACCTTTTACGTCAAGAGCATGTCACATAGCTTTTGTCATTACATTCCTTTAAAAACGCAATGGCTTCATCCACTTTCCGCACAAAGAACGGGTCTTTGACTCTTAGGAGGTTCAAATGTTTCTGCAAAAACAACGCTATGCACTTTTGCCAAGTACCGTTCTGGGAAACAATTATCCTTAGAGGCATATCTACTTAATGTGTTTTCGCGCTGAAAAACATAACCAGGCTCATCGGACTGCTTTTTTCTATGGATTTTTCCAGACCGACAAGCTTTATCTTTTTACACATTTTTTGGCATCTGCTCTTACTTTTTTTCAGGGAAATATTATCTCGGAATCTGAAGGGTGATAAAATTGCTTGCTCAGCTTTTGCTTTAAACACGCTTTCCTTCAAAACAATAAAGCCCCGCTTTATGTCTGAGGGTAGCAAGTTTAGCGCATTGGTCCTCAAAAATGACTCCGTCTGCGGAACTTGTACATCACACTTCTTTTGTCTGCACTTGAAGAGGATGTCCACTTCTTCAGACACGCACCTGTCGTCCTCAGCATCGGGAAGCCAGCCCAGACACTTGCCAGACACCACACCACATCACAAATGCTACTTCTGCGGTGGCAGGCTGGTAGTGGCGTACTTGGACGAAGTACTCTGTCGTGTCAACAGAAAACTGACGTGATTTGCGACGTCATTGGAAGTAGCCTGCCACACCAACGCTAACATCTCGTTTCGCGTGGGTGCTATCTTCTGGCAACGACTCATTCTGTGCCACACGACTACAATGATTTGAGAGAATAAATGCCTTGCAGCGAGGAGAAAGTTAGCATCTGCCACATTATGGTCGCCGCGGTTCCCCCAAAAAGTAATTTCGTGGAGTTAAAAATGAGGCCATGCGGCCAGATTTCTAATAAGGAAACACAGAACTTAACGTGCGGCAGTTCTCTGAATCCTATAATATGGGACGCTCGCTGCACTATCTTTTGAGGAGACGGGCGGGGGATTGCTTCTTTTTCTACACTCTAAACAGGGCAAAAACCTAATTACGGTGAAGCTTAGGTACACACCGGCAGTACTCGATGTAGCACTGCCTTGGTTTTCCCGAGACAAACAGGCTCGAAGTGAAAAGAAAAGGAAGTGAGTTCCCGGAGATGGAATTAAGCAAGGGGAGGAAGTAGTTTCAGGGAACAAGGTAGGAAAAGGGCTGATTGAAAGGCGTCCTCTGGGAGATTGCAGAAATGAAATAAAGACACAAGAACACCAGACAAGAAATGAGAGAAAAGACAGCAGAGTAGACAGAAAAGACCACCGGAATATGGAAATATGAGGCGGGAGTTAGAGTGAGGAGCTTCCAACCTTTTCATTTTCTCTCACCACTTCCTCCACCCTACCAGTATTTTTTTCTGCAAAAAAGGCGTCGAAACACCCCCACCGGTACGCCAGTCCACGCGACACCAACCTATTACCAATTTTGGTTCTTTTTTGCCTCTTTTTGGCACAGCATTAACCATCCCCATCGAGATGGGGTTTCTTGAAATAGGGAACTCGTGACAGAAAATGCGTTTGGTTTTCTGCCTCGACTGCTGACGTGACATTAACGTCACTATTTCCCTTTGTGTTGTCGTCGGATGAGAGTATTCTCGTCCCGAGAGGGTCTCACTCCGCTCATAGCAGGGAAAAAAACCTTGGTGGAAGAATCTCCTTTGCAGACAGCAAAACCAATTGTAAACAGCCGGCCTTGTTTTTATTTCTGTTTTTTTTCTGGAGCAGCAGCGCAAGTTCTGAACAACGTAAACCGATTTAGGGAAGGAATTTTTATATCTCTGTGTAACTCTTTGTAAGAATCGCGGTCTTTTTTTTTTTGCTGTGTGCCCGGGTCTTCGTGGAGATATCGTGTCAGGCGTTCCCGCCTCCTTTCTCTTTTATTTTCAGTCGAGAAGGTTGAATTTTTATGTTGCCGTAGGAGAAAGGGGTGCGCTGAAATGAGAGAACAGATGAAGAGGCGCTCAAGAAGGGAGGTGTGGTATACATTACACTGGGGCTTTGAATCTGATACGATATTCGTCGCCAAGCAAAATGAGTACTGATAGCAGGACGAAACGCGACCAGATTGCTTCTTGTATTGGAAGAAAAAAAGACGGGCTTGATACAGCCATGCGAGCAGCATGGTCGACGCCAAACTGGGAAAACAACCAGTGAGTGCGAACACAACAAAAATCAACAACTATAATAGCAACGAGAACAACGAGTACAAGAGCAAGAAAAACAACGATAGCAAGAATAACATAACAGCAACAACCGAAGAACGAAAGAACTGGTGTAGTAATTTAAAACGAATAAAATACAGAATGGGATAAAAAATTTTTAATTCAATCCATGTTTGGTGTTGCAGCCAGAGCTCTAGTAGTGGTGTAAGGAGCCCCGAAGCAAGAGTTCCTAAGTTTTTTTTTTTCGTAGAAACTCTCACGTGAGGAGTTCGCCATCTAAATGTCGGGATTTTAGAACTAGGCAGAGAACCGCATATTGACAAGCATCGCGTTGTACTTCTGGTCTGGTACTTTCATTTCTTCCGGCATAAGCTGTACTGTCTCGTAATCCCGGTATCGCAGATTATGGCACGTCGTCTGTGAGCACGGGATATTTCCTTAGATCGACTGGAATAAATGTAAGCCACGGTGCAAAGGAAGCCTCAGACGTTTATGTTTCAGGTTTCTTTGAAGGTATTTCTTGATGTGAGACAGGTAATTTTATCAGTATAATATCCACGAGGGTAATCGGATAAGGATAGACTGTCAGGCAGCTGCAACCAGAGCTTGAAGTTGTGCGTAGTCCGTAGTGTTGAAAACAGGAAAAAAATGTATTGCTGGGACCGTCCAGAATGAGCAGTAAAAGGATAACAGCATTTTTGTTGCAAATTCAGAGACTTGGAAAAAAGGAAGGTGACAAGCCTTACACAAACGGATCTGAGAAATGGGAACGAGTGGCGCACCATCTCCATCAAGTCTTTTTGGAACGTATCTGGTCGCCGAGGTTGCCCTGAATTGGCCCTTGTCTTACCCCTCCCGCACCATCTGTTTTCAATACACATTAGGTGCCGTGACAAGGATGAAGAATCCTTCTGTTGAAGACCCCACCGAAAAGCGAGCCTCCTGAAGGCAAGCAGGCCAGCAAGCTCCAGTAAATCAAGGACCGACGAACCCTGTTTGGAGGAGCGCTTAGACATTCATCATGGATCGGCTGAAACAGAAACGTGCCCTCCTTCGAGCAGCGACAACCAGGGCAGTGAACCACCTGAAGTCATTGATGGACACCACACCCATTTCTCCCTGTGAGCTAACAATAAATTTGGTCTTTTAAAGCTTAAAAAAGCGCCACTCTGTGCATTAGACTGAGAAATTAAATAGTTTGTTGATGATGACTATCTGGAACAAAAATTAGCAGTGGCTTTGCCCGGCTATGCCAGGATATACGTAGCGTGAGCGAAGGTTCAGCTTACTGCTGCTAATGTTCAGCTTACAGCTTATCATGATTACTGCTGCTAAAACGATTTCCAATCCAATCCAATACAATACAATACAATTTAATCCAATCCAACTCAATTCGATTCAATCCAATTCAATCCAGTCGCGGCGGCGGCGGCGACTCCGGCGCTCCAGCTGTGCGCCGTGAGACGTCACTGCTCCTCGCGCATGCGCCACACCACTCTCCAGGAGCCACGCGAAACTGCTCAACCTCGGCCAGTGTAGCTCACGCTACAAAAATCAACACAGTAACCCGCTATCACAAGTCCAGATATCTCGCGAATAGTCTTGCTGAACGCTTACTTTCGAGTGCTACACCCCCCACGCAAACTTCACGAGCTGCTCACGCGAATGGTGCCATGGCACACGGACGAGCTTACGTCAGGCTGAGCAAACTAGAACTGACCAAACTTTAAGGGGAAGTGCAAAGTGGCTTAGCTTTCGGACCTATTTTAATCCACAATTCATAACAATGACTCGCTTGCACACGCGAATAAAATAAAGTGACCGCGGAGTGGTCTCAATGGAAGAGCAGAAAATGTCATCAGTGAACTATTAACAACACATGAAAGCTACGGAACCGCAATTGACCCGCTGGAACAAAGATTCGGTGCGAAAGCCTTTATTACATACGATCACATAAAAAGCTCCTAACGTAAAAAATCGTTCCTTGGATAAGTTAGAAGGCCTGAAGAGATTGCATGAAGATTTGAAAACTCATCTGCGCTCGTTAAAAAACCTCTCAGTTGAGCTTGATGCCCATGGTGTCAAATTGTAAAGAGCACTGCTTCGCGCCTCATCAAATGAGCTTGTAGTGAAGTTTAACCACCACCTGCTCACGGAAGCATCAACGCAAGAAGTGGACCGATATGACGATTGCCCTTTTCTTCTAAACATCTTGAAGTGCGGAGCCGCGGATCTGTTGAGATGATGACTTCAAGTGACAAGCACCTTCTGTATAAGCCAACAAGGCAATTACAAAACAGCGACACCTGTCAAGGTTCGGCATCTATGCTGACAATGCATCAGAACTTTGGTACCTGTTTTCTTTGCGACACCAAGGACAGTACGACAGAGGTCTGCACTGCTCGTATGATGATTTATGGGAGTAGGGCGAAACTGCAAAGACATGTACTGCTTCGCAGTAAAAAGTCTCGTTTTTTCGAATAAAATTTGAGTCGTTACAGGCGCATGTATACGTGCTTATTCCCTTTCCCCGTTTGTATGCGCTATTTGTCAAAATTGTAAAAGAGAAAGACGACGAACCTTCCAACGACGCATCGGAAGCGTCAGGGCGGGTGCCGCGCCAGCATCATCAATCTTGTTTAGAACGATTGTTCACGCTGAGGACGCAATGAAGTGGCCCTCTCTCTACCTCGACCACTCCCCGGTTTTCAAGAGTACTTAAATAGGGCTGCGTAACATTTCAAAGCTAAATCGTTGGCAGGTTCTACAGCAGTCTATTTGGATTTAATCCCAAGGAAACCAGAATTCGGGCGTTTCCGCTGTCACCACCGAGGGAAAACACCTTCCGAGAATGTTAGCACAAGCAAGCCGAAGTTTTGAAATAGCAAATGGTGTAAAAGTAATAAATTTAATAAATACCCTAAGTAATAAATGAAACTAGTAGAGCATACAATATTTAAATCAGCATTTTTGCTTTAACAGCAGTTTTTCACATTGTTACACCCATATATACACTTGCTGAGAGAGCGGCTGGCGTAGGCAATGGCGTGTTCGCTGCCGCAATTGCGCTGCAGGAGCGTGGCACCCATGCCGAAATCACTCGCGTCCGTTTGAAGTTCACTTGGGGCAGAAGAGTCAAAGTTGCGAAGTACGGATCCGGACGTTACGACAGCTTTCAAATGGCAAACAGGGGATTCGCACTTGGGAGTCCAGTGAAAAGGCACATATTTTCACTGCATATACGGGTGTAACAATATTATCACCTGCAGATGTGGCACTGATGTTGTTTTTTAGTTTAGACGGCCACCAAGCCTGCATCTTTGCGGAGTCTTCGGACGGTGCCTCGTCTAACTGCTTTAGGCTTCTTCGGGGAAAGTTGGGCGACCCTTAGAACACAAATAAATACATTTTTCCCACCGGTTATTGTGCTATGGAAGAATGTAACCTACTTCCCATAACAGTTCTTGCATTTGGCGACTGTATACACCGTCCCATATTTTCCCGTGTCGCGTTCAAACTGTGCGCAATCTCATTAGGCACTTTAAACGATTTCCAATAAAAGTGAAAGCGTACAGTTTTTCTGTCCTAAGCTAAGTAATGAAAACTAAAAATAAGCGGAAATAGCAATGGCGAGTCTTAAATTAAAAGGACAAGGTACCAACACAGTGCAATCGATGTCGACGTGTACTGATACCCTGACTCCGCCTGCCTGTTTCAAACAAGGTGAACGACCAGTCGCAATTTCCAGAGGAGTCAGCCCCCCGGAATCAAATCAAAAGGATAGTTTTATCTTCTTGGACTCTTTCTTGTGCTTCTATACCATTCACCGCTTGGAGAGGTCGAATTTATGCAAGCGACGTCTTCACCGTCATGCTCCCAAAAGAGGCACGTATGGGTTCGGTTGTCACCTCCCACCAAATATAATTCATGAAGTAACGACATTGTGGTATATGTGGAAACTCTCTGTTTTCTTAAAGACAATCGTGAAACACAAAAAGACGTTTGTTGGGCTCCAACATTTGGAACACAAAATCACTTAAAAATGACGGTAATCATCAAAAAGGCGCGACTTGGCGGTTTTTCTGTTATTAGTTAAACGCTGGGATCAAGCTTTTGCTGCTGTGTACGTAACGTCTCAACTCAAGCCGCCTATCTTCGTGGCGTCATTTCCCCCGATGGATCCGTATTGTAACAATGCCGCAACGCACGTGTTCTGTGGCACCATGGAGCGCCACTCTGAGCATCATTTTTTGGTATTTGAGCGTCCAAGTTTGGATTTACTTCCGCTTACTCAACACTTTGGTGCCCAGTGTTGCTCACGAGCAACAACTCAAACAATATTTCTTTTTCTCTTGCACTTCGTGGTTTTTCGACATTGAATACCATCTATCGACCGGCAAAGAATCCCCCCTACTAAAAAGTTCCGTATATACGGAATTATGGGAATACGGAGCTCATACGGATTATGCCGCCCCCAAGCACACCGAGAGTAGATGTGAGTATAAAAAACAGGAAATCATATTAGTGTGCGCAATAAAAACGTTTTGGCACAGGTTTCGTGTTTTTATCTTCAATAATAAGCAAAATGACCCTCCGTATGTTTTCCGTATACTCCGTATATAGGGAATTCATGCGGACAAGGATTTGGCGGTTCTAATAAACTTACAGACATAAAATCGGTGTCAAATTTTTGGATAAGTATGCACTATTTCGTTTACTTGTGTTTCTCAAAAATATTCCGTGTTTTGTTACGGCTTTGTGTCATTCTAGGAAAGTACTCCGTATTCCCATATTTCCGTGTATACGGAACTTTTCAGGAGGGCCAGACCTTCAAAAATTAAAGAAGAGAGGGCAGCACGTACTTCCGTGTGCTAAACAACATTTTACGCGTGTCAACTCGCACCGAGCCCGCGTGGTTCAAGGGGCTAGTGAGAAGTAACCAAAATTGTGCAATTTCGTTGTTATTACAAATGATAGAAATACAAACTGTAGTGTCTTCACTTGAACCATACATCATGGTTATCAAGGCAGCTCTTTTTACAGGTTAAATATGGGCATACAGTATCCAGTATTTCCCAGTGCCAAGTGTGTCTTAGTGTCTATCCTACTGAACCAAATTTTTTCTCACTTCACATTTGTGATCTCGGAATTCCTTCTAGATCTTAAAAATCTTCTCACACCTTACGCAAACTAATAAAGTTTTGAGCAGCAAAAGGTTTTATCCCCGATGGCCATTTCCCCGCATCTCCTTCCGTCCAATGCTTCCATGGACTATCCGGTCAACCAAAGTGCTAAAAGATTGTATTTATTTAATTACTCCCATCTTCCTCTAGCCCTTTCTTTTCTCCGTGTTCTTCTCATCAGACTTCAATTAGGCCTAGCATTCTTTCCCAAATACAAAATTGTTGTCTGAATTGAGCGCTTTTTTACAAAACTCGCGTTATGTCACCTGGATCGACAGTTTTTTTTATATCGTTGTCAGTATGTTCCCTGTAACTTCAAAAATTCCAGCACTGTGAGAGTGACTTGAAGAGTAGCACAGGGTTCAGTCTTGGGACCATTACTGTTCTAACTATTTACACTAAATGATGTTGTATAAGGCGCTCATACGGCCGCTTCTGGTATATGTCTATCAGGTATGGAGCCCTCACAAGCAAAAAGAAAAAATGGAAAAGCGCAGGCCAGTTGAGGCTCTGAAATTTCCGCATTGCATAATAAATGGCTGTGGTCACCCTTCTCGGGATACTCTGACAACTTTTGCCGATCCACGCACCACTAGAAGACAGTCCATCTGATCCGCTACTTTTCCCCCACCAATATTTCAAAATACAGCTTTTTTCCCCGTGCCGTAAAGTAATGGACCTTACTTGCCGACTCCACCCGCTCCCTTTTTTAGACTGCGTTGCTACCCACTGTTTATTCTTCTTAATACACACACATATATTCATGCCGAGATTATTTGTGTTCATTATAATGTATACATTGGGAGTGTTCCTTATTTTTCTATTCGTGCGTTTTTGTTGAACGGTTTTGGTGTACGTTGTCTCTCTATTTGTAATCAGTTATGTGTGTTTATATACGCCACTCCTCTGGGGCTACCGTTAGTAAAATAAATAAATAATAAATAAATAAATAAATAAATAAATAAAAAATAAATAAATAAATAAAATAATAAAAAATAAAAATAAATAAATAAATAAAAAATAAATAAAATAAACACTATATTGACAGTTTTTTTCGGTACCTGCGCTCCATTTTCAGAGTTTTCCAAACGCGCCAAAGTAAGTTCTGTGTGACGTTATACCATTTGCCGAAGGGCAGTAGAGGTGTGGACGTTGCCCAACGATTAGTGGCCGGATGACGGTCAAAGACCCTTTCGGGATTTTGAACGACGATGGGAGATGCTGAGAGGAAAAGCAAAGACGTGCTCCTAACACTTATAAATTAATTTATACAACAAAGTTCGGGGAGAAGCAGAGGATCGCCTGTCGAATATCTCCTTTTTTTAAGTATCATCGCACACTAGGCTGGTGTAAAGACAATATCTAGGACTCCTTCAAAGATTACTCGTTCTATCCCTACCTCAGTTTTTTTTTTCTGTAGGAAAAATAATAAGCAGTAGTATCCCCGAGGCTGATGGTACATCTCGCGGAAATTCGTCTGAAGATTACATGAGGTGCGCTCTTTCCCCTCCCTAATTCCACGTAAAGCGTTTCCCTCCTAATCTCGCATTTTTTATATTCATAGTATTTTTATGTCGCTATAGCGTTCGCTTGTCAGAAATGTGGAGCGGGCTAAGGTAGTAGGATTAAAAATTTTGTAATTAGTCCCCATGCATTTATCGTTTCGCTCGTTGTTGTTTTTTGTTTGTTTTAAAATAGGGGTGATATTTAGTATTGCATAATTCTGATACAAGCATACGGCACCGTGAAAGAGCTTCATGGGTTACGCCATTATTCGTGTAAAAAGCTCGAGCGAGCTTTTACCTTCAAAGTTATAAAGCTATAAAAAAATTCCAGCGGAATTTTCAGGTTGACCTTCCACATTCTCACCTGGTAAGGAATACAGCAAGGAAAGAGAGGGTAAAAAATTGGCTGAACCCAGTAGAGTCGTGAAAGTAATATACAATTTAAAGCTACTTCCAAAATGAACACTTTCCTTTCCGAGGAAACATGGGGAAGCATTGTGAGCATGAATGGGACCAATAGCAGATTCCAAAGCAATTCAAGAGAAAAAAGGAGGAAGCACTCTGAGTCGGTGAAAAAGGCTTAAAAGTTAAGTACTAAAACTCGGAGGCAAGGAACATTGAAATGATTTAAATACTAACAAAAATAGTAGTTTGGTTATTATCAAACAGCACATACAGAGGTAAAATGCGCCCGCCAAAGCCAACAGGTGGGCTTGTGCGGTGTCGCCCGGCAGCAGCGGCAATCACCGCTGTCCAAAATATCCATTGATAGCAATAACAGGATACAGAGGAAACAACTGAAAAAAATTACGCCCATCTCCCCTCGCGGGAACCCTGGTGTGATGCGACGCTGAAGGGGTTCCGTTGGGTGTTTCCGTTGGGTCGATTAGTCGAATTGCGTGAAAGGCGTAGTGAACGTGAATTGCGTTTCAATCACATCGTCGGGTTCCACGCGAGGGGATGCGGGCGTAATTTTGAGCGTAATGAAAGACGTTGTTGTTGTTGTCGTTTAGACGGAGGCTTCTCTCCGCGGTCTCCTCTCCTTCGGGTGCGCTGCGCATATAAGCGGAGTGCCGCGCTCCGGCCGGTCTCTCAGTCGACGGTCGCCCGCGCCGTCGAAGGACGGCGCTGCGAAGGAGAGGAGACCGCGGAGAGAGAGAGTACTGCACATGCGCACAGCGCGCAGCGCCGCGCGCAGCGCCGCCCACCGGCGGAGTGAGAGTGCGCTGCGCCACGCGCCCGTAGATGTTGGGCGAGAGTGTTCGCTATCGGAGAGAGGAGAGGGGGTGAGCGGAGGAGAGACGCAGCTGTGCGGACGCGGACGCCGACGCACGCAGGACAGGGCCGCCGGCAAGAGATGCTCCTCTCAGCGTCGCATCTAAAAAGGAGCAAAGATAAAATGAAGAGAAAGATAGACAAGCAAACACAGGACAAATAGAAAAACAAAGAGAAACAGGCACAAACAAACCTACAATAATCCAACATTAGTCATAACCACACCATTAGCATTTCCCAGCCGTTCTCAACATGCTTTCGTAACAGATTCGTACTCTTGCGCCATCGTAAGCTTTTTCTCATCAACAACAAACACTTCAAAATCAAAGAACTCACCAAATGGTCACCGCGTATGGGCACACACACCTCCCCAACATTCCAGTGCTAGAAAGGCAGCAGGCAAACGTTTCCGCGTAGTTGTAGAGAATATTCCGTCAGGCAATTCATTGATCATAACAGCTGTATAATAGGTCCTTGTAGCCATTCCGTAATGGCACAATCGCTTGGTGTCATATGGTACAATCGCTTGGTACAATCGCTTGGTACAATAATGGTACAATCGCTTGGCGCCTCACAGGTATATGGTTAACATTGAAATTTCAGTATTGCATACACGAAAAATATTTTAGCACGAGGGTTTGCTTAAACAAAATGTCAAATAAAGGTAACCTGCTTGCCCTAAATGCACTGTCCGAATCTTGCTCGTGTGACTTATCGAGAACACTCAAGGCTATGTTTTTTTAAATACTACTAACTAAATTATTCCACGTGGATCAGACGAAACCGCAGCACATGCCGTAACGAAGAACAGTGTAACGCAATGTCAGAAAGTATTATTCTAACAGAGAAAAGCAAAAATACTTTAAATTTTACCACATACAGGCAGTTCCTTTAAGCTTTTTACATATGTGACTCGTGTGCCTTCCACGTAGGAACGCCATCAAAATATACAGCTAAGTATTTGAGAGACGCTACACAGACATTATGACTACAGGAACACGACGCACACTTAGCTGGTGTAATATAGTAAAGAAGTCATTTGGCCCTGATTTTTGTTGATTTCAGGAACCAACTAGCCGACTTTTTTGCAGCACTGATAGTTAATAAATTTGCTTCGTTGCAATGGACTACATTGCTTGCATCATCATGAAGATTTGAAACAGCGAGCTAATAATCTGCGTTGCCAAGTACCAGCAGGGTGCCATCAGCGCAGTGATAAACATTTGCAAGTTTTAACAACAGTAGCTAAGTCATTCACATAGAAATTAAAAAGAAGAGGTGACAAGATAGATCTTTGAGGCACGCATATCATAAGCTGATACATCACTCACCAGTGATTCAAGTGACACTACTAAAGAACGATTCCGAAAGTAACTTTTAAGCACAGATCTGCGGAATCTCCAATGGTATATCTTATCACAGATTATATTATGGTTCACTGCATTAAACGCTTCCTTAACATAAAAAGCCAAACCAAACCTTGTTCTGATCTATGTGCATAGAGTACTGACAAAGTTCAAGACTTGCGCGCCCGGAGTAAATGTATGATCCACCGTAGACTTATTTTATTGCAAATGGCAGAGGCACAGTTTGGTTTTCAAGAATTCAATGAAACTTACAACCAAAGGCGGTTGTTGAGTCTCTTGCTCGCTTTTAAAGCGCTTTCAACTCACAGTAGTTGCGCCGAGCGTAGTCCCTTCCCGCACTTGTAAAAAATACGATCGGCCCGGTTTCGACCTGGCCCTGAGCGGATACAATGTAATGGTGCTCGACCCATCCCACAACGCCAGAATAGCAAGAAGCGCCTTTATCTGACTATTCAAATTAGTAAATGCGCCCGAAAACTTCACTACACCAGACCCAACCTATACATACAGCAATAACCACCCGTATGCTGAGCATTTACTGACTCCCATTACCCGTGGGAGTCCCTATTTTTATAGAAGTAAACCACGCTCGCCCCATTTAGACTGTCCGGCCAAGGGCGATATTCTATTATTTTGTTCAGTATACACAAAATAACACCTTTTATATACCCCATATTTCTGCAGATATTACCTATCTGTATGTTGTCAAGTCTTGATTACTTGTTGCGGCGTAAACTACTGACTATGCAAAGAAGATCAGGCTGTGTCCAAAATGGAATAAATGCAGACGATGACGCACGATTCCGTCGTATATTGTGACGTTCTCGCTGAACTGATTCTTCGTCTTCCAATAAAAACTTTTTATTCAATCTGTTTCCGAGGTAAAAAGTAGTGGAACCAAGCTTGCTTTGTATCTTGTTTTTTTTTTAGAGAGGAATTCGTTACCTCATAACTGATTTACAGAGGATCAAGTTTTAGTCATATTTCGGCTATGCGCTTTGAATTTTTCGGCGATGAATTGCCTCTTTGACAAACGAATCATCGCTGTAACACTATTTATAGATATACGGAGCTCGTAGCCTAGAGCTTCGTTATCGTGGGCTCGGAGACACCTTGCCCCAAGCACAGTTTTTTTTATCAGCGCCACTACATCAGGAATAAGCCATTGATGCTCAGCACTCCGTTGTTTTGTTAGTACCATTTTCTTACACGCCTCCTTCATTGCGCCTAAACTGCGAACGAAATCGTCGTGTGAAGTGAAGTTGTTATTATCTTGAACAAATGAATCTCAGTCAAAGATGTAGCAATTTTGTTATCAGATATTTTTCTCTAATACAATGACAGTATGAGTATGAGCTGACGATAAAGAGTTGGTCTTTGTTAATTGGCTCATAACAAAGTAGTCATCTGCTTGTTTCTGCTTAATTACAGCACTGGCTATACAAGAAATGTCGGATGCTCGCCCGCTGATATGATAAATATGTACGGATGATATTACCTTTAAAGAACTCCTCCCTTGGGGGTTCCCAATCAGCGCTTCAATACCTAATTCGGACAGTACTTTCAAGTAGTGTTCAATAGTCGCTCACTCGCTGTGTAGCAAGTGGATGATGAAGTCCCTTATTATGCACAAGTTGCTTAAGCTGAAAGTTTTTGCACCCCTCTCTCAGTTATTCTATATAACAAAGCGCACTTTCAGAGGGGGAGATGATAAACAACTTGAAAACGAGTTATAAAATTTTTTTTCGAATACCTCAAACGCCAGAGCTCCTGCCGATGAAAATACATTATTATTTGAAACTAACAAATTTTGCTTTACGAACACGGCAATACCACCACCCTCGCTATTTTAGCATGTGAGGAAGTGTTCTGTGCGCCCACGTAGAGCGACGGATGTTGCTGGACAGGTCATCAGCGACATTATTTCTGTGAACGCAAACCCATCCACTGTGCTCGATAGAAACTTTGAGATTAGGGCAAACTCATCCCAGTGTTTTCGAATGTTTGGAATTTTGATGTGCAGAAAGTGAACGAGCTGGAACACAATGGTTGGAAAACCTTGAGGAAGGCACCAAAATCTTCAAAAGAAGACGTTTTTTCTATCTGAAAGCCGTACTTACACCACTCTAAGTACTTTTATTCATCTTGACTGGTTTGCGATGCGTCCAGGTGATGGTCGTTAATTAATTCCCATATTCTACTGCTGCGTATTAGCAGCAGTTATTTTGTCCGAGAAAAAATAACATTTTGACGAAATCGTTGTTAACCTTAGCGGTTTTCCTATTGCCTGCTCTTTTTGCGGCCTAGCTACAACTGTTCACTTTCTCTTTAGCAATCAGCGCACTAAGAGACAGTCCCACCTTTATCCCTTCAGTTCCAACAATAAAGAACACGTTTCTGCACTGATGTACAAAATCGGAATTGGGCTGAATCACCACATGGATAATTGCAAGACATTGTTTGGCTCAAAATGTGATTGGTCTTTGTTACCTCGTACCCTAAATTCGCGTCGCACGAATTAGTCAGGAATCTTGGCTTGGATTACGGCTTTGGAAATGTAGACTTCTACGGCAGAAGGGGCTGAAAGAGACATGATTGGACAGAAGCAATCATATCCGCGGTCTCAACCTCTTCAACTGGTTTTGTTCTGCTCATGTTCGCTTGTAATATGCCTTCTGTTTTGCCTTTTCAGCAGCGATTTTTCCGGGTTTTAAGTGCCCGCGACAAGATTGCCGTCTTTGAAGTTCCATCGCCTTAGTTGCAGAGGCATCTTACACGAAGCCGCTCCTTGAGATCTTAACTTCTCGTGCAGTGTTCTCAAAAAGTGGAATAGAGATCAAGTGTGTTACATAGGTCCCCGCAATCAATCAATCAATCAATCAATCAATCAATCAATCAATCAATCAATCAATCAATCAATCAATCAATCAATCAATCAATCTCAATCAAAGTTGACATTCGTGCCCCTCTTCTAACCGCCTCTGAATTTTCTTCCAATCTGTAGCTTATAACGTCAATAGTTGGTCTTCTACGTTACAACACACGTGTCTGGTTCCAAGACGCTGTGATTCAGCAATCTTGGCTGGCTGTACACGATCTGGAAAAAGCATTTTTGCAGCAGGTAGCTTTTGCCGGAACTAATCGAGCTGGATATTGCTATCCTGTGCATGTTAGAGACTTTCGCATTTTACGAGGATTTCTGGTCTATTATTCTGAATTTTTGCAACACCCTCACCCACTGGTGCGATTTATAATCTTTTATTCGATGCAAATTTTCTTGTCGCCAGGGGGCTGACTTCTAAATGTGTAAAGAATATAGAGGCTGCAGCGATTTTGACACGTTCCTGTGCAGTATACGCTTTTATAAAATGGTCGCACATATGCTCGCTTGGGTGCTAATTTCTTCTAAATACGATAGTTTTCTGATGCCCCTGCCAAGTAACTGCCTCTTCTCTCTGTCCCCCGTCGTTCTGACGCTCATCGCCACCCGTGTCACTATTCGCACATAACACTGCACAGGTTTGCTCAAATCGATTTTATTTTACCATTTTTCATTCGTCGCGTGCCATTTACTGAATCATTTTGTTACGGTTGCACTTGGACCCGCAGCGTCCACTTAGCGGATTAGCCGTTGTGTCGCTGACACCAAGGACGTGGTTCCGTCCCTGGCCGCGGTGCCCGCTTTTCTGATGGAGACAAAAAGCGAAACGCCGTGTGTTCGAGATTTCGGCGCATGTTAAGATGTCCCAGGTGGTCAAAATATCCGGAGCCCTCCAATACGGCGCGCCTCATCGCCTGCGTTGCGTCGGCGCGTTAAACCCTACAATCAATAAAAAAAAATCAATATTTCCTATCGCCTAAATCAAGCACACATTTCTTTTTGCCTAAAATAACACTGCCTAGTACCAGCATTTGACATCTTGAAAACTATTTTTGTCTATTGCAGATCTGGTGGCCATCTTCGACTGAAAGAACAAGATGTAACTGCTCCGTCACCTGGGGTATCCGGAAGAAAACACTCTATGCCGGTTTGCGGTGTATTATTGAATGCATAAAATTGGTCCAATGTGCGTAGAAATCTAATGGTGTTTTAAAACCTAGAGTTATTGGGTCACTGATATGCCGTTCGCCGTCATGACATATTCTCTTACAGCCGTAGCAAAACCCTCATGCGGAATGTCCAATTAGAGCGTCACCGGGGGAAAGGTGACCTTCTTAGCATCTGAAACACCACTTCGCGATCTTCGCCTGCGATGGTCAGCTGTGTTGTTTTTTTTTTATTTTTGCTTGTAATACGCCAATCAGCTCCTTTCTCCACCAGAGCCTACACTCTTCATCCGCACAGCATGGCCCGGTCACAGGGGACCTATACTTAGAAATAAGCCTCTCAGACCCTGCTTTACCTCATTTTCTCGAGCTGCTTCTCCGGCTGGAACAGGCTATTCCGGTAAGAGAGAGCTTTGGCGCTGACGTCAGCATACGTAGGGGATTATCAATCGTATTTTTATCTGTTTGCTGCTGGCTTTGTGGCTTTGCTTCTGGCAGAAACCGGATCCGTGCAGCCAAAAATTTAAAAAAACTTCCGTCTATCTACACTTTAACGCTAGACGACAAGACGACAGGTCAGTTTTGGTGCAGCAGGACTATTACTGCAACAGAGTGCTATACCACCTTAACAAAATGCCTTGCATATGTGTCCATTCTGGCAAACAGAACAACGTCCGGGAAAGGTGCTGGAACGCTCGTTCATGTTAGTATTGGTAGAGTTTCGGGTTGGGCACATTCGGTAAAAATGAATAGCGAGGCAAAAGGAGTTGAACAAGTTGTAAAGCAGTTGTGCCAGTGCTCCTCTCTTGGGGATTCAACGCCAGCAATATCCTCTGGCAACTCTGAAAACTGAACGTGGCTGGAATCATATATATTGTATTTGTTTTTGTGATTTTATGGGTTTTGACGGCTGCACCAGAGTGATAGGTCAATGAATATATTTTATTGTGACCGCACCTATTGGGCTCCTCTTTGTTGGGGGAAGTGTGTAGCTGTGGCACTTATTTCAAATAACGGGCTCATACAATAGAGACCCTTTCAGCATTAACAAAGTACTATGGGTAAAAGAAGGTAACAATTCGAGGACAGAGCGTTCGGTTACAGTGGTGACGATCAGAAAGCAAGGATTGGCTCGATTGTTTCAACCGCACGTTTGCATCAACAAATTACCTGCTGCATAAGTACCAAAACCTGGTGTGAGAACTCCTCAACATAGAGACTGTCTGCCTTCGTGCGCTGTTTGACTTTCGCAGCATGACACAAAGATTCCTTTTAGAAGTCGAAGGGCATGCGTGTGGGGACACGTCTGAGCCGTATAGAATTCTATGAATGTGGCGTAGAGAAGAAGAAGTAGCTGTTAGCACGCTGCCAGTACTCGCCGCAATATTCCAGGGGCTTGCACTTTCACGATACCTACCGGGGGAACTGAGCTGTTTCTTCACGTACGGTCCGAACGCCGGTTGTACTTTCCTTCTGCGGCACACTGTAGGATGTCAGCGCAAGTTAAACATGCTCATTGGGCGGATTGTTGAGAGCCGTGTACCTGTCCGCATTGCTGCACTGTAACTTTTTGAAAATGACTGTAGGCGTATCAGGTGCGGCGTCTTAAACCAGACCTCGAATTTGGCTGCGTGCCTTCAAATGTATTTACTTGAACGGTTTTTCATTGGGCAGCGAGGAAGAAGGCAATTTTAATGCTTATTAACGCGCTGGATCGTGTTTCACATAACCTGCTTTTGCAACACGTAATAAGCCAGTGCAAAATTCCAGTTTCCGTGAGGTCTGTATTACCTTTGACCACAAGTGACACTTGAATTGGCCGCTTATAAGTATTCGCCATCCTGCCCTGCATTACAGATTTGTGATCTGGAATTCTTTAAGAAATCTGTTTTAGTAGATGAAAAACATTTTACGACAAACTGGTTAGACAGGCGGTGTATTTGTCTATTAGGTTTTATTTTACGGCAATAAACTTAAACTTGCGTAATGAACAGCGCTACCCTGATGGTGTTGGCGTTTCTGCCTCCTCACGACTGTATACTGTTCGGCTCAATAGGATAAATACCAATCTAGCTCTTACTACCACGGCGTCATCAACTACAAGTAACGCCTAACTAAATGTATCACTGTTCAGCTGCGTGTTGACAGGAACGAGAATTCTTAAAGCAAACCTTTTTGTGCCTCGCTGGCGTGCCGTGCAAAAAACCACGTACATAAAATCCACGTTGCACAGTTCCTCGAGAAAATAATCGCTTCCTGTGGTCGGAATACACTGGTCTCCTCGTGTTATAAATGCTCCATTTATTTGATTCTCCCATTTCGACACGGTCGTAGAACTTAGGACATTGGTTTTGTTGGATTTTGACTTTAAAACTAATACATATATTATATATAATATATATATATATATAATATATATATTATATATATACATAACATAATGTATTGTTCGGCAAGTCTCCTTCCAGAAGGACCAAGGGTTGGTCAGACCACAATTTAGGATTGCAGAGTCCCAACTGGCGCGAATCCATTTTAAAATTGCAAAAACAAACAGCTAATAGTGAATATAAATGATGTTTATAATATAAAGGCAGCTATTTCGTGGGATAAATACTGCTCTAATGAGCGTTTCTTTCTCTATTTGCCTATTTAATCGCCAATTAAGTCTTCATCAAGCAGTACTAATTGGGTGGAGGCAGGAGTGGCAAGCGTACAAAAAGACAAGGAAAGGGATTAACATTACCAACAACCAATTTCTGACACCAAACGATCGCATACTACCGCAGAAATAGGTGCTAATAGCAGGATTGGGTTTTTATTAGTTATCGAACAAAATTAAAGCCCCTTTCTTAATTAAGAGAAAGATGGTTAAAACGAAGATTTTTTTCGCGCACCCAGTGTCAAAGTCAAAATCCACTGCCCTAACTTCTACGACCGGTGTCGAAATAGGAGAATCGAATAGATGTAGCCTTTATAACACGAGAGACAAGCTCTATTCAGACCACAGGAAGCGTTATTTTCTCGAGGCACTTGTGCAACCTGGATTTTCCTGTAGTGCGTTTTGGCGCAACTTTGCACGGCGCCAGGGAGGCACAGAAAGCTTTGCTTTAAGAATTTTCTTTCCTGTCAACAAGCAGCTGAAACAGTGATATATTTAGTTCGGCGTCACTTGTAGTTGATTACGCCGTTGGTAGTAAGAGCTATATTGGTATTTTCCTATTGAGCGAACAGTATAGAGTCCGTGAGAAGGGAGAAAACGCCAACACCATCAGGGTAGCGCTGTTCATTACGCAAGTTTGAGTTTATTGCCGTAAAATAAAACCTAATAGACAAATACACCGCCTGTCTAACCAGTTGGTCGTAAACTTTTTTCATCTACTGAAAAGAGATTTTTTGAAGAATTCCAAATCACAAAGCTGTAATGCAGGGCAGGACGGCGAATACTTATAAGCGACAATTCAAGTGTTACTTGTGGTCAAAGGTTATACAGACTCCACGAAACTGGAATTTTGCCACTCGCTTATTACGTGTTGCAAAAAAAAGGTTCTGTTGAACACGATCCGCGCGTTAATAAGACATAAAATTGCGATTTCCTCGCTGCCCAATGAAAAACCGTTCAAGTAAATACATTTGAAGGCACGCAGCCAAATTCGAGCGTCTGGTTTAAGACGCCGCACCTATACGCCTACAGTCATTTCAAAAAGTTACGTGCAGCGATGCGGCAGGTACATGGCTCTCAACAATCCGCCCAATGAGCATGTTTAACTTGCGGTGACATCCTACAGTGTCCCATAGAAGGAAAGGTACAACCGGCGTTCGGACGTACGTGGAAGAACAGCAGCTCAGATCCCCCGGTAGGTACGTGAAAGTGCAAGGCCCCTGGAATATTGCGGCGAGTACTGGCAGCGTGCTAACAGCTACTTCTTCGTTTCTACGCCACATTCATAGAATTTTATACGGCTCAGACGTTCCCACACGCGTGCCCTTCGACTTCTAAAAGGAATCTTTGTGTCATGCTGGCGAAGTCAAACAGCGCACGTAGGAGACACGTCTCTATGTCGTGGAGTTGTCACACCAGGTAGCGCTTGTCTTTGTCCCGTCCGTCACCTGTAAGAATGTTTGCGCTGGAAATTCGTACAATGCCGTACTTACGCACCAGGTCATTTGTTGATGAAAACGTACGTGAAACAATCGTGTCGACCTTGCTTACTGATCGTCACCAGTGTAACGAACGCTCTGTCCTTGAATTGTTTGAAGGGAAAGCGAGTGTTAAGGCAGCGGGTGTCAAAAAAAAGAAACAGCCGAAGTTATGGTGATGGCATGCACTGAGTAGAGAAGCATTTTTTTGTTAAGTTAATCCTTGTCCGTCATGCCGGTAACACAAAACAAAATCATTTTTGCAGCAGAGTGGCTGCGTCGGCGTGTAAGTGAACGTCACTAAAAAGCTTAATATAATTTGTGGTTTAAGGCAATGGAGTACGCGAGTATGCCGTTAAAATAAGAGGGAAGTTAGCAATCATAACGCAGATTATAGACAGCAATTCGTCTCCTTAGCTGCAGCTCCCCAAACTTTTTACGTTGCTTTGTCGAATGACCCGTCAGCGCGTCTTCATTTCATCAGACAAATCTTCAAGCAGAATGGGTAGTCGAACGTACTGTTACCCCAAGGGGTGCCCAGTTTTTTTCATCCTGGCTGGCTTCAGGAATAAAATGGCAACCTTAGAGGGAACACGGCCGAGGAATCGTAATTAATACGTTCATGCAGCCCTCGCGGTAAACTTCTACGAACCTATCTCAACCACACATATCGCTAGCAGCGGGCCATTTGGCAAAGTGCTTTCGCCGACCGTACGAGTAACGAGAACTCGGCCCATCAGCAAGTGGTGCGCGGTGAACTGCATAGACAGCATCGGCTCAAAAGAAACAAAAAGGACCGACACTACGAATGAAGCGATCCGACTCCTTCAGAAAAAGCCAGACGAAAGCGGCCCTTCGCCACACATGATTGTGCTGCATACGATGATGAATCTTCGCCCTCCGCCCAATTATGGAAACTATTTGTGGGAACTGCACTCCGGCCGGGTCATTGTGCTTCAGAGCACTAACACTGATTTCGTCTTTGCATTGCGGGAGTGCAAAATGGTATTAAGAAAAGTTGCCCACGTGTGTGCTTGTTTTTATCCAAACAACATCTAAAAGCATTACCACCATCCCGGCCCCGTAACTTCTCCGACCCTTTATCTTTTAGAGCTCCGCGTTCTTTCCTTCCACTCTCGCTTCTCTCTAAATAAATACAATAGAAATATTTGTGTTTAAGTTGAGTTTTAATATGTAAATTTCCCGAAGGACGTGAAAAAGAACATTTCATGAAAAAGTTTAAAGCCAGATTCTACCAGCTGATTTAAAACTAAAAGTGTTGCTGCGTTGATTGGATCGAGTTAATGTAATCCGGTTAGACTTAAAGCGCAAGGAAGTGGGTGAAGTTAGGTTTGTTTTCTAAATTTCACGGAACCAAAAACCAGCAGTCTCATTTAAATGTAAGTTACGAGTTTCTTCGCGTCGCCGAAACACACTGGTGCTAGATTAATTAAAATACGACATCGCGGGCCGAAGTCATCGTGTTAGAATAATTGGGAAAAGGAGATCGGGGGGAACTTTTTGATCGCTTTCGCACTGCTTCCGTCCTTGGCGGCGGGTTGGATGGCAAACGGACCGACCCAACGACGACAGACAGACAGACAGACAGACAGACAGACAGACAGACAGACAGACAGACAGACAGACAGACAGACAGACAGACAGACAGACATGTGCGTATTTAAGTGGACAAAGATTATAGTATTCAGAAAATATGAACCGTAAGCATGAAAGTAACACATTGGTGGAACAAAACAACGTGCCATTTTGGCAGTAACACAAACTAAGGAGCAAACCATAAATATTGGTGATGTATTTCCAAGTCCCAAAAATTTAAGATTTGAATTTTAGTAACGATTTGAGTTGATTGAGTAAGAGAAAGATATTCCGAAATGCAGCCACAAAATTTTACCATCTCTCCGTAAGGAAAGTTGAGAGTAGCGCGAAAGCTCCGCCACATCAAAATTGCTTCAAAAAGTGCGTCAAAAGCTCCGCTGAAAGTGCGCCCAATCGATCGTCAAACGTTCGACGAAGTCCCAAATCGCAAACGACGCACGAAACCTCGCGACGATTTTTCGCGCGCTAAGTAAACGCATCTACGATAGATCTAACAAATCTAAATGAATATTGACACCTGGTTTCTGAGATAAAAGTTTGATTGATTATGATTGATTATGAGCTTATACATGCCGACGCTACACAGGCGATGAGGCGCGCCGTAGTGGAGGGCTCCGGAATAATTTTGACCACCTGGGAATCTTTAACGTGCGTGAAAATCTCGAACGTACGGACGTTTTTGCTTTTCGCCTCCATCAGAACGCAGCCGCCGTTTCCGGGAATCGCACCCGCGTCCTTGGGTATGAGATAAACGTATACCATTGCACTCCTTCGTGATCACTGCATGTAATGTCTTGTCTAGAACCGTTCTTTTTTGCGATGTTGAAGTAACCATTCTGACACAAAGAACGCCCTCTTTCACGCACGCGCCGTGTGTCCAGAGATATTATCAGAGCTTTTCAGTCGACCAACAGGTCTATGGGGAAATGCATTAATTTTTTAACAGTACACCATCGGTCCTACTATGAAAGCTCCAGCTTTATAATAGTTGTGAACCAGCTTGAGAGGTCCATGCCGCCTCAGGCACAGGCACAATAATGGTAGTTACATACAATGCGGAAACACAAAAATATGGTACAAAAAATTGCGCCCACCTCCCCGCGAGGGGAACCCTGTGTAGATGCGACGCATCGTGGGGTTCACTTGGTGTTTCCGTTGGAGTGATTCTGAAATCGCGTGAAACGTGTCGGGAACGCGTATGATTATTATGTTGTATGATTATTATTATGTTTTATTGGCCAGTCTTGGACAATCTCTCTTACTGGTATGCTTGGGGCTCCGCTGTCGCAACGACCTTTACTCCACATTGTTGCTGTAAGTGGGAGCTTCTTTTCTTTTATTGCAAGTGGTAATCATTGCCCCATCATGCGTTGTATCAGTAGCATCTTGACGTAGTTTGAATGAGTCAAGGATATAAGGCGCGTTCGTAGCATTTGATTCTGTTTCGGTTTTGTGGCGCAGTGGGAAGAGCACCATATACCTCCCGTTCCGGCCACAGGGTCGTGGTGTCGAAACCGGGAGCCGCTAACTATTATTTTTTTTATAGTGTAGGGGGAGGTGCGGACAACGCCGTATGGATGGACAAGAGAGTGAATGAGATGCAGTCACATCCAAAACGGTAATACACAAGACTAGAGCAATAATTTGGTCTCTCCTGTCTCTCTTCATAGCCTAAGAAAGCCCGGGTAAAGAATACATACTCACGACTTCGTCCGCTTTCATTAGTCGCACGTTTTGTAAGGTTTATGCCTTAAACTCAATGTTTCAAGTACATGTGTCACGAAGTACGAGCGAGAGCCGGGAATCCGAATGGCGTGGGAGCAGAACGAGCTTGGTATAGAATACTTTCCAGCGGCGGGTAAGTTTGTGATGGGCGTGGCCGCAAAGTTAATTAGAAAGTGCAACCTCAGATAAATGACATGTTCAACACGGCTTTCGTCTCGACATTTACAAAATGGATAAGTAATCCCCACATTTTTTTTTATGTCGGAGTTATGAGGACGCCCAGAAAAGCTAAATACAATTATTCCCCACGCAGCTCAATTTATTCACACCGAGAGCCAAATGGCGGGCGTTAGTAATACACTATTCCCCTAATATCAATTTCGCAATTAACTAACGCGGAGTAGCATCCAGTCATCGCCTTTGAGGACATCATGGGTGAGAAGGAGTAGCACAGATAAACATAATCAATTCAAGTTTCTCTCGCTTGACTTGAGTTCTTCGAAAGAACGTCAATAGGAGTGGTGAACGAAGCAGGCTTTGCGGAAGCGGACAAGCCAATCGGTAAGTGGTTCCAGGAGAAGCCAACGTATTCTGTGCCCGGCAAAACTTTCCGGCCCGGCTGGGTTCTTTGGTGCTGCACAAAAGGGCACTCAGACGCCCGCTTTCCGGCAAGCTCCTTTTATTTTTCGGGGGGAATTTATTTCCTCAGTATTTATTCCCGAAGATGGGTTGCCCTTTCAGAAAGTACAGCGGCCGCAATAGTCTTTCCTGCGTGCATTTATTCATCAGGGCCGTCTCTACCGACATCAATCTTTTAGCCACCGGAAGTATTGACTTGGCTTAACTTGGCTTGACTACCTTGATTTGGATTCGTGAAGGGCAGTCATTCATTGCACAAACATAGTTTTTGGAAGTATCGTTTGCTCCACGCAGTATTCGATGTTTAGCTAGTTTTGTTGGACACTCTTTACGGCGGTTTAGTCTGCTCCTTGACTTATCAGGGCTAAGCATTAAGCCGCCAGCGATTTTCCTCGCATGAAAGCTAGACTAATGGACACCGGCTCACCGTACAAGTTGTTCATAACTATTTTGATAGTTACTGGTTTCGTTGGCCGGGTGGTGTCTACGCGTTGTCATTGAGCGGCACAGTAGTGCAGCGGGTTGTCTGCAATATTATGTAATCAAAAAGTGTCACTGCATTGATTTGCGCAAATATCCATCTTGTACAAATCTTTTCGTTACCAAAGCCACGTATTGGACTTGATAACAACTGCGTGTCAAAACAAGCTCTCAGTAGGTGTCAGATTTATTCAAAGGGACAGCAAACAAAGGATTTCTTCGTTGAAATGCAAACTGACTTGTAAAACATGCGGTGGTATTCGAGGCAGCCAGTTCCTGGTACACTTTATCCCAATTCCGCATTTACCTCGCGTATTAAAAATGCAGCTAGCGTTATTTCCATACCCGAGTCAAACACTTTTCTTGTTGTCTTTTTGGTTTTTGAAATTTTGTGTTGTTTTTATTAAGCTTGCCTGGATCTTATAGCTTCGCTTTCGCAACTCTAAGCAGTGCCGGAGAAGAAATGGCTGGAATAATTCATGACCAGTCGCCCAAGGCAAGGATATACAACAGGGGGTACTGCCGAGTTCTCATTAAACCTGAGTTCAGCCACCTTACTGTGGTGCAGAAGCCACACCATGCATGGTTGCATTTATATCGCCTTCTGACAGTGCCTCAACTCCACGCATTTTTTACTACTTTACCACAATTCCACTGCGCTTCTTACAATATTCGCTGAGCAACACAAAGAGAGGGGAGAGGATAACTCAGGCGTGACCATTGAGGTTAGCCCCGATGCACCCATAGCTACCTATGCGCCCAGACAAACTACCTTAGTGTGGTCGACCATGGTGCGAAAGGTTTCTCGTATTTAAACAGGAGGCTACGGACTTTTGTGATTATTCACTCTTTCAGGTAACAATGAAACAATTGAAATGTGACTTGATGAGGTGTTGCAAACTATTAAAGCATTTTGGAACAGCTGGCTTGACCCGTCAGCATCGCGGACATAATGGCAACCTAAACCTCCCGTTGTAAAAACAAACTTAAAAATGCAACCAAATGCATCCTAGTTCACTGCAGCGGCGCGTTCTTATTCGAAATATATGTAATAACAACTTTTGTCGTCGATTCTGATGCACGTTTAGTATTTTTCACATTTGGTAGGACGTTACTAGCCAAGCAAAGTATCAAACAATGCGCAAAACTATACTCTTCCCACCATTCTCCCCGTGACAAGGACGGCCTCAAGCTAGTTTCATTGACGCTGGTGCTAGTTTCTTTTTTGTGTAGAAAACGATGGCCCCAACAGAACTACCGCATTTGTGGCATATTTTGTGATGGTGGACGCGACTTGCGGGAGGATTGAGGCAAGGACCACCTGCAAATTGATTTACACCCTTTTGTCTATAACTAACACCCCTACACCCTATGAAAAAACAAAAGCAAACACCCTGTCAATGTGTATGAATAGTAAAATACATGTCAAAAGGGTGTGGATGTGTTTACAAGGGTGTAGTGTGGTTTGAACGACGACGCACATTTAAGGGGTCTTTTTCTGTCTATTTTGTTAGGGTGTGAGGGCGTTAGTTGGACACTGATTTACACACTTAGTGATGTAAATCACTTTAGGATTTATGCCCTTAAAGGAACCTCGCAACACTTTTTTCAACGTTTTTTTGAAATCTTAAATGCGTGCAGAACGGGGTCACCCAACACACCAAGTACTTAGATTAGGGGGTTGCAAATTACCTCAGCCAAGAATTACTGCTCTGTGCCGATCAGGTAACTAGTAAACTCGTTGAAAAGACTTTTTCTCTTTTCCGGTATTGACGTTCTTTGACGGCTCGACTTACGTCACTATGGTCATGTAGCGGCTGTTGGCCTGTTTTCCTTCAGTTGCAGCAATGAACGCTTTTCGATAGCAACTTTAAAAAAGTCCAGAAAAAAGGCAGAATCGGAAGGCGCTATTTCGTGCGACTGAGCAATCACGCACTGCAGCTGCGTGCTGGCGATAACTATAGCTTTCGACAGTGGTTCTAAGGTGCGAAGGAAAGAGTGAAAGCGCTTATCGAAAGTGTTGCAGGGTCCCTTTAAGGGTGTAAATTGTTTTACAGTGGGAGAAATTCTTCCCCAGCGGCCACTGTTAGTGTTAATCTTTGTTCTACCCCTGCCTCCATTTTTACCTGGTCTCAATGACTCTCCGTTTGCCTGGGCTTCATCTCTCGAGATGGAAGTGACCGCTGTGTTTGCTCGATGTTGATCGGTGACCACGCCTTAATAAATGGGGTGGCTGACAGTGACTTCAGGGGTGTTGAAAGCCCCAAAAAATGTCCCCAAAAGCAAGATAAGACACCGCGCGTCATTGAGACAATTAATTTTACTGCCGCTGATAGACAATTATTCCAGAGCCTTGATGGTTTACATACTTTTCCATCGATTTTCAGTTCGCCGCACGTTGAGCGGTGCAATGTCTAGTCCTGAGAAGAAACTCAGCCCTGACACGTACAGATTATCACTGTACGCACGCATTGCTAATCACCAAATGTCACCGGAACTAATCAGTATCTATGCAGAAACAACACGCAAGCTTATATTTCAGTAATTAAAACGAGATATGTAACCTTTTAAATGGTTTATTCCAGGAATTATCGCTTATTCGCCTTTTCCGGAACTGCTGCCTTCACCTGTGTTCTAGGTTGGGACAATTGTCAATTTCGCGGTGATGAATATTTGGTTATTTGATTAACGGCTTCCGTTAATGCATTCTTTATTTTCCTGCATATTTTACTTTTATTAAAATGTATTTGTCCCTCTAGCATTACTGCCCCCTCCTCATTCTATCATATACGTTATAAAAGACAAAAATCATTACGAGATAGTATTCTGGCTGGATATTATGATGGCATCCGCATCGCGTTGCTTTATCGCGCAAACTTGAGGACCTCCTTGGCACCGCAGCCTTGCCCCGGCTTTAGGAGCGCAGAACTCCGTGATTTTAGAATGCCTCTATCGAGCCACACATGGGCACCATGCAAACCGTGCTTTGCGGTGTTCCCGTCTCAGTTGTTACATGCTCTCGCCTTAGCGACCCCATTGGCCACCAGCCGCATCTTCCATTGTTCAGCAGTTCCGGCGCTTCCTGAAGACCATGTCCACCTTTCTGCCGTCTACTCGGCCCTGACTACGCTTCCCTCCACACTTTACGCTATGCTTCAAGACGTACCAGCGACAACAAGACGTGTCCCACCGTTCTCGTGCGACATCGACGCCAATTAGTTAGCTGTAGCCGCCAGCGCCTAGACCTGGTGTCATCACGAGCAATTAGACACACACCGGACAGAATCTGCAGCTCGAAAACAGAGCCCCTGCAGCCACAACCATCGCCGCCTCGGCTTGTTGTCACAACTCACAGCGAATGGCAGGTTCGCTGTCGTTCTCTCTTCGCGGATCGACGCGGGCAATTTTCTACCAACACTGCCCATCTATTGAAACCGCAATACAATCCGAGGACGGGTACCGGACGGGTAGTCGGTCAGTGATAAGGGGAATTGAGATGTTTAAACAAGTTAAGGGCTCTGGTTTAAATAATTTCGAAAAAAAAGGTAGGGTGAAATTTCTTAACTAAATACCCCATGAAATATGTGTGCGGAACAATGTTATCATGGTCAGAGGTTTGCCTAATTCTGGCGTAAGCTAAGCCTAAATTACTACACATGGCTTGTTCAAGAGGTCAACGTCCTTAAAGGCCTACTGCACTCAAATTTCACCTCGACCAAATTTATTTTTAATGTGTAGTAAGTACACCCAAATCAGCTGGCACATGAGTTGTTGCCCCGTAAAACGCCTCGTTAATCAGTCAAAAGCGTTTAAAAAAGCTCCGCCGCAGACCACGCTGCACCTGCCGGCGGATCGCGTAAACAGCCATGACAAGCCTGTGACGTTCCAGCCGACGGGGGCTTCTTCCTCTGGCCAGCCACGCAGCTTAGGAACCGGTCGAGCTCTGCTCCGCACGCTTTACCTATTTGCTGCACCGTGCGCACGTAGAGCTTGCGCGCAGACTTGCTCTTGAGCTGGTGACCGTCCTGCTGCTCGCTGGACGGCTACAACGTCACTGCATAGAGCAGGCTGTCGAATTTTCCTTTCTGCAAAAAAAGTGTGGAATAGTAACTTGTGAGCCGCAATGTGTTTTTAATGCCCACAGAATTCAACCATGACACAGGAAGCCGCGTATCTTCTGAATTCAAAGAGCGAAGGTCATCCTTACACTACTCTTTAGATTCCAACGGTTACTTGTTGAAGTCTCCTCCATTCACCGTAGCCGTTGGTAAGCACAGGTCTTTTTGCTACCTACACAGCCGATGTTACGTGGTCTTTGTCGAACGCAAGTTACTGGCAACATTGACCCAACATCTAATACAGTAAGAGCTCGTTAATTCTAATCGGGAGGGGAAGAAATCGCCGTTCGTATAAGCAAAAGTTCGAACTCATGAAAGTGCAGAATAACACAGTAAACTCCGTTTGAAAAGAAAAAGGGAATGTCAACAATTTGGTACTTGAAAAAAAATGCGTAGTTGCAAGCTGCCATTTGTCCTTAAAGACCACAGGCAGTATTGTTTGCTTTAACGAGTGAATGTAGAACAAGACCTCCTTGATTCCTTCTTCAGAACTGAACAAGTGGAGGGAGCCATTTAATCTGGACCTGTTTGTTGTAGCAGACAGCCGCTCTTGTGCTTCGTCTTTCTCTTTGTCGTCATTACTGGCAGCGACAGGTTCTGCTCTCTGGCCAGAAAAATGATCTCCTAGTTGGTCAGCGCAGCACACAACATTGCATCCGCGTACAAATCTACATTGGCGGTGAGCGCGAACACAGGCGGCGCTGCGAAGCGCGCCTCCGTGACGTCAGCTTAGGGATTCTCGCATTTGTCGTCTGCTTCACTTAGGATCGCTCTCCCTGCTGTTTCTTTGCGCTCGGTCAACGTCTGATGCTTTTCCGCACCAGAATTGGCGTGTGGGCAACTTTTTATCATAATAATAGGCTTGAAATCGCATACACTAGCTCATGGTGTCAATTAAAGTATAGTTTTGGATACCGCTACGGGAGAAACATTGCCGGCGCCACCCCATTCCTTGCGAAGCCGGTCCTGTGCGGAGCGCGAAGAGTCGGAGCTAGGCGTCAGCTTCTCATGTGAGCATTCGAACAAAAGGAACAGTCAAGTGCCAATAACCGACAGCAGCGAAAATGGAAGGCCAAAACAAATTCTAGGCCTTCAGGGCTGTCGGCTTTGGCAGAAGGCATCACGATTCCCGGTAATCATATGTAAGGTGAAAACAGTTTTTGCAACCTTGCCGAACGCTCGAACGCCTTTTGTCACATCAATTTACCGTTGTCAAGGCATGGAAGTTTGCCGACATGCACTTTAGACTGCAAAAACTGTAGGATTGAGTGCCAAATAACCACAGTGTTTATACGCGCGTGCTGATTTTATCCAGGCAATCTAACCAGTATGGAGGTTTATTGAGCAAAACGAGGTCAACGTCTTCGTTAAATTTTAGTAACACATATATGTTTGTTAGACATGGAGAGATATTCGGAACATTTTGCACAGCCATATCTTCCCGATATTCGGATATGCGTTATAGGAAAACTGCACTCAAAAGGAGGAGGAGGAGTAAGGGGAGGAGGAGAAAACTTTGTTAAACATTTCAATCGATCTGGTTAGTGGGCGGGTCCTCAGTTCAGGACAAGAGAGTAAAAGTAATTTTCTTCAATCAGAGAACGCCATCGCGAGTAGAATAGGATTTGTTCTTCGCGCCTGGAAGGGTTGAAAAGCAGTAAAGAGCTACTTGGAATTCTTCTTCGGTTTCGAGTCTTGTAATATATGCAGGTGTACTATTTATTACGTTAGTTAGCGAGTATATCATGCCTTCAACACCGTAATCATGTCATCATTGTTCGAGTTGAGAGTCAGTTCGTTATGATAACGATATAATTACGATAGAAATTCGAGCACAAAAGCCGCCTTCGAGTACTGTGGACCACGTTGTTTAGGGCGCGATCGCGGTGGCGTAGCACAAACCTTCTCATTGTATTTGCATGTGAATAAACAAAGCGCGCTGCGGATATGCACCTTCTTGCACGCAGCCGTAATGAAAGCCAATTTGTGAAGAAGGGAATGTATGCCATACAAAACGAAGGAAATATCCACACGACCTTTGTGAGGCTCCCAAACATCCCGAAATCTCCTAATAAGAAGTTGGTGACGGCGCAGAAAAATTAATGCGTTGGGCAGAAAAAAAAGCAAGAACATTAATCCGCTACAAGAAACAACGAAAGAAACAGAAGAAAGCCGCTTTATTTCCTGCTGTGCGATGAGCGTGTAGAGGCCGCTGCTTGGTACGTAGTATTAGACTGTTGAGTCTTCATAGGAGCATCTCAAAAATACTGCAGGGAAGCCTACGCATTTTGAATACTTATCGAGAAGCTCTGATCGCTCATCCTCGCGAATAAGCAGAAAGGACGAGTTACACACGATCTTCTGACCGATACTCTGAAGAAAGTTGTTCTCTTCTCTTTGTGTGTTGCAAACTTGTGGGGATACAGCTTCAAATTATTCGGATGCGTCAGAAGCTGGCAAAATAACTGAGTCGCTAGAAATACGCTTTTTAACGCACTACAGCACGAAGCGGGCGATTTCTAGCCCAGGCACTGTTGCCCCTCACAAGCGGAGTGTAGCAGACGACAGCGGCGCGAATCCCTAAGCCGACGTCAGAGCCAGGGGGCGCCACTCAAAGATCTCACCGCCAATAGTGCGCTAAGATTACGTCTCCAAAACCGTGTGCCATGGGGATTTTGGTTGGTTGGTTGGTACCAAAAAAAAAAATGGCTCGTACCCACTCAGGGGGATTGGCCAGGAAAATGGGCGCTAACTGAGAGAAGAGGAAAAACTGGAATTTGGATAAAAAGAAGTAAGTGAATAAATACAGGAAAAAGTGAGTATAAACGGAATAAAAAGATAATAAGTAAACTGCCAGAAAGTGAAGGTGCGGTAGCAGATAGAGCTCACCAACTACAAAATCAACACAAATGAATAAGGAAAGGATAGGCCGAAGGACAATCGTGGAAAGTACGTAAAAAAATAAAGAAAGAAGATTCGGCAGAGAAGGAGAGGCAGTGAGCGGGAAGGCAGAGGATATAGGCGCAGACATGTTTTTAAGAGCAGCCCGCCATCTTGAATTAGCGGCTAGCACGGTAGACGGCGTGATTCAAAGATGAATGAATGTACAGCGCGGCAAAGATCCCCGAGGCGAAAACCCAGTACTGTCGCCCCGAATGATAATATTAGAGGAACAGTGATTAGGTTTGGTTTACCTGAGTTTCATCTTTTTTCTTCGTCCTCCTCTCAACTCCAGAGGCGACAAAGGTGCGTGCCCAGGTAGCGTGTGCGTCTGCCACGCAGTGTGTCAGTCGCCAAGCCGCCAACGCGACGACGCATAATTCGAATTAAAGGGCTTTCTCAAACATGGATTTCTGTGGAGCTTTGCCGGACCGAATCGTACAGTTCGCTTTATCCATGAATTCGAACTATTGAAGTTGGAATTAGGGAGCTTTCGCTGTGCAACATTTTTGGTACATACGCCACGCGAAAGCCACCTATCAAGTCAAGCAATGTGGCGTATGACGCTTGCAGGAGAAGCCTCCCCAGACCACATCGATTAAAGCGGCCCAGTGTGAAACTAACCGTGATAGAAGAAGAGCAAGAGCTAAGCTTGTACAGGAGGAACACGGGAGGAGAAGGAGGATGTCGGGGGTTGAGAGTAGCAGTGATGACCAGGCAGTTGTGATTTTTGATGCCTTCCCTATTTTCTCTCAGTGTTCGTCGATAGATCGTTCTAAACGATGGCATCGTGACCGAAAGAAGGGGGGGGGGGGTGGGACAACGGAAACGGACAAGTAGAAACCGCCGAGCAAAGTTGTTAAGCGAAGAGGCCCGCATCGCCCTATACAAGCAGCGTGGCTTAACGGTCCGATCACCACTCTCCCTCGATGTCCGTTCGCAGCGCCGGTTTGTGATGAAACAGCTTGACCGTGAAATGAGCGGCTCGTCAAAAGGGACTCGTTCTCCTGGCGATCCTTCCCACATCTGCTACTGTTTTTGCCCAAACACATTTGCTTGCTATTTTTGCTTGATTTTTGCGTTTTGTCTACGTAGCACTGTAGGCAGGTGGTTTCTTCTCCCTTTTCTCTGCTCTCCCGACACTTTTTAGATTACCTTGGCCTTCTCACGATACGCCTTGGGGCCATTCTCTTTTCACGGTATTTGTTGGGCTCCAGCGTGTGCTCTTGGTGTTCCTAGAAGGGTCGAATCCAATGAGCCGCGCTTTTCTTCTGCCATCTGCCCTGATTGGAGTGAGCGTTTGACGGTGACTAATTCGAGGGTCACAATTAACCGTTTTTTCCCCCTCGAGGAGTCCCAATTATTGTGTTTTCTGTTATCCGGAGTTTGATCACGCGGATGTGTGTTTAACGACCAGAAAGTTCCCTCGGAAAGTGGGAGCCTAAGCTCCGGGTGATCGGCGGGTGCATTTATAATCTGGCGATAGCCTTGAAAATTGCTTGAAAATCAGAGCTGCGAAAGAATCGGCACAGCTTGCACTGGTGGTGCAAGCTGGAGAAACAGCGGAGCTTCGGGTCGACCTAGCTTCTCTCCCAACACTGACAGCAGATCTCAGAAGAGAGCGAGCAGCCGTACCCCAGCAGTGCAAAGCCGTTTTGCACGGCACTGTAAAGCAAACACCTTTGAAGTATGTACAGAGTTTATTCAGTACCAATCGTCGCCATCTCTTTTGTCTTCGTCTTTCGACAACACAGCGACGTAGGGTGAATCCTCACGCAGCACGCCCTCGCCTCCGTAGACCTCCACTTCTCGTAAATTCATCCGGTGGCCGTCTCCCCGTGTGGATTGTGAAGGGACGGCTTGAGCAATTCGTCGTCATTGTCTTCAGCGCGCAGGACCCGTGGCGCTCCGATCACTACACGGCGACGACGATGACGGAAGCGGGAGCTCCTGGTCGCCGCGATGAACGCGTTCACCTGCACTCCGTGATTTTTGCCTCCACCGGACAGATTTGTGTAGGCCTAAACCGCTCTGCGGTGAAATATCATAAGGGAAAGAACTCAGCGCCGGTGTTTCCGTTGCAAATTCCAAGGAAACAAAAGGAAGCAAACTTGAATTAAGGAAACAAAGCACGAGTATTTTAGCAGGAGGTCGGTTAGTGAGGAGGAGATACGGTCCTCTTTACCGAGTAGTTAACCGGAGGTGTGGGAAGCACCGGACTCGAACTGTTTGCAGCGTGACGAAACACAACTGTGAGAGTGAGGCTGCGGGTGTGCGTGCGCGTTGGCACATTCGACTACCGTTCGATTAGGTCTGGATGTTGCTCAGGCTTGTACTAACGCTAAAACAGAAGAACAATACCAGTAGAAAGGGTATGTTAAGGAGACTTTAAAGAAAAAACGAATTTTGTTATAAAGGTACGAGATGCTGAAGCCGAGGCGCTTTTGGTACAATTATTAACGAGACATTTCTGATGTAAGAGAGACCAAATAAAGGCTAACTTATACACGCGCTGCTTGTGGTTTTATATGAAATGCCTTGAAGGGTTTTTAGGTATCTGTCCGTATCTGAATAGTATGTTCGGTTTTACAAAAGAAGAAAACACATCCACGAGAACGGAGCGACTACACAGAAGACAATGTTCAAATCTCACAGGTTTAGATTTACCGCTCTGGCCAATATACTTTACGTTACATGACAAAGTAGCTGTCCGCTTCCGTTAGTGCCAAGTGGCACCATGGCCGTCATTTTACATCTTATGGGATTCGTCGTGTTCAGTGCTGTGTTCGTGTTTCTTCACGACTACAGTTCCCTGAAGATTCTTCTTCATCCTTCATCTAAATATGCCTCAGGAAAGAAGTTGCCATTGTCTAAGGTCATTTTACTTACGAGCACAAGTGATAAATAACAATGTGAATACCCGTAAGTGCGTGAAAGTGCCCCGAGCGATGCAGTTTGAGAGATGGAACGTTTAAGAAAAGAACTATTACCCTCGTTGCTTAGCTCCCATAACTTAAGGCTCATAAGGACACCTCTCCTCTTCAGCGGTCGCTGTCAGCGAGCAATTAGGGATTGAATGAGACTGCGGGACCCATGTCAGCTTAATTAAGGCTGTGCTTTCTGCGGTCCTCTACTTGCTGCTATTCTGTTAAGCTGCAAGAGTGGCCAGGGCAAGAATGAATTTCGGCTAGAAACGACGTTGTGGAGAAACTTCGTTTCTGTTCGTATGGCAACGTGCACTTGGAAGCTAATTTGCGCTTGGTCAAAAACGTGTACCACTGATCTTTCTTGTATGTGGCGAAATGATCTTACTGGCATTAAATGCGTCATCCAAAATTTAGGGCTGCATGTTGCTCGCCAATAAAACCAATAAAGCTCAGTTTTTAACCAGACATCCACTTCTAACAACGAAATAAATTCTGCAAACCAGCAAGGCATAGTCCTTTTGGGATCGTCTGCTTGCATGTTTAAGTACCTATGGTCAAATAATAATGGCCACTTGACACAGTGTATGAGCTTTTATAACGAAATAAAGTGCTCTTTTCTTCGTGTATTTCGTGAGGTCCCTCCTGTAGAAACCGCGGATGCTGTTAATAAATGCACAAGTTTCGATTCTTGCAACTGTGGGACTTCACGTGGTATAGACTTCACTGGTCTCGCATTAGACAACTGCTGAAGCGGCGTAAAACTTCGAATTTTAAGGCAAGGTTAAATTAGAGGCTTCCCGTAGTGTTGTCAGTGACAATGGCTACCAATCTTATTACCAGCATACACTGACGTATGCCAGGACGTATGCAAAAAATTTTGAACAAATCCTATATTTTGCTGAAAATAGAGCACGTCATCAGTAGGCCACAATTTTATAATAATTTTTGTAATTTCTTGGGATTTTTAAAATTTTACCCACATTCTCTTGCTAAATATTTTCACAATTTTACGGTCCACACACGTATACGCTGGTGATAAATGAACATTCAAATTATTTGCTCTCTCCAGGTGACGATTATGACTTTATGATCGGTGAAGTGTACTTAAATGTGTTTTACAGCCTTCATTCGAGCGTGATATTTTATTAGCGAGCGTACACTCTCGTGCAACCACTGCTTGCTGATGAGTGTTTTTCGGCGTCCCATATGTTGTGCGAGAAGGCTTTTACCGCAAAACGCCGAGGGTTCCTATCAAACGAGGAGTTGTTCGTTTCCTTGAAAATTGAAAAAGAGAAAGTGAGAAGTCTCGGTGATACCCAAAACCCACGCGACATATTTACCCTGCACAGTAATTGCCTCCTCAGTAAACCATGCTCCTATCTTTGCCTCTCTGCAAGTGTGACACATCTCGAGAAGTGCTCTCAGATGCAGCCGCATTGGAGAATGTTTTAATAAACACTCAGCTTTATTTCTATGTGCATTTCTTTAATGTCGCTTTCCCGCCAAAACGCATCACTGGGTTAATGACGGAGGCGCTGACTGGTTACAAGACAGGCAGCCTCGCCGTTACCGCAGTCCCCTTAAAGAACTGCGCGGCCACCTCTGAATTATTCAACACTTGGCTCAAATTACGAACGCCGCGCTCGCAAAGGGGTCACGCGGCGCCGGCTGCACACACTTTTCGCCACCGCTTTAGACTGCCTCCCAAGAGTTCAGAGATCGCCATACGATGTAATGATGCCTTTGTAAGAATCACCCAGATTTACTTGGCGGTTAAAGGTATGCGGAGAACGCGACCATGAGGTCCGGTGATGATGTCTCGGGAGGCCTCCTCGGTTTGCAGCTTCAAGTATTCAAATTTCGTGGCGGCAATCTTAATTCAGTATGGCTGTAACTGGTCACAAACTCGTGTCTGTCCGTCGCCCGTGGTGACCGTAGTGATGATATTCTACGAGCATCTCACGCATGGGTGCGTTATACTTCCTTAGGAAATAGCTCTTTATTCACAAAGAACGCTAGCAAAGGCTACTAGGTTAATTTAAGTTCTGTAAATATACCACTGGGATCCATATTTACAATAAGCAAGTTTCCCGTACCCTAACTCAATGAAATTAATTTATGATATCACCTCATTATGTAGGTGATTATGATATGAATAACAATTGCAACAGGATGCTCCTACATGGCACCCATACAGGAAATTCGCCAAACATTTCCCGAAAAATATTTGCTGAAACCCACCAAACGGCCATCTGCACAACTATCAGCCTCTCATATGGCGACATTAAACGCGTCTACCCACGGAATTGGCGAACACTGAATCGAATGCGCAATTTGCATGCAACAAATGCCGGCATGGTTGGTTGCTTGCTGCTTGCATTAAAGAAGTATAATGCAAAATCATAAATGGCCCACTGAGCGGAAATGCTGGCTTGGGGGACAGGGTCAGCACTTGTCACATGCGTTAGACCCTAAATACCTCCTGTCTGTGAAGCACTCCATAGCGCGAGAAATTGCATGGCACCCGCTGAAGCCGGGCAGTAGTGGAAGGTGGCCAGCCGGCCCGAGTACAACGCACATAAACTAAGTTAGCCGAATAACGCAGCCAAGGGAGAGAACAGACAGTCAGCAAAAGGCAACACTGTATTTATGTCTCTCAATGCGCGGCAGCAAGAACGTGCCGTGGCCCAACGCCTATGATACTGATCGAAACCATTCGAAAGCGCAAGATAGAAGCGGATAGCGAAGCAAAATTGGGCCAAGTGGCAAGAGGACGAAGCTCATTCGAGACCGCGGCGTGCAAGGAAGGCGTCTCACACGTTCAAATGAATGCCTCAAATTGAAAGTACGGCTGTCGCATTCACATTGCTTTAAAATGGTTCAATTGCCTTCGTACTTTATAATTTTAGCATTTTTGCATGCAATGTAAATTTGGAGGATAAGGACATCGGCGGATTTTTCTTAATGTTTCTTTCTTTACCGCTTGAGCATTCAGGTAAGTTCCTAGAGAAGCTTTGAAGGCGGTGCGCATGGGATTGCTGTCGTAGATTGTTTATTTTATCCTCAGCTTTTATATTGAAGATGAGTGCCGCCAATGCTTCCGCGTCCTCACTCCAAATATATCGCCATATTCGCCGTCCCTTTTTAGCTTTTTAGTAGTGGTTGCGTGCTCAGAAAGAGTGGTGTCCAAAAATAGCCAGGGCCCCCTAATACTTCCCGCCGCACTTGATCCACACTCCGAAAGGGGAGAAGATAGGGAAGTGTGCGGCAGCGATAAGAGATGCCGCCAAAATGTCCGGCTACACCATTAGAGCCAGCTTGCGAGTAACGCTGCGTAGCTAAACATCTCAAGATAACAACGCCTTGCAGTGGTATTATCAGTATAAAACTAATGAAGTGCATTTTTATTCTGACTCTCTGATAAAGAAAACTTTATTCTTGCAAGAATTAGCTCGCCAATCCGCCTGCCTGTAGCTAAAAGTACGGAAACACCATGGTGACGCGTTCTGCTTCCCTTTGCGTGGATGTAAACTCTAATATTCATCACTCTGAACATCGGTTATGGGAGGCCTAAAGGAACAGCAAAAATGTTTGCTAAGGCAGGGTGGTTCGGAGCAAACTGCCTCGGAGCAAACATCCTGTCATTAGGGCAACCACACTGCATTATGGTAGTGCTGATAATTTGCATAAGATACCTGCGGCACTCATCAAAGGTTAACATTTATTACGGCCCAGCAAATAGTTCCCCTTTGACCGAGCATTCATTTTTTTTCGCAGGGGTAACCGGTTCCTGCAAATGCCATTTTTAATTTCTGCCTATTCGAAGCAGAACGCCTGGTGCGAATTTTCGGAACGCCCGCTTTAACTTCGTATTCATGAGAAGATACTCATAAAACGTCTCGCACAGCGGCGAAAATGGCCGTTAACAACTATTCCACCCTGCTTGTTAAGAAGCATTTATGTTTAGTGAAAGTAAATTCACAAAACTCAAAACACGTAAAGTAGCTAGAGGCGCACGTTGTGATGAAAGAGCTAGAATCCAAGTTGGTCAGCGTTCGTAAGCTGGGCGTTTTGAAGCATTCTGATTGTATCTCGGCCAAAACTCGTGCGGGATATACAGGCGTGTTGCCCATAAAGCAACGTTTAGACTGTGAAATGATTTAAACCCGTAAAGGTGTTTTTTTTTTGTTGTCTATAACTTACACCCTTACACCCTAGAAAAAAAACAAAGGAAAGCACCCTTTACGGGTGATTTTCCGTTGACGTCTTTATACCCTAGCATAACCACAAGAATACACCTTTTAAAGGCGTTTTTTTTATTACTATTACACCCCATTCAGGGATGTTTATTTTTCTTTCTAATAGGGTGTAAGGTTGTTGCTATAGAAAACCGGTAGAAATTTTTGACGGTGTACACTTCTTGGAATCCGATCGCTGTCTCTAGAAGGGGACACCGAAGAGCACGCTAGTTTCACCGAGTACCGTCCCTGCAGTCGACGACTCCGCAGCGTTAGAACAGTAACAGTTCAGTGGAAAAAAAGTCAGCCCATAAGTGTGTTCTCTCTCTCTCTCTTTCTTTCTTTCATTTATCTTGGTTCCTGCCATTATTTGCGTAAGAGTTCGACGTTGGACAGTCGCCGGTGGCCCACCGCAGATTGCAATACCTCCACGTTCCCCAACGTGCTGTTCATGCTCCCACATTGAACTCGATGCGTCTTGTAATGCTTCTTCAGCACCCAGTCTGTACTTGCCGATAGTGTCTGCGGTCGCGAGCTTTCAGAGCGGTTTAATTTCGCCCGCTCCGGAAACCACTTCGCATCCCTTGTCGCTGTTTATCTTAGTGAGAGATTGAAGTGAGAATGCGCTTGAATGGGGAGGTTGCTATAGGAAAGAAGTAAGAATGATACGTAAGAGGCCGGAGTTTCCTTGAAGCATTGGGTGCCGATATTGGAAGCAGGCGTCCAGTCTTCTAGGTTGCCGGCGCTCCGCGTGTCTTTGAGAAGTACTCCATGATTGATGTGCTTGAGATTGCTCGCCGCCGGCGGCCTAGATGCGTCAGCAATTTAATAGATTGCTCTCGTCGTAATGGCGGTGGATCCTCGAGAAATGCGCACAGTCATCTTCCGTGATTGCTCTTCTTTTTTTACATTGTTTGTTCTCTCTGATGCCGTAAACCATATGCGCAACCCTTTAAACTATGCTTTTATCCTCTAGTTGATCGGGATATTTTGTGTTAAGGCTAAAACTAACTGTGTTACATACCAACGGAGAAGGTCACACCCGCAGGAGTGCAATATTGGCCAACGTTTTGACGTTTGGCTTTACGGTACACTTTGAAGTCTAACGGCGTTAGCAGGTACCGAAGCTTGACGAACAATACGCGGCAAATGAAACGCGAACATGTAAATATGAATCAGGACACGCAAAATTGAAAAATACTGTTTGTTGAGGTCTAATAATGGCGCGCTATGGTATATTCGGAAAGTCACATTTCCGGACTTTGTTTTTGTAACCAAGCCATGCATCATTTTGACTTGTATGGAACGAAATCAGCGCTATTTGCGTGTTCTGATTCATATTCTCGTGTTCGCGTTTCATTTGCCGCGTATTGTACAATATGTGTGACTTGGCTTCACACGTCGTTAGGCTTACCCTTAGTGCTGACGTATGGTGAGCCTGGTAAGTGGATATAACACATCCCCGCAGGGCTGTATTGACCAACACTTACTCCCGTGATTTTTATTTAGTCCGACTTGCAATACTCTTGTTCCCACACTCCTGCGACTCTCAAAACTAAAGCAGTGTCAGACAACCAAAGAGCAGCAGGCACCCACAGAGGCGAGTTGGTTTACGGTTTATCCAATATCGCTTGTTTTGTGAGAGACCCATCCAGAATCATGCCAGGAAATTGGCACTCGTTAACCCATTTCTCTCGCAGAAATCAGACACTTTTTAGTCCCCCTCAAATTTGAAACAGTGGCGTACAGGTTCCGGAAATCAAAGTAATCAAGCAGTGAGATCATGATAACGGCAAACGACCGGGTTCTGTTCTGCGCAAACATTCCAAGGCTACCATTATCTCGGCGATTTAGGTTAGCCTAGTGTCACTAGATGAGTTTACAGATTATCGGCACTCTTTTCTCCTATTGTTCTGTGCTGCCGCCATGATTATTGGTCAGTTCGTATTATGTGACATGTGTTTACAATTCGACGGTTCGGGTGCGCCGCGATTTTGTTGTTTATACATTTTAGTCGGTCAACTCTGCTGGAGTTGCTTGTCCTCCCTGCTCTGCGGCTGCGCGCGCCTGACGTCGCTCCGAATGTGAATCAAGCATCACGCGTGTAACACCATTTCAGCAGCAGAAGTGTGTCCAAAGATGCCGTTTTGCTGCACCTTCGGTAGAGTTGTTAACCAACAGGCCGGTCAAAGTTAGCGGCGAGGATTCAAATGCGGGAATCTGGAAAGACTGATAAAAACCAAATGACGGCCGTTGCAAATTGCGTACCCGAGTGGTGGTGCTCTGATACCGTATCTAAGGACACTAGTTTAGCCGAGTGGCAATTTGTAATGCACAAAATGGCAGATAACTAGACGGGAACAAGAATAAATAATACGGTTTGAAGTAGGAGAGAAAGCCGACGCAAATATTTGGTAGGTTATTTGCCAAGTAGCTAACATCGAAGAAATTTTTACGGCGGCTGTGAATAGTATTATTTTTTTATCATGTATACAAAGCTGACCGAAGGTTTCCTTTTTTGCTACTCGTATTGGGTAGCTGGAGGATGATCTCAAATTCCAGTAAACACGTTTTTAGGATGATTGTGGTGGTAAGGAATAACTGAAGCGCTACAGGTCTTCAGCTTTTACATATTTTATTTCAGAGCTCGACGTCATGCTCCAATTGTTCTAAAAAGATACAGTTGCAACATTACTTAGGAACCTCGTGTGTTTTGAGTTAGGGTATTAGATTGAGCTGTAGAGCAAACCCACGCTCCTTTGTATTTCGGTACTGATGTCTTATCTGGCCGGCGCTACCTGGCCAATTATTCAAACGGAATTTAATACACGCTTCTAATTTTCAATTCATTCGTTTCCTTGCGTTGGGCAAGAGGACCGTCGTCACTGTGGATTGCGTATTTTAATTTTGCGTCACCGAGAAAATTCGCATTACTGAAGAAGCTTCGAATACACGTGTCTATTGGTGAGTATTATTTTTTTATTTATTGCTGCTGCGTTTTTTCGTGCACCATAAGACCAATTTGCCAAGAAAGCTACTACTTGCAAAAGCATCGCGCCAATAACAAGTAGCAGTTCGGCTCCGCCGCATAAAGACCCTGCTTACAGCGGTGCACGCTTTACAGAAAATAAGGGCTTGTCGATCACCGAGAGTTTAATGAAAAGTAATAGCTCAGCATCAATTAAGAAGTAAACCAGTGGATTTACTGGGAAAAACACTTAAAGCTTCCACCTGTATAATAGTAACCTATCATTGGAACATTTTTTTCAATTGTTGCAGACGTCTTGCGGTCTGTGTCAGTTTACAATCAGAATAAAGCTTTGGCCGCGTGTTTGCTCCTTTGGCTGACCCGGGTTTCCTGGAGAAGAATTAAGAAGGGTGAAATTGACATCTTTACCGAGCCAGCTTGGACCAACACCGAATGGGCCTCAGCGTGGCATTGTCCAGTACGTCCCGAATTTGACGGTTCCATTACGAAACATGTACTTTATGCGTCTCCCATTGAAGCCGAACTGCGTGGCATTCTCCATTCACTGGACCATCTTGCCTACAACGTCTCTGCTCCACTACCGTGCCCGACATTCGTATAACTCAACCGACTAGCAAAAACTGCTATTGACGAATTCAACAAGGGCTTTCTCTGACATCCTAGCTAATCCACAGATTCAAGCTATTGGTCAACATACTTCGCTCAGAACAGGCACTAAAACTCGCCTGGCCATGGAATACCGGGGACACATGATGGCAGGGATAATGGCACCAGACCGTGCACATCCGCGGCTAGGGAGAGCCTCCTCGTTAACCCCTTACCACTGGAGCGCCAATCCCCTGCTGCTGTGCTCGCCCACCTCCTATCATCTGCAACTTCGACCACCCTCACCACGAGTGCAGATGGCCGCCTAGCAATCACCGAAAGCCTCTGCTTGGCTACCTCAATGGCGTCCTTCTCTCCCACAACCCAAGCCGGAAATTTTCATCATCAATAAGACTCTTGGCCAACCGCGCTCCTCACCCCTCACATCATAGCCAAATGGATTCACACCTGGGAAGTCAAACACGACCACACGTTGTCCGCAACTCTTAACACAACTTCGACCACGGCACCTAAACCCATTTAATCTGGCACTGTGCTGCATTCTCAGACCATCGATACATTCTCGAACATGCACTGTCAAGTGGTTCTTCACCAGATACTCCTCATACCATGACCCCAAATTCCTCGCCGCGCAAGGCACTTTTCCCTTGAGAGCGGCCTGGCTCGAGTAGTGTGAGCCGGGTGCTACAACCCACTCATCCCCTCAAACTGAAGAATTATTGCCTCACTTGGAAGCGCGGCCTGCATGATCCTTGAAGATTCAAGAAGTGGTATTTTTCCCTCCCTATTATTCACATTTCCCCCCTCTGGCCAACCGGGTTTCCGTTCCCAATAAACGACTTTACTACTACTACTACTACTACTACTACTACTTCTACTACTACTACTACTACTACTACTACTACTACTACTACTACTACTACTACTTTCTACTACTACTACTTCTACTACTACTGCTACTACTACTACTACTACTATTACTTCTACTACTGCTACTGCTACTACTACTACTACTACTACTACTACTACCCCACCACTACCACTACCACTACACTACACTACTACTACTACTACTACTACTACTACTACTACTACTACTACTATACTACTACTACTACTACTACTACTACTACTACTACTACTACTACTACTTTGGCTGCAAACGTCTCCGCCACCTCTGCCTCATCAATGCAATACTTTTCTCTCACGCCAATCTTTCACTCTATTTCTCTCCTGTTTCACTAATACCATGATAAGCGCGGGTATACTTTGCTCAGTTCTGATTAATGCAGGCGAGTTCCACTGCTCGTTCCATCTACAAGAACATTTCATTACTAACTTCTTGTAATACCGTCAAGAGGGCCGGTGTCGCGTGAGCGCTTTATTCTATTATTGGGCAAAACATTTTTTTCAACACGTATTTCTGTATTTGCTAACAAAAAACGAGCAGCCATGTATTTTTAATTAAGCAACACGCCAAATATTACTTGTGTATTTACGTCTTGCCTAAAATATGCCTAATGGGTGCTTTTCCTCAAGAATGGGAGTGGGCGTGGGAGTGGGCTTGGGAGCAGCTACGTGATGCGGCAGTCTAACACTCTGCGAATTCTTGCGCAGGCGTGGCCTTTGGTGTGCCTTTGAATCATCGTTGCATCCTTTCAGACCCTGAATTCCGATGCAACTACAGTGGCGCTTCGCCTTCAAGAAGACCCCCCGTTTGTGCTTCCCGCGCAACCGTACTGGAACTTTGCCCCTTCTTTTCTGGTGCCCACATCGAGCACGGCATCAACGGTGGACGCCGATAAAAACGAACGGTGCCAATCGGGCCCCTTCAGTGGGCGTGGGAGCGGCTACGTGATGCGGCTGTCTAACACTCTGCGATTGTTTGCGCAGATTAGTACGTGTACAGCTTTGTACTATCGTAAGTCTAATAACCTGTGCTTATTGCTGTTCCCACGCCCGGGAGTGTTGTTGTCGGAATTTTGTGAGTGCTATTCTGTTATTCGTCAGTTGATTTTGCTCTCAGATGTGTTAAGCTTAATCCTGGCCCTTCTAAGCGGACGCAGGATGCCAACACTACGACTGACTCTGAGCAAAAAACACTTAATGACATGTTTGGTATGCTATAGAGGGTGAATGACCCCACTGCGAACATTAAGAAAAGCCAGTCAGAACTACTTAATTCTGTAAACGAAGTTATAAAAGGCCAAGAAGCCATCCGGAACACCATCGAAGACATTGACAAACGACTAATGGCAGTTGAAGCTAAAACATTGGCTAGTGACGCCGCGCAGCAAGAATTAGCCGCATTGAGACAACTCGCCGACCGACTTAGCACTGAAAATTCAAAAATTCAGGAGTGCCAAGCTGAAATTGAGGACAGAATGCGAATGGACAAACTGTTGTTTTATGGAGTAGCTGATGAACCTTTAGAAACCTGGGACCAGGCCGAAAATAAGATAATGGAAGTAATGTCTCCCCTCGTTTGACTTCACGGTTTCTAAACAGTCTATTGAACGGGCGCACAGGCTGGGTGTTTTTTCCGACCAAAACTGCAGACCGGTTGTTGTTAAATTTTGTTCTTTTAAAGTCAAACAATAGGTTATAAATTCTTCGGGTAAATTAAAAAAAACATCGTTGTCACTGTGAGTGAGGACTACTCTGCAACAACACGGCAGGCACAGAAAAAACTTGTAGAATATGAAAAAAACGCAGAATTCCACCTACATACTTCGCTACAACAAATTGTACATTAATGACAAGTGCTACTGCTACAACCATGCCGATGGGACCGTGTTTGAGCAGGATGGCTTTTCTATGCAGCCACCTAGTTCTCGCCAGTCCGATAACGCACACGCGGTGCCCCAGCAGTCAGATAGCGCAGGCGTGTCAAGCTCTTCCCATGTTACGAAATAGGAATACACGAGGGGTAGTGGTTTGCCGTCGTCATGCAAGAGTTCATTGTCATTTCTTTTTACTAACATTAGAAGTGTTGTACCAAAAATGGACGAATTGAGTTCGCTGATTGATTCATGCGATGCTGACATTATAATGTTGACGGAAAATTTGCTTTTCTCGAATGTTGCTAATCGTGAAGTGTTTGAGTGCAACAAGCATTTCAACATATATCGCCGAGACAGGGGTGAAAGATATGGTGGTGGTGTGTTAATTGCTGTTGCTGATTACTTTGTTTCCGCCCCTACATTTTCTGTTGCGAATTTAGAACTGCTTTTTGTAGAAATTGAGTTCGGTTTTAAAAGGCTTATGCTGGGTGTTTGTTAGTGCCCGCCGTCGTGCGATGCCACGTTTGTCGATCAAATTCATGACGCTCTGAATAAGATCGTTGTTCGCTTCTCAAATGTGCCTATAATTCTAGTTGGTGATTTCAATTATTCGAATATTGAGTGGTCCGGTCTGAGCCCTCGCCCCACACCCTTTTCAACAGAATGTAGCCATTTTCTGACTATGTGTGCAGATTTTAATTTGTCTCGGCTAGTGAACGAATCAACTAGAGTTACGTTAACAACAAGTATTATTTTGGACCTTATATTAACCACCTCGCCTGACTTTTTTTCACCCATATCTTATCTGCCTGCCTTAAGCGATCATTCCGCTCTCCATTTTTTGGTAAACATGCCTGTCCTTCACCACCGCACGCATGGAAAACAAATAAGGGACTATAAGCGAGCCCACTTCGATAGTGTTAATCGTGAACTTTCTATATTCCTGGACGATTACTTGCAAGGATTCCCAGACCGCACAGTCAACACAAATTGGATTTTGTACAAAGAGAAAGTAGTTGCTCTGTCGAAAGGTTTATACTCGTCATAACTATCACCTCTAGCAATGAGAGCCCTTGGTTTACTAAGCATCTAAAAAGATTGTTTACAAGAAAAAGCGTGTTTCGCTCAGCCTAACCTCAAAACTCAGCCCTTCGATGGCATGCATTTAAATTAGCAGCTGCTCATCACAGTACTGAATTAAAAAATTCGAAGGATTTATTTTTCACGGAAACTTTGCCGTCCTTAATAATTAACAACCCTAAGCAATTTTGGAATATTGTCAACAAACGTGAACTTGTACTATAAACCTTAAGACCCCAGACAGTGTGGCAATTCCTTCTTATGAGTGTGCTAATTGTTTCAGCGCTGCATTTACTACTGACCACTCTACCGGCTGTGCAGCTACTTTTCCAGACAGTATATAATTCAATTTTTGTCCAATGGAACCCATAACTTTCGACACACTAGGTATTACCCAGATAATAGAAAAAGTTAAAATTTCTTCGTCATGTGGTGTTGACAATATAAACTCAAAGTTCCTTATCAACACTAAAAATTACAGTTCTATCTTTTTTACAAAACTTTTCACTCAGTCGCTTCAGACCAGTTGTATCCCTGATGACTCGACAATTCGGAAAATTACACCGCTTTACAAATCTGGTGATGGATGGTCTCCTACTAACTACAGGCCTGTGTCATTAACTAGTATTCCGTGTAAAATAATGGAACATGTCATTTATAGCCACATTGTAAATTCCTTGGAGTCCAATTCATTTTTCAGCCCAGCGCAGCATGGTTTTAGAAAGAAATATTCTTGTGAGAACCAGCTAGTCTGTTTCACCCATGGTGTACACTCGGCGCTGCATCGTGGATGCTTTACAAACTGTATATTCCTAGATTTTTCTAAAGCGTTTGATCCGGTTCCGCATGATTTCTTATTTATAAAACTTTATAAACTAAACTTATATCATAATATATACTTGCGTGGTTGGGTTCTTTTTTGAATAACCGGTATCAGTTCGTAAGTGCGAACAATACAGACTGGCATCGTTCTTCGGTTCATTTAGGTGTGCCCCAAGGATCTGTACTGGGGCCTCTTTTATTTTTAATTTATATAAATGACCTTCCAATTAACATCAGCTCATCTGTCAGTTTTTTGGCCAATGATTATGGTATTTACAGGCAAATAACTAACAGCAACGACGTCCAAATTCTGCAATCAGATATTAACAGTATTTCAGATTGGTTTGAATTATGGAAAAGCAAACTTAATATTGAAAAGTGTAAAATCATGCGCATTTCCCGAGTTAACACTACACCTCCTGAATACTCACTAAACAATGTTTGTCTTGAAATCGCGCCGTCGTACAAATATTTAGGTGTTATAGTGTCTTCTATCTAATCATGGAAACCTCACATAGATTATGTTGTAAGTAATGCCAACCGTATGTTATGGTCTATTCGTAGGAAGTTTAATCCTTCACCTATCTCTTTGAAACTAATTCTCTATAAAACTTTGGTTCGTTCGAACTTAGAATATACGGCTGCTGTTTGGCATCCTTGTATTGCAACGCTCCCCGACGAATTGGAGGTGGTTCAATATCGTTCATGTCGCTTCATACTTTCCAATTATCATCCCACGTCCAGCGACACCACAATGAAAACGACTTTATCTCTATCGCTATTCGAGCATCGCAGGCAAATATCGAGTTTGTGCCTATTCCACAAAATATATCATGGTAATTCCATCCTTAAGGACATACTACTAACGAATCTATCGTATATGTCAGCGCGCGTTGATCATTGATACAAAGTAGGCATTAAATCTTGTCATACAAAGTGTTTTCCCGATTCATTTGTACCGAGCACATCTGTTACATGGAACCAACTGTCACATGCAGTTTCCGAAATCTTGGACGTCGTGGCTTTTAGGCGTGCAGTTTGCAGACTGTTTGAGTGAAAATGTGTTTGCCGTTGTCCCTTTTACTTTCCCTGACTTGGGCAGTGTTTATTTGTTTATTTAGCCTTCTCAGGTGAAGGTCCGTTGTATTTGTATTGTCGCCAGCCAAATTTGTGCAGTGTCGACTCTGTTGGAGTAAAGCTGGGTTATATGAGTGTTTACGCCAACTTGTGCAACGCATGCTTCCTTAAGTAAGGAGCTGTTGATATAACTATCGCAGTGTCTGTACTGTTTGTTTAAAGAGCCGTTGTTTTCATATTATTACTCGCTCCAATAATTTGGTTATCCCCCACTCCCCTCTGTAATGCCCCTGGGCCCTGAGGGTATGTGAATAAATAAATAAATAAATAAATAAATAAATAAATATAAATAATAAATAATAAAATAAATAAATAAATGTTCACAAGGATGGACATTGCCATTATAATTATCACTTTAGAAAACATCTTCACATATAAATACCCCGGGCATAAATAATTATAACTTCTTGCCGCGCAGCTGAATTGAGGGACTGACGGACCAAAATACAGACAGCCGAAAATGTTCGGGTTGAAGTAGCCCAAGGAAGACTATCATTGTTAAAAAATTGGTGGGAGGGAGAGTTATAGAAATTTAAAAAAAAACTTGAGGACAAAGGCTAGCTGGACATTCCCTTTATTTTCTGTTAACCTTTGCACCCGCCGACGTCACCACTTTACCAGCTCCCCTGGGCAGCATCCCCCGAGCCTAATTCCGCTCGCTAGCCATCGCCGTTTAATGGCTCGCGCTTCGTCGCCCGTTTTGAGAGCCCTCCTTCGACCATCCTGCCGTCCGGCGGTTCCCTGTTCTGGGCGCACGAGTTTTGGCTCATGCTCCTAGGCTCGCGTAATTTCGTCTTTCTAAATCGGACTTTTTTTTTCAAATTCACAATCCCACCTGCTCTAACAAAAAATTGTGGCTTTCGCCTTTCAAATACATGAGGCCTATTTACCTCTCTTAAAGTGGATGACTAACGAAGCTTGACTCCAGACTATACGCTGCCACCCCATTACGACGAAAGACGAGAAGCGAATATCGAAATGTGGAATGATAACTTGTCTTGACGACGCCGAGAAAGGCTCCCGAGGAGCCTGTCTAGATTCTTCAATCTCCCGATGAGCCTGAAGAATCTAGTCATGCAAGCGCTTGGATCACGGACCTCGAGAGGGTGGTGTGAACGTGGACATGGCCGACGGGCGTCGCGCAAGTGGAGAGCATTTGAGGAACGTTTTCTATCTGCCCGAGACTTTAGTGATCTTGTAATTGGTACCTACTCAAGATGAATAGTCAAGTGAATGAGAGGTACAAGCTTGGGGGGTCTAAAGTATATTTGCGATTCTTGAAAATGGCGCCTGTTCCTAACTGCTCAAAAGCCATATCCAAGTGACGATATCTATTGGCTTCAGTTAGAAATTATCGTTTTAAGCGGCGTGCGAGATCGATGATGACCGAGTTTGATGATGAGCACATACACCGCGACGTTATGTTTCTAACACCTGGCACTATAGAACACCTCGTGATTTAAGGACACGTGACTTTTTGTTCGCAAACATAAAATGCACTGAATACTGAGCCATATGATTAAATTAAAATGGCTCTTTTCTAAGAGCAATAACAGCAGGGCGGAAATGTCGTGAACCGATAACAAAGGGCGCGGATACTTTCTACACCTCCTTCTAGCGGTGGGCTTACACGGAGTCGCTTGGCGTGGGTGGGGCTTCAGGGCTACCCGTTGTAGTCACACCGGGCACTGCGTCCCGTTGTTGAATTTAACCATACGTGAATGGAGCGTAAAAGGGTGAGTGAAATGGCACTTTTGATTATATTTTTCTCTATAAACAAGGCATCGTATAACGCCAAAGAGTATAAGCTCCAAAAGGTGTGGCCCTTCATTTGAAACAAAAAAAATTACGTGAATGTCCCTTTAAGTCATACGCTCCGCCTCGCCCTAGAACGTGTTAAAATTTAATAAAGAATTCGGATAGAAGATAATATGCGCCTTTTATTCTTGCAATAAAATATAGATTATACCACTTAGCACTACCTATAAATACTGAAGAAAATAAAGTGGAAAATAGGCATGTAAATGACAGTATATTCTCCCGATCTTTTCTTAAACTTAAGTTCGCCCCATTGTGTTCATAATGCCAAAGAATATTCCGTGCTTGTTACACAAGCCTTGTCTATCTTTTTATTTTAATATAAAGTATATCATTAGTTTCTTATATTGACGTATTTTGTTTGCTGTAACTGCGGCGTGAGTGCTTTTTGTGCGTACGTTTTGCTCTCGCTACGTACACTTCTAAGGTTAGGTGAATTCTAAAGCCGTCATGCCGTTACCAAGAATGATGCAGACATTTCGGAATATTAGGTCGACGAAAGATCTCCGGCTATTGTCTCTTTGTGCGCTACAAGATAATTGCATTCTACAGTTTCATCGTCACCTAAGACGGGTACTTCCCCAGAACCCTACGTACAACAACGCCAAGACGCATTTACCTTAGAAAGAAAGCGGAAGTTTTCGTCCGCCCAGTACAGGGTATTACACGCCCTCTTTACGACCTTGTTAAGTGAAACGGGAACGAGTGAAGAAACACAAGGTAGGAAGAAGAGAGTAGCTAGATTAACCGTTTGAGGCCACCGAAGACGCCACGAAGAGCCACCACGTCCAAACACCCCCTCTCTCTCCCTTGCGGCAGCGCCATCTCGGCGAGCACTTTTAAGTCCTCCTGCTAGCGTCCCTAATGGAGGCGGCCACCCTGGAGAGAGAGATCGCAAATGGCCGTCATTAGGGAGGGATTATTTCGTCTTCCCCTTTTCTCGCGCGTGGCCGTAACTCGCTCTGGTCCTCCTTCACGGGGACACTTTACCCAGACAATGCGGCTGCGGATAGGAGAGAAGCGCAAGGTTCCCTCTACGCTGCAAAAAGGCTTAGTTCACGATTTTTTTACCTTGCGTGGTAGAAGTCTTCACTTTTGATCCACTTCCTGCATGCGGATGCCGGGAGTGTAATTTTCTTCTCTGCGTAAAGGAAAAGGTCATTGCCTCGTGACACGATAACAACACGCGAAATGACCCCTCAATCGTCTTTTTTGTGTGTGTGCGGCTTTCACGCTCGCAAAAGTTTGAAAACACGCGTGATGGTGCTGTTAAGTGGTTATAAAACAGATGTCTCCAGTGTGAACAACTTTACAAGAAGGTAGAAAGAACTAGGCAGTGAAAAGTTAAATTAGAGTGTTGCATAAACATTGGGAAGAGTTTACGTATAAGGTTATTTATAATAAATGTCTTGAAAGAGCCACAAAAGAGTTGAGTAATTAACAGTGAGGGGAGGATTATATATATGGTATAGCTACTTTTAGTACATAAAAGCCACCCTTTCCCAGCCAAATTGGGCTTTACCATAGAACGAAAGAATTCATTTTCGTTGCTAGCGATCGAAGCTAAATATGCGCACCAAATGAATTTTGACTCCGAAATAGGCATGCTAACCTTATTTCCGCCTACGCCTAAATGCTCATTCTTGCTCAACACTTTACAGAACAACTTGTCTGACCAATCTTCAGTTATCTTCGCACCCGCCCCTTTAAAAAATTTTCCATAACCACTTTTTTGCTCTGCCTTTAGGGGGAAACTACGATAATTGCCCTGAAACAGTAATGCACGTTAACAGTTCTAATGCATGGTTAATCTGTTGTAACAATTGCATACAAAACATAGATTTCCACTCACATGAACAACACTGCCGATACATAGATTTCCACTAACATGAACAACACTGCCTGTGTCCCATAATATTTCGCAGGGCATTTCATTTGTGTAGAATAAATGCGAAAGTAGCACGCAGTAGGTTCGCAGTGCGATATTATCAAAACGTGCAATTCTAAACTACATAGAAGGCCGGAATGGCCGAACTTCACTAATTATACATCTATATACAATTAACTTGATCTCCTTGAGATCATTCTATTGAATATTGCAGCACTTGCTCACGCTAGATACGCAACCTTGCTGACACTTTTATTGGTGTATAACGTTAACGCGTAAAAATGGCATGCCGACAAATGCACCTAATTGGCATATCGTCGTGCATAAATAATCAGTGATTGTGTAAAATACCCTAACAAACATGAAATTGTCTATTATAAGATTTTTTATAGTTAACGTAAGGTGAAAAACAAAAAAATATTTTTTGATAGAGAGTGTACTATCAGCCTCTTTTTTCAGGCATGTCATATAGTGTCTCGTCGTAAATTCTTTGTACTTTCTTTTGCTCAGGTTAATCATTTTCTTCACTTTCTTAGGCTTTCCACTGCAACTTACTTTAACGCTTCCCCCCTCTGACGTCTGCAGCTTCAAGCACCGCGTCGGCACTTTCACTATTAATTTATCTCTAGTTCGCGCACGTAATCCCATAACCGAGGCTTGAAAGCCGAGAAGCTGCGCTGAAGCGGCGAATGAATTCGAGCGTGTTTTTTTATCTGTATAGGCAGCATTCGACAACCGAATTGTTCTACAAACTCTCCTGTTTATTCTTGGCATTGTGCGCCCTAATGAGGAGTATTGCCTCAGCCATTGGCGGGTACACTGGTTTGAGATTGTTCTACACTTTTGAAAATAACCTCACGTCTTTGGAAAAAGGATCGGTTTCACCGCGATCGCTGACATTTCGAAATTCTGAAATAAGAACCACGTAAACGTCGTAAAAGAAAAAAATCACAGAGCCGCAAGAGAGACGGTAACTCCGTTATCTTGGTCACTTTTTCGCCCGAAGCGCTAACGTAAATTTCGCGGTTAGATGACAAGCGCGGTTGTCAAACGAATTCACAAGCAAATCGTCTTTTGATTTTTAAGGCGGAGTTTGCGCTAGACGGAGTGTTTTACAGCATGCCTTGTATTATAAGTGCTGCTGATGCATGCATCTCAAAGTTCGGAAAGGAAACTTGGGGCTTCAGAATTGGGAAATGAAATTCCGTAACACGTTCTCTGCTATTCTGAAGAAAATGATGTGCTTTTGACGAACGCCTCGGTAAACAACTAGCGAAACTAATTAAAACGGCATTACAATTTACTTTACTCTAGTAGGATTTCTGTAAAGCAATCTCAGGCCGCGTCAGCCGTAAAAATGATTCCAGCGAGTACCTTGTGCGTATAGTGTGTGGCAGACACGCAAAAACGAGCCTGTGGGGCGCTAAACCTTGTATAAAGAAGCCAGCAATAAATTAGGTTACTTACCACATGATTCCATGTGGGCAGTGAGTGTCTGTGCGTGCGTCTTTATTTCTGCGCCGTTGTTGACAGGCTTCAGGCGTCCCCTTTGCTCCCATTAGAAAACGAGTGATCTGACACGCAATATCCCACAGGTGGCGCGACTTGGTTTAGAATGTTATTTGAAGCTCTTGGAAATAAAGTCATTCTAGCTATGACTTACGGACTTGTGTTCTCAAACAAGAATGGCAATCGCTCAGCCCAAGGGCCTCCACGCGGTTGTATTCTTCTTTTTTCCTGAGAAGTCTTCGCTGGAACCTTGAATAGGTTTTTTCTTGTCACTTCTTTTGTTTTCGGGTTTCTTTTGCATTAGACTAGGTCCGCAAATGTTCGCTGTTCTCGCATTGCGTCTCCTCACTGGCGTAGTAATTATCACTCGAGCCCGCAGTACTAATGCATACATATCTGGCTTTCTGTTGCCATTGTACCATGTCTCTTCTAAGGGACACCCTCATGTATATTAGCTCATAACAGCGCTGACAGGGAGAACTTTGTTTGCAATAAGTTCTCAACATTGGCTACAAAAACAAGCACTGTTATTAGTTGTTTTATTTACCTCGGCATCCTTTCTGTACTTGTAATAAATTATAAATTTGTTTTGTACCACTACTCACCTGCGACGTTCTCCACCACTCACGTGATGTAAATATCCAATAACGCCTTTTGGTGCTAAATAATGACGTAGATGAGAAATGTATAATGAAGGGACATATTGTAACCTGGAGGCAGAACGAAGGAGGTGAACCATGGTAGATGAAGGTGAAGCGTAGTATTTACAAGAGCGTTACGTCAGCTCGAGTAAGGCTACCCCATATACACATATTTTTCATCGTCCGAGAAGGGTGCACAGCGGTACAAGCCACGGCCGACTTCGTCTTCATCTCATGCAAAAACGTGATCGGTGGATAGCAGCGCGTCGTTCACACATAAAAAAGAATATTCTACCAATTCCTGCCTAATTAAACCTACATTGTTTTACGTGTTTCGACGAACTCCGGTATATTGCAGCGTCAAATAAACTAACGAAGGCGAGAGTACAAGCAAAACGCAGGGATGCAAGGATGGCGCTAACGGGTACCCGGTGTTGTGGTTACGGTTTTTGTACTTGTAATTGACGAAGTCTGTGCCTGCCGCCGTCGTAGTTAATATGGCATGAAGAAGGCAGCTCTGAGCAGGGCACCGCAGTAAATATTTTATGCCTGTAAGCAGACCACTTTGTGCGCTGAACGCACATAGCATACACACTCATCATTTCTGACAACCTGCCGTAACTAAGATACTAGCACAACACCTGGCACATTCAACAAGATAATTAATCGTAAAGGTGCTTTTTTAAGCGCCTGCTCTCGGCAATTTAACTACTCCCTTTGCCTGTTGGCCTCTTCTTTTGTCACAAATACTAAATCTTGTAAACGTGTCGACAACGAGCACCACATGCTTTGCATTCGCACGCATCGCATAATGAAGTGTGTTCTGAACGCAGCACGTGGGCTTATATTGTGTTTTTTTTTGCATTTAGAAAGGTTTACGGTAGTCACCTGTGCAAACATATTCTTGCGTGACTTCCGTTGGGGTACTTTTTCGTACAGACATTACCATTTTCAAAATGAGCCTGCTAACCAGCTTTCCATCTAGATGGCTAATTCTTCCTGCGATTCTATTACACCTGTCGTTATAGTGGTTCTCACTATTAACCTTTCAAATTGTCCATCTTTCTATAACAAGTCTGTTAACCACGGTAACACTATTATTCGTGTATGGCGTCGGTTGGGTTGTCAACGCACACTTCCTTCGACATGAGCTGAAGTGCTTCTGCAGCAGGCAGCAGTTATGGTCTCTTTAAATAGTAATATTGCATACAAGTGCTCTTTTTATAACTTATGTGACAGTTCATGCACCCGTAGCAACCCATAGAGTTAGAACGTATTGCATTTTGTTGTGCTTTTACTGAAAAACAAAGATTCCTAGTTTTACTGACAAGCTTAAGATTTGATACAAAATGGCAAAACTCGGACACAAAACCACAGTTTCTTCGACTTACTGTTCACCACACTGCACCAGGAATAAAATACAAGCCGCGCCCATTTTTTCATTCTTCCCTTAAGCTAATAAACGCACCTTTGTTTCACTCCTGCTAAGCCCTTTTCCTTCCTTTCTGCACCATCGCCTCCAGGAGGGCGGTGCTCTTAACCAAGGCTCGCTTTTTCCTTTCGCGAACGTTACCTCGATGGGCATGATTAATTCCGGGGTCGTCGCTCCCAGGAGAGTATGAAGGCGCTCGTTAGGGCGACGGGTCTCTTCTACCAAGACTCTCAAGCGAGTTCTCTTACGCTGATGGCGGAACCCCTTGACCTCTTCTGTGCTCAAACTCGGGCGCTCCACAGAAACGCGCTCTGCGGCGTCGACAGTGAAACCCATCCACATATGCGCATACAGGCATTCCGGCTGAGAAGCTGAGAGGTCAAGTTTTTCCCTTGCGCGCTAGCATTTCAGGAAGGACGTAGGAATTTTTATTTCTTCAAAGAAGCCTTCTTTGCAGACGCTGTAAAGGTGTTAATGAGGCACGTAGATGTAATGGGTGTGTTGTTGCGAGCTTTTACTGCTCCCTCTCCAGCATGCGGCGTTTTTAAATACAACGTTCAAACAAAAAATCGATTCGTTCCACCAGGTGAAGTTGGATTACAGGCAAAGCAATTTACTACAAGGGATAAAGGCGACACAAAGAGTAGGCGGAAAGGTTTGAACAAATTTCTTTTTACGGCAAAGCTGTTAGCCTCTTTCTTGCCGGAAAATTTCGTGCCGTAAAAAAAACCCATGCAGGACCCAGCCGTTCTCGCCCAAGACGCCAAGCGCATGCGCAAGGCTACTCATGTATACAGCATAGAGCTCAGTATTCGCGAATTAAAACCCACAAAACAAGCATCGAAACCGCAAGATGGATGATAAGGCGCCTGTGAACAATGGGGCCCTTTCCCATGTGCTCTGGTAAAGATTAAGTTTGTCGCTTCTCTCGAAAGAGGAGTGTTGCTGACGTCATCCGATGACTAGCGCATGCATAGGCTTGGCAGGATCTAGCAGTTATCACCCAAAACGCAGAGAGCACGCGTCAGGACTCAGCATTGCCGCCATCGAAGCCAAGAGCACGTGACACGCCTGCCGAGGCAACGAAGAACATTTCATACTCTCCCCCATCAGCATGCCAAGTGGTTTGCAACAGCTGCGCTGAATATCCAGTTTCGCAGGGCTGGATGGCGTCCACTTTTTTAGATGCGACTGCATCTCATTCCCTCGCCTTGTCCATGCAGCCTGTCGGCGTTGTTGTCGTCCGCCCCTCCCGCATTCTCCTCGCCGCGCGAGCTGCGCTATCCGCCGCTCACCCCCTCTCCTCTACAATCCCCCCTCTCTCGCGAGGGTAGAGTGTACTATAATTCACACTCTAGCGAGGGCATTGGATTGGATTCGAATGGCTTGGCTTGGCTTGGCTTGCTTGGCTTGCTTGGATGGATTGGTTTGGATTGGATTGGATTAAAGTGGATTGCGTTGGATTGTGTGGATTTTGTGCGTCATAGCCGCGGCAGACGCACTGGCGCCGGCGCATGTGCAGTACACTCTCTTCCGCGGTCTCCTCTCCTTGGGCGCGCTGCGCATATAACCGGTGTGCGCTCTCCGGTGGCCTTTCAGGTCGACAGTTGCTCTCCGTTGCGCTTGAACCCCCCTCAGCGTCGCATCACACCAGGGTTCCCGCGAGGCGAGTGGGCGTAATTTGTTTCTTTAAGGTTCTACGGCGGTCCCCTGTAAAAACACATACATACAACCACACACTTTCTTCTGGTGTTATGATCTTGAAAAAGGTGTCCATTGATAGCTACTCGACCCAGACTGAATGTTCAAGTGATGACACGTGTAGTTGCTCCGTCCAAATTGTGCTTTGAACGGCATGCGGTTTTGGTGGTGGCTGCGTTGTAATAGTTTACACTCGTGAAATTCATTTTTAGCCTCGTAGAGCTTCAAAGACACGTGGAGCTTCTGGAGTTTTTTTCCAGACGTGAAAAATACATCGACCACTTACGATATAAGCATCGTTAAAATCATATGGCCTTGTCAAATAAATATATTAAATTCCCCTTATGATGCGCTAAACACATTCCGCCTTAATGAACACACTCCGTGACTTCCGCAATCTAAAGCATTGCTTCACACTGTGCACATCAGTGGCGCTTGTACCGTACATTGCTCCGTTTTTACTGATAACCAAGAACACTGCCTCCGAGTAGTCTGGTTGTTGTATCTAGAAAATACTCACCACCGCAGAGCTGTCGCTGTATGGTGGCGCGAACAAAAATTGGCTTCGATTCAAACAATGAACGCCGCGGCTGATGCGAGATCGATGGACCAGCAGTGTCAACAACGCATCCTAGGACGTGACTTGTAGTGGTAAGACCGAAGCAACTGCAGTATTAGAGATGACAATCATCGTGGATGCCAGCAGGCACGGGATACCAGTTCTGTACTGTTCATTTATTGCGTTGCCTCCCTAATGGTTTGGTAAAGGCACAGCCGAGGGTTTAACCACGTGGAAAGCACGCTGCTGATCTTTTTTCCCACATTTTCTGTGTGAGAGGCCCTTGTCAATGTGAGTGCTCTGCCACCAGATTTTATAGAACAGGAAAGCAACTACTAATTTAGGTAAGTATTAGCTAGCAAGTGTCCTCATGTGCAAAGTACAGTCTGTAAACGCCAAAAGCATGAACACCAATTGTCGCCATATAGAGTGTTTTAAGTATCTGTCTCAGGACAGCGAAGTACGTTGTTTATTGTTGCTGCTGAAAGCTGCATATATGGCGTGTTGTATACAGGAGAGAATAAAAAGGGCGCTAAACGTACGTAGACGATGTAGACACAAAGAACCCATGCACGAAGAACACATACACAACACTACTTCGTCTTCGTCTGTGTAGCGCCCCTTTTATTCTTACATTAAGCACGAAATAACCGGCTCAACAAGCTTTTGTTACGTATGAAGGAGGGTGGTGGAGAGAAATTCTAAACCGAGCTGAGAGTATTGGGTGCAGCACTGGTTGCTGGATAGTTGCGCATCATGTTGCATGAAAGGGGCCAATATTTTCGCAAATATGTGCGTCGGCCGTCCTCAGGAGGCAGTGAGGAGGAGAGCACGTTTAAAGGGGCCGTGAAGACAAAATACGAAATTGTTCAGTTTGAAATAACTACCGTTTGTTAACTCACTGGGCTCCAATCCAGGCACAAAAGACGTCTCTAACCAAATAAACGGGCACAAAATTGAGAAAGTTTCAATTTCGCGCTTTTGTGATGAAATATGAGCAGAAGTGACGCAACGGAGGCCAACAATAGAAACCAGATCCCTTCCACACTGTCAAAAGGGAATTCCGGAGAAGCTGGAGGTTTGTTTGGATTTGCTTAGTTTGGGTTTACTATATTGAGGAATAATAATAACGCCAAGTTGAATAATAAGGGCAGTGGATCGATCTGTACGTCAGACACTAAGGATACACACTACTGTGGGGTAGAGACAATGATGTTTTATTATAGCACGGCTACGCCCATCACAGCGCAAGCTCTAGTGAGCCCACAGTTGGCCGTCAAGGAGAGCACGGCATTGTGCAGTGGCAGTGGTGTATAGACGCCGCTCGCGGCGAGCAGTATACATGACTCTAGAAAGAGGTGGCAGCGGTGGAGAGGACTATTAAGAGGATGTAACCATTCTCCCTATGTAGGTTGCCATGTTTCACAGTGCAACCGACAATGTGGGAAAGCAAGCTTACAAAGACCGAGCCTACATAGGTATTTGTAAAATTGGCTTTCTTTTTAAACGCATAATGCATTCTTGAAGATATTTCTGAGGGGCAAATAAGACACCAAAATAAGGAGGCCTTCACAGTTTGTTTATATGAATTTTTTCTGTACGCTGAACGCACGCCAATGAGTAAACAGAACGCGCACGAGACCAAGCCGCCATCTTTCCACGAGCAGAGTAGGTCACCAGCAACTCGGAATGACCACCAAATGTCGAACGAAGTCCCCGAGTTCTTGCACCACTCGGGCGCGAGAAGCTAGGGGATTAGACGATTCACAGCTTCAGCCGTAAGGCATAGTTTTGAGTAATGACTGCCCGTTCGCATGAAAGCGATAGGGTCGTGCGAAACTAAAGGCCCCACTACAATCGTCCAGTGATGTTCTTGTGGTTGGCTTGGTCGGTGCCCCCAATTTCGCAAAAAAATTTCTGTGACGACATACACACGTCACCGGGAAGTGGCTGGGGAATCACCACAACGGCAACGGTTTTTTTCCTTAAACTCTGCTTTATTTGTTTGAAGCTTGCATTAAATTGATAATATTTTTATCGCGAACGAGCAATCTTGTATTAAACTAAACTGCTACTTCGTCTTCATGGTCTCTCCAATTAGGAAGGACGCGGTGAATGTCAACGTAATGCCACACTTGCGTAAGTAGAATATTGGCGAGCACGTTGTGGTTCGGAGCCTAAGCTAAATGGTTTGAGCTGCCAGCGCAGCTGTCTCGACTTTGGTAGAGATGAGAAGCTAACTGCGCGTCTGCAGATGCAGTTTCTTTGCGAAAACAAATAAAAAGTAGCCTCTTCTCAGTTCCAATAGTTTCGAATAAAAAAATAGATACGTTAGAATGAATCTGTAAACTTAGCGTAGAATTAAATATGCATGAACATGCAGCCATAGCGGAGACAAAAATAAATAGGTCGATCTGGCACGGCTATTGGTCATTCACAATAGGAAATATAGCTCGTAACTGTTTCAGGCTCTTCAACGCATTCGTTTACATTCCTTTGAGCTTCAAACATGTCCATTACATTGAAATCAACAAACCATGGGCGAAGGCACTTATTAAGCTCTAGACTTGGTACACAACGCAAAGAAACTCACTAAGCCCTACAAGCGCATGTTTTGCAACGCAGACCTCTCTAAAAGCAGCATGATTATCACCAGCGCCCAAATAATATAAATAATCGCTATTGTGTGAAAGCCAACCGAAAGCTCTCTATTAATGCGAACCTTCCCAGCCCTCCTTCTCCTTCCCAGGAAAACGACTACTGTGAAGAGGCCTCCACTCCATCGATATTTAGCGCTCGAAGTCGCTGCATCCGTATGCGCGCCGACGTGTTTGCACGCTTCGTTTCACAGCCCGACTCTCCGTGAGGCCGCCTGCACGCATTTCCTCCTGCAGACGTCTTTGTTCCGGAAGATGCGCCAGCACGCATTACCGACGTTAAATCGGCGTCACATGCTCCAACATCCCCGGCAGAGTTCAGGTTCCGGTCATCATCCCGTAACCTACTCGCCCCCTCTCCTCTACATATTTTAACCACTTTTTTTTATCTATTATTGCCATCAGGGTTCGCTTGCGAGTGGGAAAATCCAGCTGTATAGGCACCATATCTACGCAATGTGCTTACCTAGATAAAAGATGCTCCTTACATCTACATTTGACGTATACCTGATAGGAAGGATGCATATGTCGGTTCTCCAAACCCTTACACATGCCACCAGCGTGTGCGGGTATTCATATCCTGTTTAACCCTCAGCAGACTCAAGCTTTCTGAAGTCTTTCTGGAAATTAACAGGAAGTCGTTTCCTGACGTTCGCTAAACACTAAACACTTTATTTCTTTAATTAACTGCTTATGTAGAAGGCTACTTTCAACCTTCGTGTGAACACTAGCGGCATTGTGGTTTCAGCCTGCTACCCTTCTTTTCTTTGAGCTAGGAAAAAGAAAAAAAAACACAGACACTCGTCTTCACCGTCCCACCAGCCCTACAGAGTGGCGAAGGAGCTGATAGTGTGAAGCTATCTGCTTCACGGTCTCTGCTCGAGAACTACAGCCTCGCACGCACCGTTGCCTCTCATCCTCTTCGACTCCCGTTTCAACCTTTCCGCCCTCACAAGTTCCATTTCTCTCTCACTCCATTTTAGTCTCCTGACTCCCCTTTTTTCCCAGCGCTCCTTTCACTATCCAGTCTTCTTGCATCGCGTCGTCGGCTCTGCGCCGTTTTTCAGATTTATTGAGGCCTAACTGATAGGGAAGACGGGATGCAGGGTGCAGACGGGGAGTCGAGGGAGCAAAAAGGAGTGAAGGCCAGGGAAAACAGGAAGAGGGAGGGGAAAGGGAGTAATATTAGGGCGAGGTGTCCCTTCCAGCGTAATTAAATACGGCAACGTTTGACGCCCCATCGCCAAACGGGGCGGAATTTGTGATGGAAGGCGGGAGAAAGTTAACGGGAGAAGGACCGGGAGGAGAAGATGCCGACCCGCGTTATTTAAATCCCCTTCCCTTATATGCATACGAATTAGTCTCGGAAAAGCCTGTCTTTTAGGTGTGCTCTTTCATGTTCGTTTAAGGTTTAGTATGGGCTAGTGGACAATACATTACGTGAAAAAAAACAGCGCAAGATGCGTGGACGAAACAAAGAAAAAAAGGCAGTAAAGCGTCCGTTTTGTCTTTTTACTTTCTTTCGTCCGCGTCCCCACACGTTTTTTTCACTTGTTCTCTGGTTTATCGTAAGACAACACTGTCCACCAGGCCTAGTTTTCTTAGCTGTGGTGCTTTGTGATGAGAAATGGGAAGCCGTTTTGCTCACCTACCAAAAAACACGACAAGAATAAGTCATAAAGTTGAAGGATGGTGCCGCCAGTGCTCCCGGACTCCCCTGGTGTCCGCCTGAGGGGAAGGCGTTGACGTCGTTCTCTGAGGAATCAAACTGTTTCTACGCAGCAATGGACAGTAAAGTTTACCTGACCTTAGCTGTGATCGCGTCAATTGTGAAAGGCAGCTCTAAAGTTGTGTGGTATTGAATTTATTGGCGCAATTATAACTACACCTCCGAATTTCCTCATGGTACATGTTTTCTCGAAATGGTTTTTGACGCGCTCTTGACGCTTAATAGCTGATTCAGTGCAGCATGCACTGACAATGTCATGCCTGCTACAGCCCATGTCTGTCTGTTTTATCCCGCGCTTGAAATCTTTTACTTTGTGCCTACGTAAGGGAAGGTTTTAAGGTTTTTCAGGCGGAAGGTTATAAGCAAGACTGCGTATACTAACATCAAGCACGTTGGTGGTGGGCAGTTTTTTTGCATGAATGAATTGTAGCCATTTGTGACACATCGACAACAAAAGGTTTGTTAAGTTTTGTTTTACTGTTGAGTGTCATGCATCGGTGTGTTTGTGCAAAGGGTCAAAATTCCGACGATAATATTGATTTTAATATTTTCCCACAGCACAAAATTTTTGAGAGGTTTTGGAAGATTTAATGTATTTAGAGGGATTGCAATAATCTTTTCTTGGGAAATTGTGAAATTTCTTGACAAGTGCAACAGTTTGGAGGAGAAGGAAGCCTCTGTCTTACCTCTTGTCCATTGTTTTGGCGAAGAAGTTTCACAAGATGGATCTTTCTGCGACTTCGTTATTTTGACTCAAATGTAGAGTAATAATTAATGTTAATAATACACTACGATTCTGACTATTACGATATAGTGTGTAGTGTTTCACTGGTTTGATGTAGATAGTTGTATGAGGCTGCCGTGTTATGTTAACTGGTTGCATTCATTCAGCGGGCCTGCTATGTCCGAGACTTATTCCGATGTCCGAGGCTTATAGACAAGAAAAAACAAACAAACGGAAAGCTGTAACAACCAGCCACATTATCAAGCCTATATTGTCCTCAGTAAACGGTCGTCGTCACAAGCGTGAAAGAAGCCCGAAGTCACCTATGAAGCCACGGCAGCCTGAGATCTTTGGTTAGGGATCGTTGTATTTTATTCACTTCCATATGTCTATGATCCTGAGCGCGTAGCCTATGTCTGCGGGATTAAACCGGGGTCCTATGAGAAGCCGTGAATTTTGGGTTTTCCGAAAAAACCCTACACTAAACATACGTGTATAGAAGAGACAGCACCGTCTGCGCTCTTTACACACACGCCAATAAATTATAAAGTGGATTTTTTTAATATTGACCCTCTACTAGACTACAGCATAAAACCACGGGTGGTTTTCAGATGTAAAGCACAATCGGCCTTCGTTAGATGGAGACCAGAACTGTGATGAGTTGAGCGGGCTAGCAATACCGATATAGGCTCGAATGGCATGAACAATAATAAAGTAACGGATTGCTGAGCGGCCCGAATGGTGGTTGCAGCATATGCAAAATTCATCTTCTCGCAATGTTCGGTGCTAGGGTGCTATTCCAGAAGGTCCGAGTTTGAGCGAAACTCGGGCAAGGCGGAGCTGTGGTGATAATAATAAGCTCATGATAATATTTCGCGGCAGGTTTAAAACGCTTTAACAATGACGATTCATGCTATTTGCTGATTATTGAGGTGACGTAATCGGTCCAGGGCAGCGCGCTCCAACGATGCTGGACTAGAGCGTGGCACATCTTTCAGTGCGTTCTCTCGTTCCACTGCTGCAACGGTGGCTACAGGGGGAAGGAAATCAACTACTTTATTTTGTTGTAGCTTTACTTTATTAATATTTATTTACCAATATATTTCATTTTATTTTTTATTCCAGGCGTTCATATGAGGTTTTTGCTTGAAATTTTTCGTCCTAAGAAGTAGTTTCTGCCGTCGGTGGCAGACAGTGCAATCACGTGACTATGGCCGACTGGCAAAGAAAGAAGAAAGCAGGTGATAGAAGCGTGCCACTTTTAAAACAGTTCCTTCCGGTATTACGTTATCGAAACCCTCCGCTTTTTTACACGAAATTTCCTCGGCGCGGTCCAGTCTGCCTACGTGCTTTTAAGGCGAAGTCCTGGTGATACGTATCATCAACTTCTTTTCTAATACATTGCACTTGCGCCTTTTTCCTCGCTTCCGTTTCTTTGTCATTGGCACACATTAACTTAAACGGTATCTTTTCTGCTATTACGTGTTTGCGTCAGTTTCTTCTATTTCATTTGTTCGTCTTAGTGGGCAAGCAGACTGCAGCCCGCCACAGCCTCCCTAGAATCGGGGCTCTGCGAGTGTGGTGTGCACCTGTCCCACTCCAGTGACATCATGTTCAGGCTTCACTCGGCACGCACTATTCTACAACTGTTACTTTTCAAATTAACAGTGTTATGAGTTTTGCGAACCGGGCATACTAGTTCCTCAAAGCTCCCAATTGCGGGCCGATCCCCCAAGTGAGTATGCGTTGCGAAGAAAGGAATACCAACAATGACAACTTTTCAGATTTGTTTGCTTTATTTTATTTTTCTCTTCACTGCTTTAGTCCGACGAAGCTCTCCACAGTCATTTTTTTTCATAGAGTTCAATCCCCTTATAAGCCCTCTCTTCTTTCGACGCCCTTCCCACTCCCGCTTACCCTCCTTCTGGCGTCACGCGGTTACTTTAATTTTAGCTCTCACCTTTACTCGCTTTCTATGCTCTGCTTCCTGTCATACGACGGTGACGCTGAACGAAACCCATTGAAATGTGTAAAGATTGCCTCTGAGAATAGGCACGCGGCATCTATTGTATTGTAGCGAGGATAACGAACAGATACAACAGGCCATCAAGCTATCGGGGTATGCGTGATACCAGCATCGACCATGTGGAAGAGAAAGGTAGGTTTATGCCCTATCCAGACACGAGGATATGCCCATAGAAGGGTCAGGGGAAGAAGATGAACCCCATCAGGTGCATGCGCGAGAAACAAGCTCGGTTGTCTCAACACTCTGACCTGCGTTCCTATCGGCTTCATTCCTGCGAATAAACAACCTCAACAACCTATCGGTGCGTCGACTGTCTCGTTGACGGTATATGTAATACGTATAACCTGTCCTTCCAGTAACGTTTTCACAAGAAATGAACGCTACGCAACCCCTAGAGGGAGACTGCATGTCGCGCTAATCATAAACAAAAACGCACGGTCATGCAACGCCTCGTTCGAAACTGTTTTGCGAGCAGGCGATAAGTGAAACCCACGCTCCGGTTGCAGACGGATGAACACGCGGTAGGAACCTGCAGAATTCACGTCCGCCAAATCAACTAAAAGAAAGGCGAGGTCTTGGAAACACGTGTCGACTGATCATATTCCGCACACACCGGTTGATGGTCGACTGGTGGTGGTCGATGGTGCGGTCGCCACCCACGCTTCAGTAGAAGCTGCCCGCCACGTAAAACCGCTGCGCACACTACACTTGCACCTCGACGGTCATGGAGCGAAAGCCGCCTGTAAGTCGTCGCACACGGGGGTCTGTCGCCAGACGAATGCGCAACCAATGCACAGCACATTTGGAGAGCTAAAAAGGAGCTCCAAATTCATCCTGCGTTTAAAAGACCGCAGGGTAGGAGTATGCCTGCTACGGCGACCATAATAATAAACCACGCCGCAGCAGCGGCCACCACGGGCTTCCCGAGTTCCACTCGGCCGTGGAAAACCATGCCCGAGTTTTCTCCGAGTTCTAATGTCAGTCAAACACACCCAGCCCATTCGTGGGCGCGGCCTAACAACCGAAGCCACACCCACCCATGGCGTCCACTTTTTGTGGACGTAGCGTCGTATCTACCAAGTCGTCATTTGATGCCCGCTAGCAGTGACAAGAACTGATCACAAAACAAAAATGAAGTCCTCAGGCTACCATCAGCCAATGGTGCCACAGTCGCAGGGGTGTTCGATCCGAACTGAAGTTTCACTATTGTACGAGCCGATAGGAGAGGCCAAGACGACGCGATTTAATCACGGGAGCCTTCCTCATACACCGTGAAAACACAGTCGATGACAAATTACACAGCTGCAACGCCTAAAAAGCACTTGCCAATGCTCAAACACCCTCTTGGCACGAGCTGATTTCTGATAAGCGCCCACCGTGCACACTCAAGCAAGCCGGAAACAAAAGCCGTATTTGATGGTCGGGAGCAGGGCGCGTTCCGTTCACCACAGTGGACACTTTTGATTAATTTGGTTTGTGCTTGCGGAGAGCTGCACTGGGACTACCCTCAAAGCAATTAGCAAACATAATTCAGTGGAAGAACAGAACACCGAAAAAGAACGGACCGCCCCGCGCCGGGATGGCCAACAGCAAGGCTGGGGATTTTAAAGTAGCAGTGGGGTTATCTAGTTTATGCTAGGGAATGAGTATGTAGATTTATTTTGGATGGTTCTGCATGCGGAAGATAGCACAAGCCGTACTTTATAAACGTAAGCGGCCCCAATAGAGCGTGCTGAATATGCCAGGCGTGCTGTGCGCGATTCGGGCGGTTTCCCCTCAAGGTGTATCGAATGCTCCACTATCTCTACTTTCATAACCGAAGCAGCCGGAACTCGGGAGTAGGCGGAACTCGGGCCTTCTGAATTGCGCCCCGAACGTTTACTCTTGACAACGGTGGTAGGAAAAGTGCAGGCAGAGTACAAAATGTCTTCCTACAATTTATTATAAGCGCATTAAAGACATATTTGGCTGCAATTGAGTGTAGTATTGTGACTTCAAAATTTTTAAAATCGTATTCACCAGATTTGGTGCCTCTATAAATATAAAACGTTTGCTTATTATCTTGCTTGCTTATCCTAGGCCCAATTATAGTCGTAGCAACACGGCTGCTGCCGGATTCGTTGGTTCGCAAAGGAATCCTTCCAACTTGCTGCCCTTGCCACATCAAAGAGTGACGTTTCCGGCTAATAGCGCAGAATGGGCACAGTTTGTAGCGCTTTCTGTTTGGTTTTGTTGTTTCTGTTAATTCTTGCTTTTCAACTGGTAAATCTGTCATCATGTACACAAAAGATAGACATTTTTTTATGTGGAGCACCTTTCTTGGTCTAGTGTATTGATCTCGCTTTATATTTTATCAGCTCTTTCGCATTCTTTGTGCTTATTCTATTCATGCCTGTTTTACGGTGGACTTGATTTTTTAAATGCAAGCCACTAATACACGTTACATGTAAGCGACTAATATTTATTAAATAAACCAAATAAATAAATAAATAGTATATAACCTTCATTTTAGTGTGACGGTAGAAGACCTGAGAAGCAGTAGTAGCGTATAACCGTTAGAGTTATATATGGCAATTTACTATATTGATTTCATAAAGACAGATATACGTAACTTGCCGAAAATGTATTGCAAAATAATTCTCATATAATTCGTTTCCGGGTCGTTTCCGTAAAACAAGATTTACAGCAGTTTTCTGTAACCAACTTCCTTCGTAGACTAAGTGTACTGAAGCAGACGAAAATTGTGAATCTTTACAACTTCATGTGAACCATGTAATTATGACAAGTAGATAAAACTCGGCGTAATGATATAGCAGTCTTAGTGGCCCATTCAGTTCTATGTTTGTGAATACACTTTACTAAGATTGAGAGCTACAGAGCAGTTCACATAAGCTCTGAAGTGGCGAAAAGTAAAAACGCCCGTGTGTACAGATTTCGGCGCTGTTAAAGATCCCCAGTGGTGAAAATTATTCCGGAGCCATCCACTACGGCGCGCCTCATCGCGTTCGTTGCGTCGGCGCGTTAAACCCTACAATCAATCAATCAATCAAATAAGCTCTGAAGTAAACAGGTGTCTCTGAAGCGAGCACACAGGATTCTTTGTCGGCACGACCCGATAGACGCGCACAATTTGGGCCAGAGCCTAGCCGAGTACATATTCGCTGGAAAAATTAAAAAATAAATAAGAAACCATCAAACAATGTAATAAATAAGAGGACAACAAGTGTGACGTCACCATAGAGGCCTATTATTATGTTCATCATCCTAGCCGTGACAGCGAACTATGAGGTGGGCTTCGCGGCAACCGCCATCATCAAAGCTGTCCTCCTGATTATGTGTCGTCGCGGACAGAACTGGCCCTCATCCACTCAAGGATAATGGCGATGCCTGAGCACAGTTCATTGGAATGCGGTGACATCTCGCGCTGGGCATTTATTTACTTTTCTTTTTTCTTTTACATTTCTGGCACCTCACCACACATATCATCGCCAAAACAAATGGAAGATTTCTTATTTGGTCTGCAGCATCCCAATCGACTATTTCGACATTCGGAACAGGTCTGCGCAACCCACCCGACAAATCTATACAGATAAGAAAACAGACGAGGGAAAACACGCTGCACAAGAGGCGAGACAACGCAAAGGACAGTCACTGGTTATAACAAATGTTTACTGTTGTAAGTCCGTATTTTCACTGGTGTTTTTCTTGACCAATATGGACCAACAGGCCCAGATTTTCACTTTATTATGCAGCTACATTTCATTGCAAAGCCTACGGAGTTTGTGGAAACCATTCACTCCGCACCATCCAAACCGCCCACGGTCGTTATACGGCTGCGTTAACCACTCCATCCCCTGCTACTCAAGCCGGGAAAGCTGCAAATCAACCCAGCATGCCAAGTAATACCATCAATAACTACTCATCCAGTAACCAACTAAGCAGTAGCCCGGGAAGCTGCACAAGCCCTTCGCACCACCTTTCAAAGAATAAGCTCCAACGCCAGTGACCCATCCAGCAGCGCAGCCACAAAAAAAAACACCTCCGACCATGACGACAGCGTTCACGATGGTTGTAGTGGAGTAGCTCTGCCCCAGCTTACGAACAGTTAATGTCGATGCCTTTAGTCAGTATTCACGTTTTTTTCTACTTTAAAGGTCCTTTTATTTTTTGAAAACGGTGATGAAACAAGCCCGCTAACTCGGTGCTATCTAGTAATTTCTAATTTGTTTACTTTATTTTAAAACATAAAGAATTATTCAAAAAAACATCTCATCTGTTTGTGTCGATACACTTTCTACAGTTTTCGCTCGTTTCACCTTTGCTCAAGAACCGACGGCGGCGGCAGCTGCGAGGGACACGCTCTTTGGGATCGGCTACGTAGACAGTCCGGCTCCTTTTCACACCTCAGTGGCACTTCAAACTTTGCAGCCGTAATTAATGCGACATTTGTTTACAGCATGTGAAAATTTTTAAGCACATTGACGAAATCTTGCCCGCGAGGCGCTGCACAACAGAAAAAAACAGTGACGATAATCATCCGCGTAGCATGAAAACAATCGCAGGTGGAGGATCGGTGGCAGCGCCAGCGCTTCATGAAACAGCAAAGATATTAAGCTTCAAACACCTGTGCAGTCATTCCTTTTATTGTTTCATCCTCGCGTCCAACATTTCAAAGTGAGAGGATGCACCGAAGGATTTCACGCGTTGTACTCCAGCCAGCTGAGCCGTTCACAGCCTTCCGCGGATGTCTTCATTGTTTCTTCCCCTTATCTAAGCCTTTACTTTTGTCTTCCGGGTCCTTTTTCTGTTTTCTATCATTTGAACGAAGGATACCACCCGCGCGTGAAAGGATTACGTAGCACTTCGCGAAATTATTGAAGTAGTCAAGCAGAAGGAAGAAACCAAAACCAAGACTGATAAACAGAAAAAGTCTCGTTAATGACACGCACATACTTCTGCCTTGGACGTCTTCATAGAGAACGGTATAGGAAAAAAATTGCGTTTAATATGATCCTCCTTCCGCTAACTTTATGAAAATGACCCCAGAGATTGACGTAAGCACGGGCGAATGTTTGCTGGAACAAGAAATTAGTCACATTCAGCGAGGGAAATTACGAGGCACGAGCCCGCAGTGGTATGGTGATCTTGGCATAAACTGAGGTTTGCTTTAACGGGAAATGTGTGCGGAAGAAAAGCCCCCTCTATGTTGGCAACCCGTACTTGTTGCCGCTGTGAGGCCTGTAAAATGGCCTCCACTGTGAAGAGATAAAAGAAAACACGTGCGATTCGATCGGATTTGAACCCTGGTCTCCACAATGGACAGCCTAATGCCCTACCGCCGTATGTCGCCAGTGGTAAAGTAACAATTGTTGCGTCGTTGTTCTTTCCTGTGTTCTCGATAAATACCCACTTAGTGGATGCCGCATAATCAGCCACTTTAAGAAGCTAATGTGTCCGATTCACGAATTTCACAAAAATATCAATGGTAAATGTAAATTTTGTGGAATAGGGCAAAGCGTGTCACCTGAACGTGATGGCACGTGCGTCGAGCACGTAAAGAGTCAATAGTTTCTTTTGTGCAGATACAAAAACTTCAGCCCTCCAAACCAGAGTGGCTACCCACAATTGAAGCATTGTTTGTAATGAAAAGGTATTGAAATCACCCCGCTTGCCCAAGAAGAGCTGCAGTTCTAGTGTTTGTATTGAGTATAGAGCATTGAGTATTGAGTGTACACATCATCAGTTACGTGTGTTTTGTCTGTCATCCTGTCAAAAAATACAATAAAGAAAAAAAGAAAAAAATGTGCATCGAGCAGTTGCACAGCAGGGACAAAGAACCCTCACTCAAGGTGAGCTGTAGCGTGTGCTATAGTATCCTTGTTGATGTCAATCGCGCCATGAGACGAAGAAACTAAAGCGAAGAAAGATACGGAAACGCTGTAGCAAGGAAGGAACCAAAGAAGTAATTTGTAGTAGAAAAGAAAGAAACAACAGCGAAGCAAACAGAAACAAATTCGATATCGCAGCACAGGAGTTGTTAATAATTATTCCCAGGTTTTGCCTACATTGGCTTGCCGTGTTTGGATGAGTGAGTGTTGTCCGCCCTCTGTCTCTACTAGCATGGAAGGTTGATCCGCGTGCAAGGAAACTCAAGGGTGTGCATGCTGGTTGCTTGTATCGTTTGGATTGTCGGCAAGCAACCTATCGCATTAGGCCCCTTGGGATAAACTAATATTTGCTTGTTTGGCGCTCGTGTCCAACAGTTCTTGCAGCCATAAAGATTTAGTTCCCAGCCTGATGTCTGGTCATGTGCTCTAAATGCGTCACATGATCTCAAGTAGGGCCGACAGAACTAACGGCGCGCATTGCTAATCGCATTGCCTTCTCAAAACAAGTCACATTAGATATCTCTGGGGGTGCGCATCTCATTCCATTGCACACGGCAAGTTCCTGATTATCCACAGAGACGCAACGCGACCGCTTTTCTGTGCAGATAGGCAATTACTCTCCCAAGCAGGTCTTAATCAAGACGGCATGAATATTTGGGCAAGCTGGTATTGGTTCTTTGCAAGTGTTGTCATACCAAGACAGGTTAAGCAAAACAATCTATGCTTAAATGCGTTTGAATTACTAGGGTGAAACTGCGCTGTGCGAAGCATGGTCCGTGCACACTGGAAATTGACCCAAGGCTCATGATACCATATTAGATGCGTAAACATATAAAAGTTCTCGTTGTTCGCAAATCCGAGTGTTTTTAGTTAGTCTATAGCTCTCCTTTCTGCAATAACCAAGTACTATGTAAAACAAACCAGTCACTGCTAAAACCCGAGTTGAGAGAATAAAAGGCAATAGAACCAGGGAGCCTCCTCCTGCGACCGTTAATTTTTAGCGGGGAAAGAAGATTTAATTGAAGAATGCAAAACATCAGTCTAAAAGAAGGGGCTCACACGCCAGTAAATCTGTTATTTCGCTCAAAAATCGCGCGGCTCAGCACTGCGCCTGGCTGCCATTATCGATTCGCTCATTTAATAAGCAGGAGAGCTTTCTTAACTGTGCGTCTATGCGGAGAAAATTTGTTTTTCAGAACCGGGAAACTAAGTGTACCACTAAAGTAAAACTCAAACGAAACTTCAACCTAGTTTTCAACAAATCGACAACTTCAGCCAAAAGCTCTCAGTACATTTCTCAACTTTTGTTCTTTCTTATCTCAAGAGTGAACAGTGCTTTAAATGGGTACTAACGTTATATTGCTTACTCGGCATTCTGGATTCCAAAGCTCGGTTATTAGTTAGACAAGTGTCTGAAAGAAGACTTTTGGAATTAATTATTCTCGGATACAAAGAAATTGTTTTGGATACTTCGTTCTACCTTATTTGTTTACCATTGCCATTGGGCTCAATTGTTGATTAAGACTACAACTAAAGAGACAATCTTTCCCGGCTTATGGTGATAACGAAATAGTTCTTTGAGGATAGATAAACTGAAATGCGCGGAAAAATTATTACAGTAGGCTTACCGCACCTCTAGCAATATGTAAGGTCGGGTTTGGCAGTGGTTCTCTCAGTGTAAGGCAGTACAAGGTGTTTCTGGCTACGAATTACAAATTAAGGGCCTTTGAAACTCTGTCAAGAAGGATGACCAGCAAAGCTCGGCCCAGTACAAGCAGTGTACGAAACAAAATACGTTTGCTTCTTCTTTCCATTTGAGCATACTTCTAGCTAGTTAGCTGAATGAAACTTGGAAGAACGAGTTTTATACAATCTCACAAACATGGTTGTCCCATTTCCCTCGTACGTCGAAGGTACGTCGTAGGGACGTCGACAGTACGTCCCTTGTACTGTCTAACACATCAACCCAAACCACTCGGTGTAATCGCATACATCCGTGAGACGTCCCGATAAGAGGTGATTTCTGTCCTCCTTGGTCGAGACAGGCGTAGTAGGGTGATGAGAGGCGTAGGATTAACATGAGGGAAGACGGGTGTTTGTGGTTTGTCCAGCGGTGAATGCGGCGGGCTGCCGAAAGATTGTCTGCATTTGATGGCCATCAATCTCCCTCCAGTGGGCGCATGCCCAAGCGAGTGTGTTTTCTCGTATTTAAGCTCCAAGCTCAGACTCACGTCGACGAGAAAACGAAAGAGAGGGAGATGACATGGGCGTTCAGGGTGGCCGCTTTTGTGGTCAACCACCGCCGTCGTTCACGCCCGGCGAGAACCAACAGCTGCGCCAAGGAAAGCTTTCCTGGTGTAAGCGGTGCTTTGTCGGCAGGCGAAATTAGGCAGCGAACCGTGAAGCACGCAGGAATATTAGGTTCCCGCGTGCGGTGTCGTCATCGTTGCTCTTTCTGGCCTCCCCCGCTCTTATCAATGCCCGCAGGATGGTCGATGGGTCTGCACTCCTCTGTTTACGTTGGGGGAGCTTATATTGGCAACAGCGACGCGGAGGGTGAACGTGTGAGGCTAACTGCTGTACGTTATGCTTAACTAAAAATGCTTTAGTGGGTGTTTTTCGGGTAAACAAAGCACAGAGCTTGCTGCAGATGGGCTTCGATAAAAAGGTGTCCTTAAGGAAGAACTCAGGCTTATACGCTATTGAAGATTTTTTGCTTGCTGGCAAAGCACCTATGGTTCTATTTAGGTGTTCGTGTTCTTTGAAAATAATAGACAGCAACTTAGCACTTTCCCAGAGGAAAGATGTTTTTTATTCGCGTAACTTTTCTGTTTCAGCACAAGGTTGCTTTTTTGTGCCAAAAGTGTCGTTCAGAAACAGCAATGGCTTGAAAACTATTGGAAACCATTGAAAACGTTTGATAAAAAAAGAGCACGAAAGTCAGTTTGTCAAAATTTATGATGTATTGATACATGCGAGTACAGTAAAAATTGTGGCCTGGAAAACAGAAAACAGTTTTTCAAAGTGGTTAGATGCGTATTAGTACCGAAAATATCAATTTTCGTTTGTGGTAACTTTGAATAAACAATATCGTCAGAACTGAGTGTATCCTTGGTGTAATAATAGGCTGCTATTCGTGTACAAATATTTAGTCTCAAAGAATAGAAAAGGGGGAAGGGAAAGTACTTGTCTGGGAGGTAAGGAGAAAAGCGGCGTTACGTGGGAAGGGGGCACAAATACTCTGGCTTTAGAAGTCATCCCCGCCCCCTCCCCTCCCAAGAAGCAAGTGCATACGCTGCCAATGTGTACCGCAAAAATTGAGGTCTTTTGCGCTAAACAAGCATGAGAAAGATGACGGTGTTTCTGCTATATATTTGAGGCGAATGCAAGTTACCGCCCCTCAATTTATAGTGCATTAAAAACAGAGAGGTGCCGTCAAAGAAAATTAAAACACGGTTTCTTTTAAAAAATTACAGGAATTTCTTCCTTCGGATACTCCCTGTCTGCATTACTGTGCGTTTAAAGGAGTCCTCTCTAATAAAAGAAGCTTCCTGTGAGCCTTTAGTGGGGGTCATAAAACCAGCAAGACAAATATTTTCTTCTATTCACAAATCCTTGTTCCAAGTAGTTATGATGGCACCTTTTCATGATCACTACGACGGCAGTTTCTGAGAATCTGAGGGCGAGGAAGTTGCCCCTCAGTGGAAAGAATTCACGGGCATGGCGAAGGCCGGCCTGCGGAACTAACCCACCCTACCGGAACGAATTTGCACCTGCCCAGTCGGTGGGTCGCTACACCCCGCCGTAGAGTTATCGGACGGTACCCGCTATGCAAAAACTCTCTAATGACAAGTTCCGGGTCATAGCGGGAAATAAAGACGGTACCTGGAGTGTAAATATGAGTTTATGCGGTCACAACACCGAAAAACCTTTTCTTTTGGAGCTAAGTTACAGTTAACGCACGATTATTTGTTAGGCTTGCGCCCCTGTTCGGACGCTCAGTCCCAATTCATAGCATCTCTCAAACAAAATTGCCCAATTCGCCCATCAATCCCCGCCGGCGCTCGCAGATGCCTATGGGCACCAGCGTAGGCCACGGCGAGGTTGCAAAAGCTGTTGTAGTTCCGGGCAGAGACAGCTAAGTTCTGATGAAGCAGACAATCAGGCAAATTGCGTCATGAAAAATTTGGTTGGGAAATTGGGGCGAACATTTCGCCTTGAAAGTTGTGCTCTCCGTTCCGGCGAGGTCCCGAGAGTAGTTTAACGATCCTACCATAGACACTTAATGGCCTCATTTCTCCTCATTGCGACACAGTCTGGGAAATTTCCAGGCGCTTCAAGTTAGGACCCTTAATTTACAGCGGCTCTACGCATGATCCTCAGCGCCGTCGCCTAGGCGGATTGGAATCTCTTAATTTATTAGCGTCTTTTCTGGGGTCAGGGTCACTTCAACACCGAATTAGGTTTAGAAATATCCACAGTGAATATTACACGCAATTTATTAGTACCCGCTAGTGTATTTTGTGTCGTTTTTGGTAGTAGGAGCCTCTGCTTCATAGCAGGTTTCACGTATAACAGAATATCCCATATAAACGCTGGTAGATAGTTCTGTTTTTGTTTATTATACTGTTAATACTTTGTAACGATTGATGCTACTTTCGGAACAGTTAACCGGATCATATTTTAACAAGCCAATCATTTCAGCTCTCTCGTTTGGTAACCTTCGAATATCTCGCTTTATACCCATCGCTAAACTAATTTAGGTTTACTACAAATAAAATTTGGAATGGTTGAGTATACATCATCATTCAACTATAAATAAAACGGACAGGCGAAATTTGTGCACAAAAAACCTGTTTCCGAAATGTAGGGAATGTTTTACTGGAGACGTTTACCAGCACGGGATGAACATATATCGGAGGATTTAACGAAAGTGTATGTCCGAGCATGGAATTCTGATTTGATTGATTACGAGGTTTAACGCGCGCACGCTACACAAGCTATGAGGCGCACCGTAATGGAGGGTTCCGGATTTGTTTTGACCACCTGGAAATCTTTAACATGCCCCATAATCACAAACACACGAGCGTTTTCGATTTTCACCACCATCCGAAAAGTGGCCGCGGCGACCGGGAATCCAACCCGCGTCCTCGGGCTCAGCATCACAACGCCTTATCCACTGAGCTACTGAGGCGGGTTACTGTAGAATCCAACTTTTTCATGATGTCTATATTGTGCACAAGCGATGACCACAAGCGATGACCACAAGCATTTATCAGAACAGCCTTTTGGAACTCAGTACGGTAACATAATGCACACTGGCTTGACTTTAAAGCTGATTAGTTATGAACGCCAGACATTACGGTAAGTAAAGCCTTGAAAAATGGAAACAATAAAATATGCAAAGTTTAGTGCTTTGTTATAAATAAGCGTGCCCTCGGGAGCGTCTTTTGTACAGGAGTATCCGCCTTAAGCAGTACACTGCATGTATTGCACGACCGACTTCTTGAAAATTGGGAAAGCTGACAAGTGAATCTCCGGTTATACAAATTTTTTCGCAAAGTATTAGTGGGCGTCAGACTTAGGAGCACGGACGGGCGAAAAAAACTGAATGTCGTTACTAAGAAACTTTTGATTTCAGTGGCCCAAATCATGTGACACTCATATTGAAACCCTTTTCTCGTTCACAGAGATAACAGAATATGTTCTTTCAACACGCTTGCATAATTTATAGCGTGGACCTTACTTAAGCTTCTCCAGAGGCCACTTCAGGGTTTCGACATTCCCTCAGGGTTTCGACATTCCGGAGTCTTTCCCCACGCACCAGTTGAAGTTTAGGGGGACAGGCAGCATTGCCCTTTTTAATTAACGACGGCTTGTTTCGTAAATATCTCATCCTGAACACCCGCATTTTATCGTGTTGATGATGCTAGACAATTTTCTTACGCCATCCACAAGGATGCTGATCATATTACCCTAAGAAGTAGGGAAACTGGAATAAAATTACCGATTCCTAGTTACCTGTAAGGAAAAAGGGAGCCACTTTAAAGCATTGTAATCAGGAATGAACTGACTAAACAATTTGCTTCACTACCTTCATTTGTTTTGTAGATTCCAACACAAAAGCGAGAAGGAGATATTTTGTAGGTCTTCAAAATATGACAAGTGTAAAAAACTAATTTAATTAGAGTAACAGATTGAAAGGCACTGAAGCATACAGCGAATTGTTCCGCTTGGCACTGCTGCATTATGATGAAAGATACAAGAGAAGTCCTCTTGCATCGGTTCCGTAAGCGGAAGTAAGTGGTGGTGATGGACCTTTACAACCGCAGCAAGTCTCTATAGGCAGCGGCTTCAAGCAGGTGGTTAATCGCACTACGCGCAAAATTTTCGTTTCGTCTATATAAATCCCAAAGTCTGGTATGGCAATTTCGGGTAGTGTATATAGCTTACACTTTCTTGTGGTCATGCGAAATTGATCCATAGCCTAAATATTTAATAGTTTTATTGATCTACAGGAGCCTATTGACAGTGTTGCAATAAACGGTCTCCGCTCTTCGGCAATCTTCGCCGCAGCTTGAGGGGAGCATGCACACATTTTACTTAGCGGGGCCCGTGCATCAGGGCTGACCCTTATTAGTCAACGCGGAACGCGCCAGGTTTCTCTCACCAGTGCAGCCACCACGAAACTGTATTTTCGAATAGATACAAGAAAACTTCAAATTGCACTGTCAGGTCAAATATCCTTAATCGCTAAAGTCACCGATTTCTTTCATGTTGATTGTTTAAGACACAACGTGCATCCCAGGACAATTTTCGTTATACGTGGGTCAAGCTTGTGGCACTGTTGATGAATGGTTGGCATTTCCACCTTACGGCGGGAATGCACGTGAGTTTAGATAAAACGAAGAGGACATTTTCCTTCCTATTAGGCAATGTACACCGACATAAACAACAATGCTTAGTTTGCTCAAGCCATAACTGAATGTTCGCTATTACATATTGCAATCTTTTCTCCTTAATATACTCTGTATAAAGTTCAACTAGCCTCCATTTAATGATAAACACCTCATAAGCGGCAGTCGTTAGAGTTTGAATTGAAATTTTTGAAAATAATAGAAGGATTTAAAAGAGTGCACATAGAGTAGAGAAAAATATATATAAACAGCCAAGAATTTATACAAGCTTTAATGAGACAGTGTCGTTCAAACCATACTCTTTATTAATTCCCCCGCCTTTTTTTTCCACAAAAATGTCCCAAGGGCACCCCTTTCAACCGATGTGCCCCCAACCAACCCGATTCCAATGTTTTTTCAGTTTCTCCTGACCGACGTTTCTATTCAAACGGCGCTGTCGTTGCCCATGGCAGAAAACATTTAAAAAATGCAGAACCTAGTTTGGAGCTTCAGTGTTGAAGTTATCCTGTTCACTGCCCTGGGAAATTATCGTCACTAAGTACACAGTGATTACTCAATAAACATGTAGAAAGAGATCCATAGGCATAGTGACATTATGTGTTCATTACGTGCTCCACTAGAACAAATAAATGCAACAGCCAACAATAATTTGTCCCAGAATACCGCTGATGTACCAGTGATGTACCGATTAAAACACCTTTCCCGCACCCTTCCGGCTCTGCTAAAACGAGTAACTGACCCTATTTTTTTCGGGTGGGGTTGTAGGGAAGGGAAGAGAGAGTTCGCGGGGGATGCGCGTTAAAAGACGAAGAGAATATGGCACGCTCTGTTGCCGACGCAGTTAACTGTCAGCAACCTTACGGGGCCTAAGACAGGACCGCTTCCTCCGGCGCCAGCCTATCGCAATAAATGGTCTCCTAGGCTCTCACTCTGGACGAAGGCGTGCTTCTGTAGGATTGTTTCGGCAGGAGCAGACTGTGGGGCCACAGTGGTAACAAACTTCATATAATGGACGCGTAATAGAGTGGGCCCCTCTGGAGAATCTGGTGGTGCTTTCAATTTAGAGTTCGTGGTGTATGGTCCCAATAGCTGGTCCAGTGTCAAAAGAAAGAAGAAAAGCATCTGCAGTGGCATCGTGTGTGTCTTCGAACACATTGGCGAAAAAGTTCAAAGCGAAGGTTAGACAACCTGTAAACTCAACGGTAAACAACGTGCGACTCATGGCGTTTGGTGTGATTACAACCACGCTCACTAGGAAGTGACAATTTAAAACATCTCACAGTTTCTTCTCTCTGATGAACAGTGTGTTTGGAGGAAAATCGGTGCGCATAGCGAGTTGAGAATGTCTTGCACCAAATGCACATCAGGTGTACAAGAGAAGGCCTGCTTGCGTGAAAGAGAGAGAGAGCGAAAAAGAGATCTCTTTTATTGGAACGCCCAATCCTGTGCTATACAATTAGTTCCTAAAATGCAGTCTGAAACATGATGACCCCATTGAACAGGCCCTCAGACTAGTTAATGTAAGACGCAGACAGGAATGGAGACATCATTTGATAAACGAAAAACCCCTAACGCCACCCCACCCGGAAGTTTGTTCACAAGAATAAGAATGATACCGGAATGTCTCCAGCTGCTGATTTTGAGGCTTAACGCCCCGACGCTACACAGGCGATGAGGCGCGTCGTAGTGGAGGACTCCGGATTAATTGTGAGATACGGCGGATCTTTAACGCGCACAAAATCTCGAACATACGGGCGTTTTCGCTTTTTGCCTGCATCAGAAACATGGCCGAAGCGGTTGGAAATCCAACCAGCGTCCTTGGGCTCAGCAGCAGAACGCCTTCGCCACTGAGCCACGCCCGCTGCAAGTTATATGCTTTTGAAATAGTAGTGTAGGCACAGGATAATCAATTTCCCTGAATTATTTGAGGTACCGAGAACAATGCTGAACAAAACAGAAAATTAGGATGTGCCAAGAGCCTCGGTTTGTTGTTATCGATGGGGAACTAGCCCTCTTCTAACCATAGAACGGCACGCCTGGGAACTTGTGCCTGTACGTAGTACACGTTTTGGCCTACTTAAAAAGGCAAGCAGCCGACAGACACCAAATGACGTCTTGCAAGAGAGTCCATTAGGAACGCAGCCATTTAGGCGCCCTGTAGAGTCATCTCGCGCCGCTGCTAGCTATCTAGTTTTCCCGCACGGGGAAGGTAATGAGCCCGACACTACTGCACAAAATCGCAGCTAGTTTTTTTTGAAGACGGAAAGCGATAATAACAAGTTGGTCCGGTGGTTTTACGGGGCCAATATGCTAGGTTTGCAGTGTCACAGCGACCCCCGGTCGTAAAGGTTCATGCGCCCAGAACTATTGGTTTGAAAACGCAACGCAGCAGTAGAGAGAAAGGACATGTTTTTATGAACCAACAGTTCACTCTGGAGGCACGTCGTCGGCGTTTTACGGGCGTAACGTGGGCGATATAAATGAACGATACAGAAAGCCTCAAGACTGCCATAGCACGGCCATTTCAAGGCAAAATAGTGCGGCGAACCTCCAGGTATGTTCGGCTGGGGATATTGGTTATAAGCTCTGTTCAGGTGATGGGAATCCTGGATAAACAGCAACCAACCGGAAACTAACTGGGCGGAAGGCCTTGATAATTTATGGAGGTAGGTCACTTGAACGAGGTCTAAGGCAATTCACTCGCCCATTGAATGTCCCCACGAACAAGTGCTTGAGTTTCCGTGCGCGATTCATCGAAGGTTTATTAACTACCCTTGCTGCTCTGGTGCGCCTTATTTGGTAGTCCGCTGTGTGCATCGCGTATCTGGTTAAAAGGTTATCTCTCTATCAAATACAGATATCGCAGCAAACAGAACGTACACACACGCACGGACGAGATATGTTGGAAAAAGGAGTCTCCGGAAGTAGAAGGACGTGGATATGCGAGATGCATTTGCTACCTTTGTTTTTCAGACACAGTTCTGGTTTGCTCCGTGTTTGTTTCTACTCGTTCTTTAATTGTAAAACGCTAACAAGCGTAGGCTTAACATGGGAGGACTAATCAATATGACGCTATCGCTGAATAGACCTCGTGGATACGGTATAGGTAGACCGAAGCAGCTCTGCTGTTTATTTTGTTTTCGGGAGCTTACCAATTTGAAAGCTTCTCAATATTTGTAATCTTTTTACCGCTCAAAAAGCGGCTTCTGCTAAGCGGCTGTGATCCCCGCAGCGGCGGACGCTTTTCTCATGAATGCGAAAAACAAAAAGTCCCATGTGCCCAGATTTCGGCGCACATTAATGATGCTAAGATAATCAAAATTATTGTTGGGCCCACCACTACGGGGCACTAATAGCCCAGGTGTAGTTCCATCGTGTAAACCCCAGAATTTGAAATTCATTTGAAAGAACGCTTTTTGGAGCCAGTATTTGGTTGGTCTAGTTACGAAAGGCTGGTTATTAAAATAAACCAACATTAGGTCGTCTTTCTGGTATCTTCCAGGATACTCAAAGTAAACCATGTTTTTGTCAAATCTTAAGGGTCCTCGGCAATAGGGAATTTTTGCAACGTAGCAGAGACATCGCGAATGAGAACTAAACAATGTTTAGAAACCTAACAAAGTTCATGTTTGAAGCGGTGAAGCCACAGATAAGCTAGAAATTGTCATCAATTTTATTACTTGAATTTCTCAACGCTGAAATTTACAATAACCGTTAAAAATTAAACCTAAAATGGATACTTATATTATTAAATTGATGTCGTAACAATCTGCTCTTGTACGAGCTGTAGTTCATTCTTATGACCACGTCAAATGGAAATCGTGAAGTGTGTGCCTTTGATGCTGTTTCTTTCACCATTTTTTATCTGTTGCCTAAACTAAGCACGCCTGTGTTCCACTACAGCTCCAAAACAACCACCGCATCCGGAAACCCGACCCATTCGTTTGTATCGACAATCAGGTTAGCTATCATGAACTCCAGGTGGAGGTCGCTTAGGTTATAGGGGAGCAAACACATAATTGGGTTAAAACAGCCGTTTGAAAAAGCGAACAGAAAAAACAGCGTTGGTAAGGCGACGTCACGCAACTAAAAGCTTGTCCACGGCTTTCATTGTCCTCAAAATAATGATACTGAAAACCCTACGAACGTTTTCGAATGAAGTCGTCGTCAACTATATCAACGTTTGCCGCACAGAACTTCGCACGGTGAAAGCAGTGAGTGGCTAGCGCTTTTTGCACGAACGGTAGCTGTCTATAGAAATGAGATGAAGCGTATTCTTCCGCATTATTTCTTTGCCGAAGTCAAGTCCTTGATGTGTCCACAAGAGCGACAATACACTGGCTCAATAGCACTGCTTGCCGCGGAAAGGAAGCCAGGACATTACTTCCGGTGGAAGTCACAGAAAACCTTTGGACGATTCCTTCGTTCCGGCAGAGTGGCTCCAGCCCAAACCATTTTTTCCTGTTTCTTGCGTATTTTACTTACGTGGTGCTGAATTTCGGCTTTAGTCTTTCGTTTTGTTCATAATTTCTCCACGATATAGAAGCCGCAGCATCTGGCTTGCTGCAAGTGAAAGAGGTTAATGGTATCTAAAGAGAGTATGCCACCTGAAATTTCTGGTGTGGGGTAACAAATAGAACTCACATTCAGCTATGTTACTCTGTTTCTGTGGCGCTGCATATGTGTGGTGTGGTAACTGGGGTGCTATGTATGTTTCGTGTGTTTTCTTGCACGGTCATTTCGTTGTGATTCAGCACTCGTCTTCTGTTAACTTCCCGCTCATCTTCTATGCTCTGTTGCTCGGTTGGAAGGTCTTCCTCGCTCACGAAATATTTTGTAAAAGAATACGGCTTCGACTGACGTTTTATTTATTGATTTTTTGGGGTTTCAAACTAGGTCACAAGTCCATTGTTCCTATACTGCAAGTTTGAATCACAAAGTTAACGGGATGAGTCAGTTTATACGAGCTACATTAGTTCCGCGTGTCACATTGTTGCTCAAAACAATTTTTAAACGTGTGTTTGGTCCCTTATGTTATTTGTAAGCTCGGCTGTTATCGTACCAGAATTATTCTTCCAAGGGAAGCGAACCTTCTATAACTTTGTTCTGGTGGTTGGGTCGGTCAAAACAATTTCGATGGCCAGGTGATAATATTAAGGGAAATTGAGGCGTTGAGGATTTCGAGGATGGCTTCCGACGAAACGTTTCCCCTGAAGTTTAATTGTTTCTAGTTTTGTTATCACTAGAATCGTTAGGAAGTGGCTCCACATTTCAATGCTGCAACTACCAGTTCACCAAGACTTTGAAGTTCTAGTGAACCCTATCGTTTGATTATATATGTGGAAGATTATATCCGGGTATATTTCGTCACAAGATAAGCAAGATTGTGCTAAACAAGGTCCACTTTATTCTGTGATAGGCTCTTTAGGACTACTTATTGAAGTTACTCCGCGAAGATGTCATTGTGCCGAAGTTATGACTTCGCGATGTTGTCGGTTGTTCGCGCACCATTTTGGTCATTTCTTGCAATATTTGATCGAATAATTTCCCGAATGGGTAAATCTTCCGTGTCACACAAGCTTCGCCTAGATCATCCTCCCAGCAGCCTGTTTGGCACACGTGAAGCGTAGGCAGAAAAAAGGGTTGCATTTTGCTTGATTGTAGCTTTTAAGCGACCAATTTCTACCCTCTTCTACCGCTGCAATGCAGTATTCTTGCGTAACGCCAAATGCAATTTAGTAAACCTCATGACAACATTTGTTCAGTTTAGAATTTATTTTCTACAACCAATTCTCAGCTTTCCCGGAGAGAGACAGTGCTCACCTGGTGATGAATTGAATGAGGAGCAAGAAATGTTTTCCTGGACAAGGGAGCTTTCCAAGCAGCCATGGGCTATGAGACAGTAGTGAAAAAAAGACAGGAGCAACGTTTTCCTTCACGGAAAATTGGGTAGCCAATGAGAACTAGGGAAATTCGCTCCTATTTTCTCCCTTCATCTTCATTCCGGAACATTTTCAACTCTAGGGGACTAAACACGAGGGCCGAATTACCCGTTGCTGGTTTACTCCTAATTCACGAACCCCCCTATCATACATCCACAACTAACAACGGGGGTACAAGGTGAAGTTAACGAGGCTGCTCAGATTTAAGGGTCTCTGCAGCACTGCTACACTGCTTTCACTATTTTCTCCGCCGCGTTTGGAAGCACGGCGAAAGCTATATTTACCGCCAACACTCCGTGATCGGCTCGTCGCAATAGATACGCCTTCCGTTTGTACTTTGCGTTTGCGACTCTTTTTTTGAATTGTCAATTGAATGCGTTCATTGCTGCAACTGAACGAAAGCCGGCCAATAGCCGCTAGACGCTGTAATGACGTAGTTTGAGAACTCAAAGAACGCCAACACCGGGAAAGCGCAACAAAGTTTCTCAGAAGTTTCTGAGTTATCTCATGGTCATAAGCAGAAATTTTTCTCCGATGAACTTATGACCTTTTTTTTTGCAAGTACTGGTGTGGTTTGTTGACAATGCTTGAAAGCATTGCAGTTATAAAAAAAGACGAAAAGTCTTTCAGGGTCCAAGGGAAGGTGAAGGGGTGTGGAAGCGATACATCCGCTGCTTAGTTATGCCGAGGTACACAAAGAACATATTTGCGCTGTTTCAGGAATCCGAGATAATCAGTTCGGAAGTGAGAAGTCATTATACACACCTTTTCCGACGAGTCGCCGGTTTCCGTGGCCCCGCCGCCATTTTGAAAGAGGATTGAAGGGAGCCAGCAGCCTCCAAGCAGGGAAAATGCGAACTATTTTAAATGTAAACCTTCTATGGCGTAGGGTACGAACAACTTTTTTCTAATCCATCAGTTGACATGAGCTCTACGTATATTCAAATTCGGCGTTGCATATATGCAACGCACGGCAATAATGGGCTTAGGGTAGCACACCGTGTGCAAGTTCCAGATGTTTCTTCCGAGGTACGAAGAAATGCACACGGACGGAAAATTGCCGCAGAATACAGCAAGGTATATCGCCAAAAGATTCGTGACCAGGAGTTTGCTGCTGCAGTAAACGATTATTGCAGTTTGTTTTTAAAGAAAAGTTCGGTAACTTTAGGCCACCTCTACTTTTTCGGGGTTATGAATGATTATTCTTCTATTAACACAATTCGGATCCCAAGTTCTCGATTCAGCTTTTGCCAGCACCGTGTTTATCTTGGTTATCAGTTCGCGGTTCGTAGAGCTCTGTCGAAGCTTACAATATTCAAGTGTAACGGCCCCGATAGTGTAGCGGTACCTGAGATAGCACACGTGCAGACTCGTTTGTTTCAGAAATTTTAAGTGCAGAGCCCTTAAAGGGCTCACCTTGCCGCCGTAGCTCGCTCGCTGGACCCAAGTAGAGCCACACAGCGTTCAGTTCGTAGCGGCTGTCATCGCGGCGTCCCGCAGTCTTGGAAACCATGTGATTTATTAGCCATATGTGTTCGAAAACTCGTGAACCGCTGGCGCTTGTCATACGTCTAGCCTGTTGTTTAGCGAAAAAAAAACTGCAGGTACATTTGAGGCAAAATATGCGCAATTAACCCCCAGCGCCCGCGTTCATTTAGTTAGGAACGCTTGTTGGTTTGTTTTTTTACGATAGTAAGAGCAAGAAAGTGGCCGTGCAACGCCGGCACGTGTGGAAGGAAAAGCAAGCACAAAAACAACAGAACTCCCGCTGGCGCAGTTTCAGGAAGGGGGCGCGCGAGCACCGCGAAGGAGGGAAATTTGAAATGCGTTGGACAAACCTCAGTTGAATTCATAAGTAGAGGAATAAGACAGAACAGCGAAGATCATGATGGGTGGTAAGAGTGAGCGGATAACGGCACCACAACCCATTATGGCGAATCACTGCTTCGGCACTTGCGTCAGCTTTCACATTTAGTGGAACGGCTTTATTTTTTTACGGCTTTATGTTGCGCGTACCACGCCTTTTATATTTGTTTTGCAATTGTATTCCGGTGGAATTGACCCTCTAGTATCCATACGGAGACCCTATCCGCTACCGTACTGTTACGTACCTGTCAGATTATACGAAGGTGCAGCGAAGATCTATTGTGACTTATGACCAGATCAAGCAGTAGCTGCAACCAATTTTCGATACCAAGACATATTTGCGAAATATAAAAATAAAATACGCCAGCGACCTGAAATTATGCAGAAATAGACATATTTAAATTCTTATCTTACACATATCAGAAGAAAAACCTTGACATTTCCTTTGATTTCGATAAAGCGTGATCATGTCCATTAAGGACGAGCCTTTTGATGCCACCTTTGTGCGTATTGTAATGTCTAGAATAAAGTCATGCTAACTTTTCACCTTCCTTTATTTTACTTTAGTTAATTACAATGAAGCTGAACAAATTTATGTATTCTTGATCTGCAAACGGGTAAAAACGCTTTTGGTTAGCACATCCAAAATGTGTTGTTCCTAATCAAAAGGGGCTTTCATTATGAAGGCAGAACATAGTCTGGTTTCTTAGGCTGGCACCAACACCCCTGTGTGAAGCGTTGTGGTTGCCAAGTATGCACACATAAGCCCCGAAAACTGGTAGTCGATCTTCGTTGCCCCCTACTATATAAATTGCTTTCCCGGTTAAGTTCACCTGTTATCAGTTACGTCGACAAGGCAGGAGGAATGCAAACTGGCTTTGTTTCCCACGACGAGCACTAACCAAAGTATCATTCACAAAACTTTCGGGAGCTCAAATGGAGAATCCAGAGTCTGCGACACCTTTACCGCTGCCCAGTTGACTGATCAGTAACCCTAATGTGATCAGAAGCAGTTATGGGAGAGGCGAATATTTTCAGTCGATTACCTCAACGAAGCCCCCATGACATGCGTTTATTGCCTGCTGACAGGACAATACACTGATCAAAAACACAGGTGCAGATCTCAAGATTCCCCAACGACATCGGTCTCTTTATCAGAGTGGAGTAGCCCTTGAAGCACAACTAGGAACTAGCAGTACTCCTTAGTTCAGGCGTGTTAGTTCCCGTGAAAGGTGGGAGTAACGCGGTAACAACGGCCGGGGAGGTGAAATAAATGGTTTTTGCTGAACGAATGGCGGTGAAACAAAACCAATACGTGGCACGCCTGTAACAATTTGAAACAAAGGGAAAAGGCGGCAAATGATGCAGGGTTTGCACAAGAGGGGGATGGTACGTCAGGCCGGAATCAATTGAGTGTGTATAAAGGGAAAAGAGGCGTCGGTCGATTTATTGCTTGCAATCACCTTTCGCGTCATTTATCGGCGCCTGTACTTCCAGCTTGATCTTGAGTGCACCAGTGTTGTTTTTTTCTTCCTACCGAAAGGCGTAGCCACGGAGGGAATTACTGCCGAAAGCAGAGAGTAAGATTGAGAAAGCTAGCGTAAGAGGAGCAGAGAATCACCAAACAAGCGAGCAAGAACAAATAGTCTGTCGAAGGTCTGAAGACATCTAATGTAAAAGAAATAATTGTGTGACGTGTTCGCACTCCCGTACCAAATGTCGAAGTTTTGCTGCACTTCAGAGGCAAGGCGAATTTGTTTCCACATGAGGTTGGTTTTAACTGAAGCTTATCCTCAAAGGCTCGAAATTACCTCGTTTGTTCAGAAGCGGTGAATACACGCCGACAATTTTCAAGCGAGAACAGTGGAAAAAAAGTGAGGGAGCGAACGGAAAGCAAAAACAAAGAAAGAATTAAAAATAGAAAGAACGAAAATTTAAGGAAATATTGATAGAAGAAATGATAAAAATAGAGAAACCATGCATAGATGTTTAACCGCATAGCTTTCTCGTGAAGGATTCGTTGGTGTCGTCTGAGTTTGCATTTTCTCGAAGCTGTTTGGACTTTTTACTCGTTTTGGTTCCACTTTGACTCGCACGCAGTTTGAACTTTTGATCGCAGCAGCTTTGACTTTGGCACTTACCGCTTTATTTCGCACGAAGAAAGCTTCGCGTTCAACCATCCTGTCTTTGGATGGAGGAGTGCATGATATTACTGTCTAATTTCGCACGTCCACGCGCCACTCTCTAAATCTACACTTCTTCGACTGCATCACAATGGCGCCAATGGTGAACGTCTGCTTGAGAACGCGAGGTGCGCAGGTTTAATTCCGACCACGGGTAGCATTTTTTTTCTTGTCGGGAGGAGGCAAGGATGTTGATGTCATCATCTTTGTCAGAGAAAGTTTACTTTCCTGCAGTATGTTTTGTGATGCGCAAGCACGGAATCACGGAGACTAGTAAAGTTTCCCTTTAGAAGAAATACGAAGAATAAAAACAAAGAAAGAGCCGATAAATAAAAAGTGTTGTTGGGCGGAGTCTGGTCTATGACTATGAACAGGATTAGCACAGAGATGACAAGGACAGTAATGCGAAGAGAGACGCCCCGTCCCGTCTGATCAAGTTTCTTGTCATCACTGCGCTGAACCTTGTTTCGTTGCAAAGAGCCTTTTTATTGAAAGCACAAAAAGTCAGCTTGGCTGGGGGGCTAAGGCTCTCCCGATAAAGTAAAACCACAATATTGAAAAATCATGGTTTTTTGGTAAAAACTGCAACCAAAGAATAGAGAGAGAGAGGGAGAGAAGAAAATATTACCAGAAGCGAAAAAGGAAGCGCGCCACACCAGCAAAAACGTCCCCTAATTAGCGACCACTTAGCGACTACATTAGCGACCACTTACCAATATTTCCCGTATGCGGAAATCAATTCATTGCGACAACCTAAAAATCATGTGTCCCAAAATTAGGCAAAAGAACCCGATAGGACCTCTTTTGCTTGTCATAAATTTACAAAATAAATAAATCTACAAAGGCCAAGGAGCTTAAAACAACCGACAGATAGACCTGCCGGTAGGTGCCTAATTATCTTGATAAGCACAACGCTGCATAATTTAGCTATCGAGTGAAGGAAGGGAACGTGCTATTAGAGCCCTATATGGCACGGCCTAGGGACACTACGGCTGCAAGCTTCATAGTTTCCACCACGCTGCACCCTACTTGTGAGAGAGAATAGTTGATCAAAGAACCGCAATATGAATTTCAAATACTTCGTCAATATTTGAAGTGTATTTGAAGTACAGTAGACTCTCGATAAACGGATCTTCAAGGGACCGAAAAAATTAGTTCCGTTTAACAGGAGTTACGTTTATTGAGAGAGATGTGCAAAGGTGCAAATTTATGTGGCTACGCAGTCTAAATGGCATTTTATGGAACTCTAAGCACTAGAAGGTGAATGCACGTGAATGTTTTTTAGAAAGCAAAAAAAAAACTACAAGAGGCATAGGCACAGCATTCACAAAGTTGATTTGGCAGCAATGAGTCGCTGTGCACTACAAAATGCTTCAATTACGTATTTTTGTTTGAGTCATTGCAACTGCATCTTCACGGAGGCTAGAGACCTCAACTTCGCCAGTGCTTACGAGCCACCGAATTTAGAAGACGGCAACGCGGTAATTAAGAGCGAATAGCACCACGATGGCCCGAACCAGGCGGCAGGAGCTGAGCCCTGTAACCTCGGCGTCTTGAATCGAGACCGAACGACTGGAACAAGAACTGCGATGTTGCATTCGTTGCTCTAACACGGCTAACCACTTACAAGACGAGGCTTACGAGCCCAACGAGGCTAAAAAAACACGGAGGTAGAAAAACAAAAACAAAAACGAAACAGCCGGAACCGTAAAAATGTGGTTCTCATGCAATGGGTATCACAAGAAGTTCCAATTCTGGTTCCGTTTACACGGTGAAGCCGAAAATTTAGTTCCGATTACCGGAAGTATTTTACGTTGTCTGAATACACAACCAACCAACTTACAGGCTACTGTTCCGTTTAGGCGGCAATTCCGTTTAAGCGATTTCCGTTTATCGAGATTCTACTGTATTGTGAAGTGTATTCTGGGATGTATGTGATGGAGCATGTAAGCTGTAGAATGTAGTATAATGATGTGTTCTTTTTGCATGCGCTATACATTTCTTCTTTATGCTTGACATTCGGTTGTTATGTCAGATTTCTACCCCACCCCTGTAAGGGTCCCATCGGCCAACAGTACCTGGAAATAAATAAAATAATATATTTTGATAAAACAAGAAATAAACAGAAACACCGATAAAGAACCCAAGAACGAAACGCGAACAACGAATTACAGGTAAAATTAGCAGAATAATTATTTATGAAAATAAGAAACACCAGGCTGAAACGGGAGAACACGAAGAAAAATATGAAAGCGAAGGGGCGTACGGAGCAATAGTCCGATGTGCATTGGAGAAAATGAGTAAAAAATTGAAACTTTATGCGCGCTTAGACTTTGGAAGGCAACTAGGTCATGAAGAAATAAATAGAACATGCGGGGTACGTTTGAAAGTACCGAATGGTTTTTGACGCCATCTGGTACAATACTTCGATAAAAAATGTGTAGCCTGCTTTAAAGGCAAACCTAAAGTATATGTCCCTAGGGCGGCGAGGACGTGTGTTCAAGTGGGTATGTAATTATCTACAACGTTAGTACGTGGGAACCAGCTGATGGCGAAACGACCTAGCACCCGTCACGCATGGAGTTCGCAAAGCGGCGTGCCTTGACACCGACGCTTTTAATCATAGGCCTCATATGCCTGCCACCAGTACTCCTCAAAGGTGTAAATATTTCGCTGTGTGCATATGACATGTGTATTTAAGCACAGGCTGAAGCCGCCAACCATTCGCGCCAAACTTCAGAGAGCAATCCTGACAATGCTAAAACACTTCAGAAGCTTCGGTATGATCTTCTCTCCTCAGAAGTATGCAGGGATTGTGTTCGCGTGGCCTAGCGTCTCACCGTATTTGTTAAGTGTCGAACGTACGCAATTACCTTGTGTTAAACAACAGAAACTTGGGACCATATTCGACTGGTTGGTGTGTTGGCGTTCCCATATTCGGTAATTGAAAGATAGGCTTTGGATTTTTGTACGCATTCTGCGCATGCTTAGTGGACAATCATGGGGATGCTCCGTGTCCTAGCTTACCTGTACCCTGTACCAAGCCCTCTTTCTTCGGCCTTCTGCGCCACAGCCTGCTGGCCCTACATCGAGTGTCTTATTCAAATTTAAACATCACACACTCAGTGCTGGCAAGAACTCTACGGGCCTGCCGGGAGTCTTCCAAAATGTACGTCAGCAGTCGGACATAGGCGGAGGGTCTCTTGATTTTAATGCTTGCTTATTATTTCTTCCCTGTTTCAGTGCGTCAATGATTCCCACACCATGCGCGACCCAGCAGGCTATTGTTAAAGGGTAGAAAATGTACTGATGAGCTTGCATAATTAGTCGAGGGCAAGTGCTTACAATGAGCAGCCTCACACCAGTGGGCTGCAGGCGTTTTGCAGACTCCTACGCAACAGCATAGAAACGCGGCGAAAAATTTTCTCTCCGCTCCACGGCAATGCTTCGCTGCAGTACAACAAGCATCCGATCAGTTCACGGCGTCATGAAATTCGTTTACTTGAAAAAACTAGCCGTACAACCTCACTCGGATGCTCTTCAGCCATGAAATATGTGTCTTAACCACAAAAAAAAAGCGAAAGAAGTTTTGAAAGACTTTCAAATTCCGCGCTACAGTGACATGGTTTGATGCGGAGTGACGTCATATGGGCAGCACTAGAGACATCATGTTTATAGTTAACTGCACCTTATTATTCAAATGATGCGATCTAACGGAACTAGCCTTCACTCTACTGTCGTCTGTCGTCCAGTCCAGTGTCCTAGCCATTGCTTGTAATTAAATTGCTAGTGTGTGTTACGACCACTAGATGCCTCCATGGTACTTGTGTTGGCATCGGCTTGTGCCCGTGACAGCCCTTTACCGCACTTCGCAGCAATTTACTTTGAGATGTTCTTTGGATACTTGCCCACTGTTTCACGTCGGCGGTGGCTGTGGCGGCTGCTGCATGGTCGTCGCAACAGCACGAGAAGTAGATCGAGGACAACTGTTCTACAAAATACTAGGCAATAAATCAACGACAAACAACGTCCCTCGCACCAGTCACAACCGGTTATGACTTGGCCCTAATATTTATTTATCGTATCTGTTTACTGACGCTGCTGCGATGTGTTCGGAAATCGCAAGGTCACCTTGGGCGCCTGGGATTCAGGAGTACCAAGGAAGAGCCATTACGGCTTTTCTTCTATACCATCAGCGGGGACGTGGGAAATGGCGCGTTCTCCTTCCGCGAGCCCGCCCCTCCTGGGTCCCTCCTCAAAAGAAACAGTTGGATGAATGTCGGAATATACTGGCGCGAACCGTTCCTGGGAAAAGCCATCACCATTAAAAGCCTTCCCCTGCCCCAGTGGGAGGTTTCCGAGTATTGCGGCAATGAACGAGGCCTGCAACAGCGATTATTGTGACGAAACCTTAACCGCAGCTTACGACGCCAGAAACGTGCAGTGCGTCTGGAACGCCCACATGGGGTATACGCTTCCTCTAAGTATCATTCGTCTTTACCTAAGCAGGCGCCCGTTAGGATTGCCGAAAATTTGCCATTGGAGACGATGTGAGGAAAGCACCTCAGGGGAACGCTAGAAGATTCGTTTGAGTTAGTCGGAAAGCAGAACAGACATAGCGGCAGTCTGTATCACCGAACCTTTTAGGCCAACCCTGAAAGAACCGAGCACATTTGCGTCCTAAGCACAGGCGATATGTGGTGCTTCTTAGAGTGCATATAGTTAGGCGTGAAGTAGAGGAAAGGTCATATCTCCTGAATAGCGACAAGTATGTACGCGTGTAGCAGCTATAAACACTAACTGCGGACAACGCCAAGCTATGAGCAAGTTGATGGATTCCCAACGAAAGAAGTCTCCGAGCAGACATTTCCCGAGAAATTTGTTCCCAGCAATGCTGTAAGCATTGAATGTCCAGGGAATAGAGGAGACCTACATAAGGACTCCTTCAGGACATATATAAAGCATGTACGGGCATAATGATCCTCACAAGCCAAGCGACAAATATCCGATCCGTAAGGGAGTACGACTGGACAATACCATCTCGCCAAAACTATTCACAGCTTCTCTTGGAGGCCGTATTCAGAAATAGCGACTAGGAAAACACGGGAATTACAGATAAACGGAGAAAACCACCTGAGCCACTTGAGGCTTTGCAGACGAGCATAGTATTGCTAAGCGAGTCTGCAGAACACCTGACAAAAATGCTTGAGGAACTACAAATACAGAAAGCGAAATCCGTGGGATAAAAAAATATGAATAAATCTAAGTATCATGAATAAAAATGCGTAAACGCCTTGTTTAGCATATGGAAAGGAAACGCTAGAACAAGTAGAAGATTATAACTGCCACGGTCAGGTCGTCTTTTCTGATCCCAACAACGAGAAAGAAATGCGGCGCAGAATAGGTATAGCGTATTCACTGACAGAGAATCATAAATAATGGAATGTAGCTACCTCTACCACTGAGAATAAGAATGTACTGACCAATGCATCTTCCGGGGAGGACGTACGCAGCGTAAACTTGGCGCCTTAGTAAACAACTTGAAAGCAAACTTAGGTCGGCTCAGCAGGCCATGAAGAATGGTAGGATAACACTCAGGGACAGAAACGAGCTTCTTGGATCAGAGAACAAACTACAGCAAAAATACCATAGTCAAATAAAAAAATGAATTGCGTAGGAAATGTAGTGGGACGAATCGCCAACCGGTGACAATTAGGGAAACATAGGGATACCAAGAGATGGGTCTAAAGAAGGGGAAGGCCAATAACACTATGGAGGGATGAAATAATTATATTCGGGGGTGGGATGCACTCAAGCAGCGCAGGGCAGGAGCGGTTCCAGGTGATTGAGAGAGGCCTCCTTCGCGCAGTGGACCTAGTAGGCTGTTGTTGATGATGATGATTACTGATAAAAACGAGTTTTGCTCTCGCACGCTGCGCCCACACCGATCGGAATATTTGATAGCTCGTCTGTCGAGCATCCTGAAAAACGAGAAGCTTTACGGTAAACTCAATCGCGCAGCCTGTCACATTTGTTAGGAAACTTATTTTAGTGTTTCGTTTGTCCTGTTCGCTGATCGTTCGGAAAGATGCCACGTAGTCACAGGCGTCAAGAACTGGGGCAGCTGAATTTTTATGTAAACTCTTACGTTTTCCTTTCAGTTTATCAAGCACCCCTGGGAAAGAATACGCATAGTTATTTATCTCAATGTTTCTGTCGTGGGAATATCTAGCGGATGAAGAACTTTCGTATACCTCTGCTCATTTCAGGCTTCACGTTACTTTTACCAGATGCTAGCGACAACTTTGGCGTCGAAGGCATTAGAAGGATGGTCAGCCTAGTACAAAAGTGAAACAAAAAATTACACTGGACAAAACTGCACGCATGGACCATATTTTCAAAGCGAAGCTTTATATGGGCAGGCGAAAAGAAAATACCGTGGTCCCGGGTACACTGAAATCTCCTTGGCACAATCTTGCGCCACCCTGATGGAGAGGAGGTAGAAGTTAGGGAGTGAGAATGGTTGGGTTTATAGATGACGTAGCTACCCTCTCGCATCTACCGACACCGGTAAGTGGAACAGTGCAACGAAGGGAGAGGAAAATAGTCTCGCAGCAAAAGGCACGTCCTCGCAGCGACCTACTACGTGAAACCAAGCTCAAGCGCCAACGGCGGGCAGGGGCGGGAGCGGAGCGGCGGAGCAACCTCAACGTGGCAATAGAGAGTTTTAGCAGTCCGTCTGTTCCGTCGTGTACGTAGTTACCTTGATGACCGGTACCCGTACCTGCGCATGCGCGCGCAGAAGGCGAGGAGAAAGGGCGAGGAGGCGCACCCCACCGTGACGATGCGCGGACATTCCGAAGGCCGGCCCTCGGAACTAATCTCCCTACGCGACGAATACACAAGTGCCCAGACGGGCCCCCGGTCAGCACGGTAACTACGTACACGACGGAACAGGCGGACTGCTAAACTCTCTAATGGCGAGCCCCGGCGGCCCGAACGTTACTTCGAGATGGGTAGGCCACGCGTGTCGCGTAAAACCCCCGCCGCACGTAACAGCGTCGCTGATTAACCTTTTCTATGGACTGCATGGACGCATTTCTTTATGTGACGGCTATGATAGTTTCTCTTGAAACCGCGTAAAAAATTGTGACACTGTTTGAGCGTGACGCTGCTGCCCCTATATCGCGATCTACAGTAGATAGGCCGCCTTAGGGGAAGAAAGGCGATGACATTATCTACGGAAAGGTATTTTCATCTGGGAACTGTGACACGAGAACGAGGAATTTAAGCGACACTGTGTGCCTACTTTTAAAGGCAAAAGTAGTTTGGGGAGCGATAGCTATCCTTTTCATGCCGAAGAATAAGTGCTTCATGACTACTATTACCAAATTGAATGGGAAGAGCAAGGCTGTGAATATGTTATGGTATAGAAAGGCTGAATTTGCTGCGAGCGGCCGTTTCAGGGAAGAGATCCCCGTAATGATATTTTTACAAGCCATAAGTGTAAGAAGCAGTGTAAATAATAACAGCGACCTACCTTTCACTTAGTGGCTCTTGCTTTTTTGAACTTTTCACACTTCCTGCGAGGGCAAATAGGGGGACACTATTCCCCAACCACGCGCACACGCGCACGCGCACACGCACGAACGTGAACACGCACACATTCATGGCCGTAAGTTGCGCACACAGGCGAGGACAAAACAGAAAAAGACACGCCGACTAGCGCACAGTAACACTGATTTTTTACACATAAAATAAAGCCAGCATGCATGAGCCAACCCTCTGTCGCTTTAACCGAAAAGGAAATGAAAGTTAAACAACAAGAGATAGTGTTTTGTGTTTCCTGTTTTTTAACAACGGAGCTATTTAGGCCGACACAAATCCATAAGACAAGCAAGGCAATGTCATCACAAATATGAATAAAATAGTTACAGTAGCCGAGGAGTTCTTAGAGATCTGTACAGTAGCCGCGACATCCAGGATAATACCGAACGAGGAAGTAGTTCAGGGAGATAGACATCCCACCAGTAACGACAGAAGAAGAAGGCTTTGAAAGAAATGCCAGGGGGCAAAGCCCCTTGTGAAGATCAGATAACAGCAGACCTCTTGAAGGATGGCGTGCAAATTGTACTAAAAAAACTGACAAACCTGTATACCCAGTGCCTTATGACCACGAGTGTACTGGAATCTTGGAAGAACGCAAACATCATTTAATCCATAAGAAACGTTACGTGAAGGGCTCGAAAAATTACAGGCCGATCAGCTTTCTGTCACTCGTCTTGAAGGTACTTACCAAGGTAATTGCTGACAGAGTTTCTGCCACCTTATATTTTAGTCAACTAATCAGAACAAGCCAGGGTTTTCGTAAAGCCTATTCAACAATGACCATACTCACACGATGAATCAGGTGATCGAGAAGTGCGCGGAGTATACTTAACCCCTATATATATAGCCTTCATAGATTATGAGAAAGCATTTGACTCGGTCGAAACCTCAGCAGTCGATCAGGCATTGCGGAATCAGGGTGTAGACGAGCATTACGTAAGAATACTAGAGGATATCTAAAATGGTTCCACAGCTACCATCATCCTGCATAAGGGGAGCAGTAAAATACTTATAAGGAAGGGCGTAAGAAAAGGAGACACAATCTCTCCAATTTTATTCACAGCATGTTTACAATAAGTATTCAGAACATTAGATTGGGAACAGGGAGAGTAAGGGTTAATGGAGAGTACCTCAGTAACCGCAGATTTGCTGTGACGTTGCCTGGCTAAGTAACTCGGGGGACGAATTGCAAAGCATGATTACCGCACTGGACAAGCAGAGTAGGACCGTGGCCTGAAAATTGAAAACTAAACCGTTTCACTTAATGTGAAAGCTGTCGGAAGAGCAGAGCAGTGATTTGTCATAATGGGCTGTAGCGCCATTATCCGCTAACTGCTACCACCCATTGCAAATCAAATTTCCCGCCTTCGCAGTGCTCGTGCGCCCCCTACCAAAAATTGCGCCAGCGGGAGTTCTGTTCTTTTTGTGCTTGTTTTTCCTGCTGCACGTGCCGGCGTTGCCCTGCCACTTTTTTAGGGCGCAGCCCTTTGGCAGCCGTCTCTGCGCTGAGCCACGTTGTCGGCGTAACCGAGTGAACGATGCCAAGACCGACGAGGGAAAGCAAAAGCTAACGATGAACGAAAGCAAAGGAGGAGAGTGTCGCAGAAATTGTGAGGGGAGGGCGATTCGCCGTGGCGCCGCGAGCCAGCGCTCTCCGTTAGTGTGCGGTGGTGGAGCGCATGGGACAGTATGCTGTGCCCGCACGAGGCGGCCGATGGCGCGACAGTTGGAGAAAACGGGAGGGGGGCGTGCGCGTAACTGTGATGTGCGCTCGCTTAAGGCCCAGTTCGCGGTCGTTTTCTGCGACGCACTTCGCACCGCCGATGCAGAGGCTCATCATCGCTGCCGTCGAGAAAACCCACGAGTGAGTGCTGCCTCAGCGCACTTATGCTTCTCCCAAATATCGCATTAGGAGTATCGTATTCGCCAGCCAATTTTTTCGCTTACTATAGTAAAAAGCAACCCTACGAGCGTTCCTAACTCAATGAACGTGGGCACTGCCGGGTAATAACGTATATGTTGCCTCAAATGCACCTACAGTTGTTTTTTTTTGTGCTTAACAACGGGAGATGTATGACAAGCGCTAGCGGTTCACGGGCTTCGAACGCTTATGACTATAGAAACCGCTTGGCTTTCGAAGCCTCTTAGTTACGCCGCGACGACAGCGGCGACGACGGAACGCCATGCATGTGGCTATACTTGCGGCTAGCTAGCGCGCTACGACGACAAGACGCGGCCTTAAAGTGCTCTGCACTTAACATGCAGAAAACAAAAGTAATGCTCAACAACTCTGGAGAGCACAGCTGTTTGAGATACGCGGCGATGCAGGGGAAGTGGTAAGCGAATATATCTACTTAGGCCAAGTTATGACCCCGGATCCCAACCATGAGGCAGAGATAATTCGAAGGATAAGAATGGGGTGGAGTGCATTCGGCAGGCATTCTCAGATAATGAATGGCAGCCTACTATTGTCCATGAAGAAGAAAGTGTATGACATCTGCATCTTACCGGAGCTCACCTACGGGGCAGAAGCCTGGAGGCTCACTAAAAGGGTTCAACTTGAATTGAGGACTACTCAGCGAGCAATGGAAAGGGAGATGATAGGTGCAACGTTAAGGGACAAGAAGAGAGAAGAGTGGGTCAAAGAACAAACGCGAGTTAAGTACCTACTCGTCGAAATTAAGAAGAAGGAATGGGTATGAGCAGTGCATGTAATGCTGAGGCAAGACAACCGTTGGTCATTAAGGGTACCACAGTGGATCCCTAGAGAAGGCAAGCGTGGCAGGGGGCGCCAGAAAGTTAGATGGGCAGTTGAGATCAAGATGTTTGTGGGGATAAATGGGTCGCAGTTAGCACAGGACCTGGATAATTGGAGGTCTATGGGGGAGGCCTTTGCCCTGCAGTGGGCGTTGATAGGCTGATGATAGTGATGTTGTTGTTGTTGGTGTTGTTGATGATGATGATTATGAAATTCATACGTCGTAAACAGAAAAACCCCTGACGCCTGAAAATGGAATCAGGTAAAGGAGGTCCCAGGTATCAAACTGGTTCCGTGCGCCTTGAAACCGGACACAACCATTGAGCCACTTCCCAGGCCTGAGGGGTACAGGTTAGCAGGGGTGGGAACAATAACATGTGCAGCCATTTGCAAAAAAAAAAAAACGTTTCCCAATGTCGGTATCGAACGTGGGTCCCTTGCGTTGCAAAACCGGCGTCCGCCCGATTTAGCTATCATCTCATTAAGGGCGCCTATTACCTTTTGGTTCATAGCGCGGGAGTTGGCTTCGATCTTCGCCGTGGCGTCTAGCGCCTGCTAACGTGGTCCACTTTCGGAACGATTTGAAGGCCTGCGGATGAAACGATTCGTGCCTGCCAGTCATGGCGAATTTTCAGGGGCAATCCCTGAAATATATTGGGGGTGGTGACGTATTGAGCAGAAACTTGGCGCCTTACTGAACAAATTCAAAGCAAACCTATGTCGGCCCAACGGGCAATGAAACGAATAATGATCGGAGTAACACCTAAAGATAGGGAACGAGCTTCCGGGTTCAGAGAACAAACTTGAGTAGAAAAGTGCAGAAAGTAAAAAGGTGCGGTCAAACCACATTCCGCGAAAATCAGCGCTTCATTACTCAGAAACACATCTTACACTTCGGGTCTGACACTTCGCTTATCCTCTTACCGAAGAAAACGCCTGTGCTGCCTCCGGGGCATTTAATTGTTGCTTAAATCTTGTAATTTACTCCGCTAACACTACTCCGTAGCACTTGTTTTGTGCGTGCGTGTGCGTGTGTGCAAGCACAGTGTGGTATGCGTGCCTGTGCGCGGTACATGTGCCTGTGTATGTGTGCGTGCGCTCGTGTGGTTCGGGGTGCGTGTGCGCACGTGCGTGTCTCTGTGTGTGTGTATGTTTTCGAGGTACATCGTTTCTGGATATTGTGGTCTTCCCGATTGCGTTGAGCAGGAAGAGGGATAAGACACTGGACCTCTCCCTCTCTTCTTCCTTAATGTTTTTGTGGCACAAGTGGCACCGCAAAATACCAGATTAAATTTTTCTCTGCAAGAAAAGAAACTTGCTCGGCGGGAAGACGAGAAACGTGCGCCTTGACCGCTTTGTTTTAAATGATAGCGATGCAGAAGAGTGGCAGCAGCACTGTGTTTCTTTTCTTTCTTTCCAGCTTAGGTTATTTCCAAAGATAAACTTAGCCGGGGTATCACAAAGTTACACTTTAACAGGCGTCTTCTCTCAGAAAGAAATATGTCTTCATTTACAAAAACAAAATTATCCGCGGTCTCTTAAAAACAAGAAAGGGAAGGGATATGCCAAAATCGAGAACACCTGTCGCAGACGTTGCCGTGAAGAATTAGTAGAAACCGCCGACGCGAAAAGAGATGTTACGTACAAAAAGATTTTGTGCGGCGGTGCTCGCTCCGTTGTATAACAAGAAGAAGACACTTTGGAGTGAACATCTGTTTCCGACTGGCCATATTTTATACCTTCACTGTGCACAGCGGCTTTGCGGTTGCAGGCATTTCACCGAGCTAACCGGATGGCTGCTGATATACGAAATTGTCAGAAATTGGGAGAATTAGGGTTTGAAAATAAGAGAACGAATTGGAAGAAAAAAAAGTATAATGAGTTTAAATCACGTGGCATTTAAATAAGGTTTCACAGCAGCCAGGATTGTTGTTTGTATCTGATATTCTTGATTTACTGCATTTGTAATGACCTGCTTGGACAGGTGACACGCCAAAGCTCGGCATGCCGCTATGTGCAGTGTTTTCTTTCATGCGGATGCGCTTACGTGTATTTTGCTTGCCTCGCCAGCGGTACCCAGCCAGCTTTGACGCAAGTTTAATAATTGGCCTTTAAAAAGTATTGTTGCTTCGGTGTTTATTCTATATAATGTTTAAACAATTGCATATGCCCTAGTGGTGACTGCAAGGCTATGCTAGGATCAGTTCATCTTGCACAACAGAGGGCAATACCTACAAACACCTAAAAATCGAATATTGTATATTTCCTTCCGGTGTGGTTCTGAACGTTTCAACTGTTTCTAATGAGCACATGCAATATTTCTTCAAAGAAGACGCTATAGTTACCCCTCGATATGTGAATGGCTACCATGTGTTTTTCTTTACAAAGCATTTAGAGATCGCTTCATTGTAGGTTTAGTACCACACGTATGAACTTGGTATAAAATGAAGTCATTTATCTCGAGGTTACCAATTAGAGCAAGGACTTTCCTACAAATAGACTTTTACCTGATTTTACCATTTTCTTGCAAGGTCGAATTGTTGGTAAAGCGTCCAAAAAACCAACTCTTCCAAATAAAAAGTGAGAACTAAATGAACTTTTTTTAGCACTGAGGATTTTTCACACTGTGCTTCACTAAACAGAGAAGACACAGCCACCAGCAGCTGCGAAATGGATTAATCCCGTCTACCCGGCCCTCAATTCTGCAAGAGGAATGACGCCACGAATATAAGAAGGGGGAAATGAAAAAATTAAACTGGCCTCCATTGTATTACCGGATCGCAGTAGGTGGCATCTTGGAAATCCGGGCGAGCTAATCTAGCCGGGGAAAACGTCAGCTGGGACGAAGGCTGTGTGCAACGTGCCGCGCGCGTATTTTCGCAGCAAAGCCCGCTTGGCTTTGGGGAGGCCTTGGCCCTAGGAAAAAAAAACGCCACGAGAGCTGTAGTTTTTAATATGGGGGAAAATCAACGAGTTTTTGGATGGCAAATAAAGGAAGCAAGGGAGGAATAAAGGGCTGATCTGAAGTTCAAATATATATTAAAAATCTTAGCTTTTATTGTTAGAATTGATGGATTCTCGTGTCAACGACCCCTTCCCCCTTCCCAGCAATGGGAAGCGGAGGGTCGGGTTGATCTTTGGAAAAAACGGCATTATATTAGATCATGGCGGATGGATATTTTAGGCCGCATAATAAAAAGGGAAAATAAACAATAAAACGCAGCCTATGTTCCCTAGTTCAAAATGTACAACACTGTAAATGGTACACCTGGACATGCATGGTAGCAATAAACACATCAAATAAGCGCATACACAAAAGACAATACTGCAGTTAAAACCTAAAATAAAAACGTCGTGACATTTCATTATTCCCTTGTTTTGTTCAGTCGTTTACTTTCGAATGTGTCTGGCAACAGTCATGGCGCTGGGAGAAACCCAGAAGACAAAACAGATGACCAACTTCCGCATAAACACTAAGTACAAATATATAGCCGTACACGAACCTAAAATTTATAATACGGTGAGAGTAAATCGGCTTGGAGTGAAACAGCGCGAGAACACAAGGTAAAAAAGCAGTGCCCCCACGCAGTCCTCTGAAATATTTTCTCATTTTTTTTCTGGTCGTACTGTGTTTTCGCGCTGTTTTACGCAAACTGTGTACCACCTGAACGGCCTTCAAACAGTAGTTGATATTGATACGTGTGAAATGGAATGCGTATACCGGGCAACACTTTGCCAGGTTTAGATTGTCCGAGTAAATTTATTGTACGCATTCCGGCCACTTTCTATTTGCAAGAATTCCACAGTTTTCAATGACAGTATAATTGCCTCAGTTTTTGTTCTTGAGCTCAGTGAACTATCTTACAATGAACGCTATCTCGTCTTATTGTGATTGCCTGTTTGTGGCACCAACTGTCGCTTACGTTATCTCGTCTCATTGTGATTGCCTGTTTGTGGGACCAACTGTCGTTGACAATTTCTTTTGCGCACTTTATGAACCTGCAGAAACACTCTCGAGGATAGTGGTATTTCTGTAACAAGATTCTAAAAAAATCTGGTAACCAGGTTGATGCACGTTTTCGGAATTTTATTATCACCGGCTTTAACTTTGCCATTGATTTACATTTTACTTAGCTTCACCTTCACGTCGGTTTCCCACTCCTTCTTTGAAAGCGCTTTATTTTCAATGCCTACTTCTCTTTGTAGCAACGTACACTGCACATGTGTCTGGTCCTATTTTACGGGCAATTGATCGCTCCCTATGGGCGTTCAAATCTGCTGTTGGGTCATGCAGTGTGGGAGGGTTCTCAAGCGGAATAGGACAGCTTAGTATCTTCTCCTTGTCTCATCTAGAGTTTTCTCTGTCGGTCTGTCTGTCTGTCTGTCTGTCTGTTGTCTGTCGGCAGAGTGCGGTTAACGGTAAATCTCACTAACAGTGATAGTCATAGTAAATGTCATTGTAATATTGCTGTAATGGTTGTAGCCACTATTTTGAAAATGAGATATACAATGATCGTTACTTTTGTAACAGTAACGATGTTTGTAAATCTCATTTTAACATTGCTATTCTAAAGTATTGCAAATCCCGACTTGCCTCCACAACTCCAGAATTCGCCTAAAACCGTACTTTCGAAAACGATATCCTTTTTCGTGGTGAGGATAGATATTTATAAGCATGGGCATACGAAAAGCCGGGGCTTAGTATTGTCGCAAAATAAAGTGTGAATCAAAATTTACGCGCTCACTTCATTTGATACTATGCAAACTGACCATTGGCCAACGCAGGTTACGTACTTGTGATACGGCAAATAGAGGCGTCGCGTCACTCGAACACTGACAGAGTAAATATTTGTAAATTTAATTTGACTGCCAGACGTCCACAAACTACTCCTTGTAATCTGTAATGAAGGCAATAAATTTAGGCTGCATGATCATGAGGACAAGGGCAAGCGAGATTGTAGCGGGAAACGCAGGCGCTATAGAAGATACAGAAGAGAAATCGTACAGACTCTACCCGCCAGCGACGATTCGGCCCCATCAGCAACACCGCAGAGGCGGCAATAGGAACCGGAGGCATAGCGGCAAGGTCGGCGGGCCGAGGGAAAACACTAGCTCCGTCATCCTGACGTTAATCCCATAATCCCATTAGCATGCGGAACGCTGGCGGCCTCATTGGCCGCTACGGTGCGTCGGTCCGTGCATTTCGGTGGCGCCTCTACCAGCCAGGATGGAACATCAGAGAATTGGTGGAACTAGAAGCATCCATTCAATAAGAACTGATATTCAACCACGGCAAGTGTGATAATTAAAGAGTTAGCGCCAATGTAAAGAACGATAAATGAACGATAACAAATTCCTTCCCTCCGAAAACCGGGGGGCACGCGAGTTTTGACCTCAGTGAAAACCAAAACGACCAACTTGAAAAGCAATCACCCGAAAACGAAAACACTTGTGCCTAAATACGAACGCAATGACCGAAATGAAAACGCTAAACCATCGATCGACCAAAATTGAACCCCTTTGTTTTGCTGAGATTCACCTTAATGCAAATCTTTGGTTACGTTGCTGCAGATACTTCTTCTGCGTTTATCTATAACATTCATGGTCTTCAATGGCTGTACACCCTTCCGCAGAGCGAACCACGTGCAGACTACCGATGCCAGACTAAGTGAACTGCCGACGAGAGCGAGTGACCGCACCTGCGATGTGGTATGATGCGAGCGACAACCACGGCGATGATGACACTTGTGCTCGCGCGCCCGCGCCAGAAGAGCACATTGGTAAAGGTGGACTTTGCCCCCAGGCATTTTAGTGTCGCCGATGGCGCAAGTCAGCAAATACAGGCTTCGCTTGAAAATATGAAACTGTAGAAAGCTTCGAGTATCTAGAAGAATTTTCTTGCAAAACGAATAGCTGCAGATGTGGTCTGTGGAAAATATGCAAGCCACCTCTATGAGCCTTTTTTACGCACACGCTGAGTATGAGCTATATCTCCCTTGTTTAGGTGGGAAACAGTGCGGCGAACGAGCACAGGAGGAAGGTAAGGCCTAGTTCAAGTTATTTCGAAATGTGCAGCGTCCTAGTAGCGGTGGTAGTAGTGTTGGAAATAGTAGTAGTTTTAGTGGTAGTGGTACCGGGGTAGTAGTAGTAGTAGTAGTAGTAGTAGCAGTAGTGTAAACATTTACTGAACCAAAATTTGTAAGGCACAGTGGATGTGCTTTGCATGGGAATTGAGATAATAACACAGGGTAAGTGCCGTCTGTAGTCCGGGATGCCCTAGAGTGCCACAACACGGTAAGCTCTGGCAACCATGCTGCCTGAGCTCTTAGGGCCCTTACTGACCAGGAAGGCCGCCTACTGCTCCGGTTGCGGTGTTAACTTTGGTACCGGGTTGTCCGGCGAACAACATGTAATACATGGTGCTTGGGGTTCCACTGCAGCGTTTGCTTTCATAGCTGAACAACGTGGGTTACTTTCCCAGTGTAACAAAATATGGGCGCTGTAGGTACCGAATAAAAAAATTACATGCACTTTTGCAGCTAGTGTAAGCGAATCTGTTTGAAGTAGTGGGCATATTATGCTGCTTCTTTTTGGTGACCACGGGGTGGGCAATTGGGTATATTGTTCTAAAGCGATGCTTAATGGGCCGTCAATAGTAACGGCCATCCGCGTCACCAATCGCACTCAGGAAAGAACTTTACACAGATACGAAGCGAAGCACAAGCGCCCAGATCGTTTCGGGGAATCGCCCGGAATCCCATGTGATGTCGCCGACGTTACTCTGATTGCGCCCTTCCGGCACAGTCGAACAATTTGCACTTTAAGCGGATCTGTTTGGTAGTCGCTGTATGCGCCTTCTTGGGTCCGGGGGGAATTGGGTGTAATTCTAAAGCGATCTCAGCGAATGGATCCCTCACCAAAAGCTTCGGTTTACACAATCTGTAACGAAGGGCCCCGATATTATGTGGTGAACGCCCGAATCCTGCAGGTATGACGCCGACGTATGTCGAGGCCCCCTTCCGGACACGTGAACCCAATCTCGCACAACGGGCTTTTTGTTCATTCACTCCATCAGAAAACTCGGCCGCACAGCCGAACGACAGCGAATGGTTGCTCACGAGAAGCTTAGCTTTTACCATCGGCGTGTAGAAGGGGCATTTGTTCGTAAGCTTGGGCGTTCTACGATGTTCCTTTATGAATAGGGGATGGCCGGCTCTGGCCACTCAGGGTAGATGAATTTTTCAAGTAGAGCAACTGCTCGGTTTGAGTGTTTTCAATCTGCGACATCGGCCAATACTTTGCCATCTAAGTGCATGCCCTCGAGATGGAAACTGCTCGTGAATATTGCTTCAAGAAAATGAGCGCTACAAACCACGAGCGAAAAAACCAAGAATGATGAGACAATCTTCATTCTGTCGTGGTTTTCGGTCGTGGTTTGTAGCGCCCTTTTCTTTAAGCAATATGCAACAACTACACCAACAGCATGTTTTACTGCTAGTGAATGTTGGCGTCCTTGGACTGTCTAGCAAAATATTTCAAGCCCTGTCTTGGAAATTCCGCCATGATGAAAATTTTCTGAAAGCTGCTAGTGAGTTTGTGAGCTCTGGGGTATGTACATTTGTTTCCAGTGTTGACGGAAAGGCGAGCGCAAGTGCTACCTATCGCCCGTACGGCCAACACGGAATAAATGTTGGTATTTACTCCTGGTTTTTCCACTTCCTCCGAAGTATAGCCTGGTGACACATATTTTTCCATTACATTAGGTATGACGTGGGGTCGTCATCGCAAACTGCACCAAGACACCTCCACTAGAACATAGGCTTAAATCAATCATTTCAGTTCCTCGAACGACATCGCCACCGGTGCAACCAAGCGCGGGGTAGGGACACGGCTCCAGGCGTGACTCACACTGGTCCCCACAATGAAGTAGCACGTGTCGGCCGCAAGCCGGCGCCACTGAACGTGACTCGCCTCGCGTCACGCTCTTCCACACGGCTCATCGACACGCGAATGAGCGATGAACTGTTTCCGAGTCTCCCTTCCTGCTTCCCATCGCACCCCACCCTCACCAGCTCCAGTTCATCGGCACGGTAGACGATCATAGTAGGCACAAACGGAGACGGCTAGTCTTGAGCAGAAAGCAACGACTCCGCCAACACGTTTCATATCCTGCGGTGCTTCTCAACTGGGCCTTTGAGCTTTGTATGCGGAGTATAAGGGCCTAATGGGCCTAAAGCCGTAGGGGGTCATCTAAGTCGAAGAGAAGGAACGTTGCTTGACTCTTAAGTGACAACTCTGAACATGTTCGGCAGCGAAGAGCGTGCGTGCGTGGTGTGTGTGTGTGTGTGTGTGTGTGTGTGTGTGTGTGGTGTGTGGTGTGTGGTGTGTGTGTGTGTGTGTGTGTGTGTGTGTGTGTGTGTGTGTGTGTGTGTGTGTGTGTGTGTGTGTGTGTGTGTGTGTGTGTGTGTGTGTGTGTGTGTGTGTGTGTGTGTGTGTGTGTGTGTGTGTGTGTGGTGTGTGTGTGTGTGTGTGGTGTGTGCGTGCGTGTGTGGTGCGTGGTGCGTGCGTGCGTGTGTGTGTGCCGCAGGTGCAATCTCAGACCCTCCAGTTTTAAAGCAAAGCTTTCAAACTCTACCAGCCAATAGTTATTTCGTGGCGTGCGGTACAACAAACTCTTAAAGCGTCCGAGGCGGAGGCGGGGGGAGGGAAGATGGGTGGAAGTTTTCATTCACGGAGCACACTAGTGATGGCGCCGAGAATTTCCCAGCGTTCCCCGCGCGGGAGTGCCTGCTCGCCGGCGGCGGCGTATCCGGTACGACTTTGTCGTCTGCTTCAGCGGCGGTTGTTCTGGCCCTGTTTCGGTGCAGTTTCGCGTCCATAGTGCCTGGTGCCTTTGCGCACGGCTTTATTCAACTAGTTCGACACAGCACCTCCAGGGTAACCCGCACCCGACAGAATTAGTGGTAGTTACGGCAACTATTTACGTTCAGGCATTGGTTATCCAGGGGGCGGGAAAACAAAATGTTGCAAAGCCCTTAGAAACATCTGGCCTCTAGAGAAACGCTACCTTTAGCGCACTGCTTGAAAGTATAGGAACTCAGTTATCTAAATTGGGGATTACCAATTCGGTTGTGTTTTAAGAGGTATTACAAAAGCGATAGTAGCAACAGGTACTGATAAAGAGTAAATATAAAATTCCCTCAGCTTTCTCGCAATTTTCAAACTTACTAAGCTAACTAGCTTAAATCGGTACCAATGGGAATCACTGAGCTCAACGTGCCGCATTGTTTCGGTGTCTGTTCTTGTGTCGCGCGGAGGTGTAGCCCCAAGCTAGCACACCAGGATGGCTAGGTTCCGCTGTCTGACCCTTCGAAAGACGCTCCTCTCCGTTTTCTCTGTCCCGACTCACAGCGAGGCCTACAGCGGCGGCGTCCGCTGCTCTCTCCCCCGAATTAGCCCTTGCGGCAATAAAAGTTCTCTCTCTCTCTCTCTCTGTCTCTCTCTTCTCTCTCTCTCTCTAGCCCTGCAGTGCCCGGCGCTGCTGCGGCGTTCGGGACACCGCTCACGCAAATTCCAGATAACGGCTGGCCGAATCTGTGGTTTCACTCTCTTTAGAGCCACGTATGTTAATTCAAGTGACATCGCATGGCCAATTGTTGTGGGTGTCGTTTAAAGCTTTGCTTTCCAACCACCTTCACAGCGTAGATTGAAGCCAATCTTTTTTCCGTTGGACTTCTGTCGTGTCGCCTGTGAACACCGATCGCGATGTAAAAGCACGGTCGTGCGTCAGTAACAGCACATCGGCTCCGAGCAGGCGCACACAGGGTAGTATTTATGATGATGGTTCTGATATGTGGAAACTGGCTAATGCATGCGACATTCAACGGTGCCTTCTTTACGGAAACCACGAAGAGGGAAGAACGCTATCCAGTAAGGCAAATAGTGCTCATATGACAGAGCTTTAATGAGTTTACCTTGCCTTAAATTAGTACCTTACAAGCAGTTTTACAAGAAATAGACACCTCGTTCGCCCAACCGATGGTGCATAGTTTGAAAATTGAACGACGTATGTCGCTCTTCTGAGGGCGCCAAAGCTAATATAACGGTCGCTGCCATACGTAGGTCTGTGGTACAACTTGGAACTATTGTAATGTACACAAAGCTACCCTTTTCTGCTACCAGAAATTCCTTCTATCGTTTTGCGACACGTCTGCCCGAACCTTGTTCGGAGATGGAATATCGGAGGTATTTAAATTTTTAAAAGTACAGAGAAAGTGCGAAGTCGGGTGTTTACTGAACGACCAATGGGGCACACACTGTGTGTATCATAATCATTTTATTTATAGAAAGTCATAATCGTTGTCTGGGCAGTATAGTATTCAGGGAGGTACGTTAGGTGACAAGAAAGGCTGAAATCACCCATCCCCCTCAATATTACGTCAATAAATGTGCATTACCACTGAAACTTTCTTTGATATATCTTTCTGTGCCAGGGCCTACACAAAGGCACACTGCAGTGATTTGCAAACATTTGGGGATTACTTCCCAAATTGTAGTCTGGAGTCTCTACGCCCTGTATCGGCCATTCTCGCGGTGTTTGCCCGATTTTATTTAGTAGAAAAATCAATCGAAAGCGCTGTCCTCCTCTGTGCATCCTCCTGGCCGATTTCCAATGATGTTTTGTATGGCACTCAATCGAGATGGCTTGGCTTGACTGCGCTACTGCACGGCCCTCCGACCCCCCGACAGACTTTGGCGACGGAGCGGTCGGTCGGCCAGCCGCCGGCGAGTCATCGCAGTTCGTTCGCTCAGTTGAAAGAGTCACAACACGATTTGTGCCCGGAAGAATGTGCCTTTAGTTTGTTAGTTTGCAGACTGTATCAAGCTCTTATTGCACTTAGCCCTACACAAGCGCTCATGGGACGATTCGCACACTGGTACGCTAGTAGAAACATCTAAAGCCAATTAAAGGCGGCAGAAGAGTCAGCGAATTTATTATTGGTACAAACAAATTAAACAAGGCCAAAAATTTTATTTCACATCGTAAAACCAAGGTGCCGAAAGCACTTTCCTGCTGGTTGAACTGGCAGAGAGGGCAGCAGCATTACTAAATATTTGCGAATGCTTTTTCTGCCTAAGGAATGCAGTGTGTAGAGGTGAGATTTTTGTGGGAATTTCGGGGACGCTTACTGCACGAGTTTTATTCAAGAAATACCCTTCGGAGCTGCATGTAATGGTGAAAGAAAAAGAAAATTCACGGGAGCTTGCACTCACCCGCTAGACCTCAATGGCAAAGCTGTTGCAGGTGAGCAATGTCGGAAACATATTTCAGTTTCAGTATCATTGTTTATTTGCTCAGTTGCGGTTCAAGTAATCGTCGTCATATGCATCGAAGAGAACGCGTCCTCTTCTTTGGGGCGAGTGGTGGATGCAAAGTCATCCTCAGCATTGTAGACTTCCACCAGTTCAACTGGCGAAGCTTGAACTAAGCCGCGCAAGGTTTGAACCATAACGAAGCTGCAAAATTTATTTATACGTGAGCACGGAGGGACACATCACCACGCATTTGTACACGTTTGAAATTGTATATTTACATGTTTCATCGTTGCGCTACTCTCTGCTAGTAGTAGTCATCGTCAAATGCATCGATATTTATGTGTTCCCCATGCCAAGCATTACGGAAGTTTGACGGCTTGACGGCAGCGCTAGAGTTTTTTTTTCTTTGCTAAAGCAACTTCTGACCCGGGGACTCGGCGGTCGTCGCGAGGACGCGCTCACGAGCCCTCCGAATTTTCATGTATTTTCCTCTGCAACACCGAACTTGCGGCTTGTACAACAGCTCCGCGGTTAAATTTTAAACAGGCTACACAATTTATTCTTTATATTTTAAGTAGTGGCAGCACGGGCTTATGGACGAGTGGTCTGGAGCGTTAGTTGTAATGTTTTGGAATTTCAAAGTTCCAATCTCCCAATAACGCACGCTTTTTAAAGGGCAAAAATCTTTAGGGTCCAGCCTTGTCTTTGAAGCTCATTCGCTGTAACGATGTCTAGCCACCGCTACAATCACGGGGCGTCGCGATGTTACAAACCGAAACACAGCCCCACGGAGTAGCGGCGTAACGGACACAAACAGAGGCTTCGAAGAACAAACTGCTTTTATAATCATAACCATTGAAACTCCTGAACCACCAGCACTTGTCCTAAATTTGCCCGTTTAGCACAAAGAAATCTCCAGGTGCATTTGAGCAAAAAGTCTGTGTAAATAACCAGAAGCCCCCGCGCCCATTTGGCTAGGAACGCCCGTTGGGTGGGTTTTTACTATAGTGAGCGAAAAACGTGGCGGCGAAAAACGACGCGTACCAAACTGAGCTGTATGCTCAGGCAAGTGTGAGATGACAGTAGCGGAAATAGAAAGGAATTCGCGCTCGCTCTGTCCCAGGAAAGTGGAGCACTAGCACTGCGAAGGAGGGAAATTTGAATTGCATTGGACAAACCTCCGTAGGGTTCATCAAGAGAGGATTGAGGCTGGGATGAGAAGAGTGCGAGAGTTGCAGAAGTAAGCGAAACACGGCTTCACATCCCATTATGGCGAATCAGTGCTCTGCACTTCCGACAGCTTTCACGTTGAGTGGAATGGCTTAATTTATTTTTGAAAAGTATTTATTTGTTTATTTTTGTAGTTTTTTCTGTGCTAAACTCACTTTTTTTTGCTGTAACAGTCATTTATTCACGAGCCAGTTCGCAGAACACGTGCATGCTGCCATTGGCGCACTGGCGAGTTCTAGTGTGCGTGTTATTGCCGAAGGCACCGTCTTAATTCTAGCGGGCGCAGCGCCGAAGCAGCCGACCCTTGGCCTTGAGCGCAAACGCGACTTACGATACGGGCACGTGCCGGGCAAGCTCCAAAGTTCGGGGCAAAGCATATCGCCTCTGAGTGTCTCCGGTGATGCGGAGGGCGTTATTCCAGTGCGTACGCCTCGGCTAGTGATCGTTACGATTCCAAGGAGTGCTGGCGGGCTTATCCGATGCATTTTACATACGACCACATGGCAGAGCGCGGTATGCCGATTACTGAGATATTGGGAATGCCCAGCCAAATATAACATCGGATGCCAAGCACAATGTTTCCCAAAACCCAAACCGAAACTGGTTTACATTGTAATCTTGGACATCCTCAGGTCAACAAGCATCTCGTATGCGCCTCACTGCTGTTAGGTGTTGCGGCCACGGCAAATGACGCAAGGTATTATTTCTTCTTTAAATCTTTATAAATTAGATGCTGCTTTATCGACCGGATAAAGGATAGACAGTGTGTTCATTTCAGTGCCTATGCGATTGTAATCAACAACAGAAGTTTGGCAAATTCACTTTAATGTCCTTTTATGTGGACAGCTATAAGCAGCCCTGCACGGTTTCTTATAGCCCGCACCGTTTAGTGAGGTACTGTAGTTTGATGAGGTCTTCGTAGACGACATTTTTTTCATGCCCAGGAATGTTAAAGAGACAGGAGATGAAGTTTCTCCTGACTGAACCCGTCTAAAGGTGGGCTGGCGACTGCGTTTCCAGATCGCGAATTGCAAGCCAATCGAGAATAAAGGAGGAGGGGAGCCTCTCAGCGGTCTAGCCTGACACAAGCCAATCAGGTTTTGTCGTCTACCGCTTCTCCGGAAGCACCTAAAACGCGTGCCGCTGTTCTCACTGCTCCAAACAGTCCTAGAAAACGAACACTTGGGCTAAGTTTACTGGAGTGCTCAGGCTGACTGAGCTTAACTTGTCAACGCGGGACTCAAATGCTCCAGGCAAACCAGGTATATTGCAATATACTTAGGTTTCCAGCGAAGCTCATACTGATAGTGTCCCATGCATTTTTCACATTCGTGAACAAACGTCACGAGGGTCCTGGAATCAAGGAAGGGTGGACCATTTGAAAATAAACGGCCAGGTGAGTGTGTTATTCAAAAGCACACCATCAAAAGCACCATTAAAAGCACCATCAAAAGCACACGCCATTATAAACAATATTTTAGACCTTAAGTACACACAATTCTAATAATTGCGTATGCATTTTAAATAGAGTATATAATATTGTGCGACATTTTCACTATCAGTGGAGTTTCACGTGGACAAAAAAGAGTCCTCAAAGGTTTGCTGCTGTGCTACCATGCCGGCAATGTGTTTAATTTTCCACCGCCATCTCTGTGTATTCGTTCCAAACGGTTATCTGTTTAGTTCTTCAAACACCTCGTGGCAGCGGTCGCGACGTCAATGCAAGTTGCCATTCTCCATTAGAAATATCGTGCCTCGGTCGTCATAATGGGGACGCTGCGTATAGTCCGGACTCGGGCTTCTCTGGTCATCCACCTGCGCAGTGTGGAATGTCTTACGCCGACTAAATTATTACCGTTGTGCTTGTTGTTTTTTTATCACCAATACTACCACAGTATTACTCGGCCTTTGTGATTTATTAAAGCAAAGTTTCTTGGTATCACTCATACCGTGCTGTGAGCAAAATGCACAGCAGGGAAGCCAACTTTACACACTGGGAGGGCACATGATGACGATGACCATGACGATGATGTTGAAAGAACAAAAATACGCTTACCGGTTACCGAATTCAACCTGGGTCCGTCCCTTTATGAAGCTGACGTGTGTTTGATGCGCCATTCTGAAACGGTGTGTAAGCAGTTGTAAGTTTGGAGCGACTTTCCCCCTGCTACTCGAAATTCTACATAACTTCGATCTTGTAAATAAATCGAATTCAAGCAAATCAATCGTAAACGCCCACTTAATTTCACGGAAGCAAGGTTTTGAGTTTCAACATGTCTCGTGAGATGAAGGGGGGTTGGATGGTATGGTATAGTTATAGGTATGGTATAGTTTGGTATATGGTATTGTTTGGTATGTGGTATAGTGGTATAGTATGTGGTATAGTATGCGGTATATGGTATAGTTTGGTATGGATGGTATGGTATAGTATAGGTATGGTATAGTTGTTGATGGTATATTGCAGGCACAGCCGAGAGCCCAAACAGAAGAAACGTTAATGAATAGTGTAAAGAGCGCCATAATATCACGTCGTATACAAAAAACTCTAGCGGATCCCTAACCAGATACAACGCAAGAGACCCAGGGCAACATCTAGTAATGCGAAATTATAAATTGAGACGGTTCTATTCATTGACGATGATGTTAGTTGGTTCCACTTGCCTAATTTGAAGACTTCATTTCTTGCATTGCAAGGAGCTATTGATTCGGCTTGCAAGTGTCGTGTTCTATAGGCTGTTATTGTTTCGAAGTCTGTGGTTCTAACTACACTAACAGATCGTTACTCTGGATAATTACAACACATTTTCTGCGTAGCTTGCATCTGATTTTTTGGGGAGGTTGTTGTTCTATCTTAATAGAATTGTTCTGGGGTCGTTGAACCAATATTTAAAATAAATGGAGGAAAACGCGTTACGACAAGTTATCTTACAGGCTCCGTGAAGGAGAAAAGTGTGAAAGAATATTGCAAGTAACGAATGATGGCCAACGAAAATTGGCCACCTGTATGCTCACTTCACTGCAAGTGTTGTCGAAAGACAATAGTCGTCTGCCGCCCTGCTACGTAAATGACACTCTTCCCTTTCCCGAAAATCATCCACGCTCTTCTCTCCTCGCACAATAAACACGACGGAGTGTTGCCCAACTGCGTTCCCCTTGTTGCGCGCCACCTACTGTAACCTTTGGTCAATTTTGGACTTTTTGGAATGCCGCCAGGAGGGCTAGTGTCGCGGGCGAGCGCTTTAGGCGTTTTCGGGCTGCCACATTTGTTTTGAAGGCGTATTGCTTGATTTGCTAACGCAAAAATGAAGCGTTCATGTATTTTATAATTAAGGAACACTGCCAATGTAACTTATTTAATGATGTTTTGATGGCTGAAATATGCCTAATATTTTTTTTTTGCTCAACAATGTTGACAAGTATTACATTTCCACTAGGTTGAGTGGGTTGGAATTGTTATGCATATAGAAAAGTCTCGCTCAAGAGTTCTTTCAGCTTTTGGCCATAAGGCTGAAATTTACGAACAGACAGACATACAGACATACAGATGAGGAAGAATGAACGTTTATTTTTTGAAATTTAGAACAAATGCGTTGCCGCCTTTGTACAGGTAGCTCAGTGCGTTCGCTGCTCAGGGGACCCGCTGGATCAGGTTTTTCAGGTCCTGCAGGTCCTAGCTGGTCAGCGCTGGTCAGCTGGCCCACTGCTTGGGAGGAGAACCTACAAAATGATCCCGTTTAGGTAAGCCAAGAAAGACTATCGTCTTTTAAATTGGTTTCAAATGCTCCTTCATGCTGTTATTGGTACTAATATCACTTGCAAGGACTCGAAAATAAAGGTAACCCAGGGAGCGTTTCCGGCCGCAAAAAACGATAAAGTGAACGTGAAAGCAGTTGACACGAGGTAAAATTTTGAGGGTAGCCCACATCTGCAACGAAGACACCACATTCCCGCTTCTTAGTAACGTCGCATGAGACCAAACTTCGTTTATCCTTGTTGTAACTTTATCGCGGTATTACCATTCTACCGCGATGAGCGAAGGACCGTTCTGTTATGCGAAATGATCACACCGAGGCAAAAATAAGTGTTGGCATATATTGCAAGGCAATAAACCCAGGACCCAAATATTCGCAATTCGATAGCGAAATCCACGTCCACACAAAAAGCAGCTCCCTCATATTCTCGTCGTTCATTTCAGCCCCAAGGAGGTACACGTGGAATATATGACGCAACGGAGGAGACCGAAAGGACCCGAGGAGCTTTCTTTGGGAAAGCAGCCATCCAAGGGACCGTGTTATCGGCGCTAAAGAAGAGGTCGATGCCAACATCACTGCGTCGCTTCTCTATATATTCCTGCCTAAAGGCATCCTCCGATGGCACTACAGGAGAAAAAAAAACGAACGGCATAACAACAAAGAAAAAATAACAGTGGGGAAAACCAAAGTAAGATTCTTCGAGATCGTGTTGGCGATAGGTGTGCGGGTTATGTCCCGGGCAGAGTAGGGAGTCACGTTCCAGACATCTCCACAAATGATGTGCCGACGATGTTTTGAGCGAGAACACCTCTTGGGATTCACGGGAAAAAGCGATGCCCTCTCTTCACGCTCCCTCCCAAAGTGTGTGGAGGGGGTTTTTGTTCGCGCGGCGGTTATCCAGTGCACTCCAGGATCCTGTAGTACAAGATCTATGCGAAGAAACGTCTCCCGTAGTTTTTTCTACGTGATGCATCAGTAAATAGCGTGCAGCTCAGATAGAACAAGGGTGTGAGGGTTATCCCGACAAAACACAGAAAGACCAAAATAGATGGGATCAAACCCAATTTTTTTTCTGGCAGATGTCGTCCCGTCGTCCACGGTATCGTTGTTCTTTTCTTCCCCAAACTGACTGAGGGAATAAGTGAGCGTATGCGGGGTAAAAGAAAGGAAAGTAGGGAGTTCCAACGACGGCCATTCCGGGAATTACCTGCCGAAGCGAAGTACAACTGCCGCCGTTATGGTAGAGCGTTGACAGATCGGTTTCTCTATACCATAGTAGATGGGTGAACGGAGGCTTTTTTCATGCTTTGGTAAAAACACCCACATTTTCAGTAACGCCACGTGATTAAGCCCGGCTGAGCTCTCTAAATGGCCGATTGTTCTTGCGTTGGGGTCTTTCGATTGTTCTCTTTATATTTGGCGTAAGAGACGACAGGTTTCCGGGAGCACCATAAAAATAACAATAACAAAAAAAACGGAAATAAATGCGAGTAATTTTTGATAAAGCGCAATTTTGTGTATTTTTGGCTACATTTTTATCGGTGTGACTACAGTTGTGGGCCATCGCTTCGTTAAAGTGCCCTCAAAAAGAAAATAAAGGTGGTGGTTTAGGTGAGCACACACAGAAAGGAAAAGGTAAGAAAAGTTCTGAATGAAAATTCAACAAGAAAAACGATGAGCGACATACCTAACAGGTAGAAATTGATGACAAGATCGAAAGAGACATGAGAGAAAACCATAAAAGCCAACAAGGAAGAAACCGCAGAAGGCACACGTCAAGCTGGGAGGCCACCGAAGATCTCTGCGTCCACTGGGAAATCACGAGGAGTTGTAGGACGCAGCCGTAAGCAAGGAATCTCTGCCTTCGCGCCTGCTTTCCGATGCCGTCTGTCCTGCGCTTCCGTTACCCTTGTCTCGCGCCGATATCGTCAGCGGGAAACAAAGCCCGGATAGCGTGTCCGGTACCGGCCGCACGGGCAACCGTAAGGACGAACGCGACGGAGGAGGAGCCAAAAATAACATGTAGTGGCAACCGGAGACCCACAACCACGTTGTGGCGCCTGGAAGCTGTTGCACGCTTGAGGGGGGCCGCTTACGGCATAAACGGGACGCTTACAGGCGAAATATACGGCCCGATGCTGCAGCACAGCGACAATTACGATGCGAGAAGGCGGATGAGTGCTTCTAAGATTGTGTGATAGGGAAGGGGGCCAGCGGGAACGACAGGAAGCCAGAGGGTAGAGAAAAAACGGTGACTTGTCTCACTGTTTCGTCGTATCGCAGGGTTGATTCATACATGTTTCTTTTCCGCGAAGGTGGGGCGAGGGTAATTAAATGTGGCTAATAATGCCAAAAAATGAAAGTATATTAAAACACCTAAGTAAAAAGCAAACAGTGCAACAGTGGATACCAAGAGATGGTCTAGAATAAGGGGAATGCAAGTAATCGGCTTTGACGTATATATACGTATAAAATTCCCCGCATTTCCCCGAGGGGAAGAATGTGAAAGTGCGAATGCACGAGTTGAATTTGCGCGGTTCGGTAATGTTCGCGAAAGAGAGATCACACACACACACACAACTACAAAGAAAGAAAGATGCATTTATTCACAGACACCTATTTGTGTTGTCGTTGTACTTGATTGCTTGAGCGGATCTCAGCTTTGAAATTTCGTGTCAGTACTCCTTTAAGCAGGTGCATTAGCCCTTCTCACGCCCGATTCTTGGCCAATCCCCCACGTGGGTATGTGCCATGTCAGCGGCCAGGCAGCGCGCGCCCATCTCCCCCCGTTGCCAAGGAAGACGAGGAGATTCCTGGCCAATCCCCCACGGGGGTATGTGCCATGCATTCGCACGAGCGCGGACATCGCCGGTGGACGCAGGTTCAGGGTCGCTTAAGAAGTGCATTCGCACATAATATACGAATTCGATTGCGAATTCATACATTGACGTAGTCACGCATGGTGAAGGTTAAAGGGCCACCCCTTTCGACGATCCGAAGCGTCCACAGTATATCGTTGCGCGCGGCCGTGAGGCGGCCTTTACGCGCTCAACCCTCCCAGACCAACACCTCGCGTCAGCCGGACTTTAACTCATCCCACGGCAGTGGGTTAGTCGAGTCGCTACGCGGTGGACGAAACGCATCCCCGATGCGCTACACTGACCTCATCTGTCAGCAAACTCTCGTCCATCGGCCACACCTGGTGACGTGGCATACAGTCGCCGAGGTTTAGAGTTGCTAATACTGGCTTGTGATCGGATACGCGTAGTGCCCGCAGGAAAAGAGAGAACGCCACAGCGCTCAAGATAATGGCTGAGCTCCAGCGGGAAGTAGAACTTATCCAACTGGCTGCTCGACCGTCCCCTGTCCGACATGGCGGCAAACCTTTCACCATGCAGCTGCACCCACGTGTCGCGGAGTTGGAACTGGCTTACAAGATCATTTATGCCCGTTCACCGACATAAGGTTTGTCCTGTCCAGGACCGCACACGTCTCGCTGGGGATCGAGAACACAGTTAAAGTCCCCCACTTAAAAGGTGTGGTAGGGCTCCAACATGAATGCATCTAGAGATGCGAAAAACGGTGATGAGTCGGACTGTAGCGCCGTTGCATAAACAACTAAGGCACGCACACGACAATCTAGGAGCACAAAATCTACTGCAAGCACGCGCCCGTCAAAGCCAAACGTGCAGTGAGCCTGCGACGAAGGCTCTCGCGCAAAAAAACAACTACTTACCCTCGAAGCTACCTGATCAGTCAGTCCGAAAAACGCCTCTACTGAAAACCGCTCGCGAAAAGCCAACACATCGCGCGTCGAGCGGAAATTACATTCCTGAAGGAAGAGAACGTCAACGTTTTGCGCACGTGCATAATCCATTATCTCTCTCTGTTTGTCAAAGCTTCGGAAACCTTGGGCATTCAGGAAAAGAAAATGTAACAGCATGGTGGTATTACTGCGCTAGTTAAGGTTGACGCTGCCACCTACATTTCGCTGTCCTCAGAGGACACTTCAACACACAATTTCTTAGTGTCATTCCTGTCACCTGAGTCTGCAGAGGAAGGCAGACTCCGCTTGGACGCGTCGGGCCAATCCAGGAGGGATGGGGAGCGCAGTAGGTGAGCGACCTGGCTGACAGGATTGACCAGGCGGGGGTCCTTGATCTTGGGTGGAAGCTGAACACTGGTGATGGGCGTACGAAGGGCCGCAGCAGAGGGCTTTGACGCGAGCGCCGCTTTGGCGGTCGTTCCGGGCTTGTTTTGCTCCTTTCGTCAGCTGCGCGAGCCACTGGACGTTCCAGAAAGAACGGTATTTTTGACCGGTGCATGCCCTTGCTCGCGCTGAGGCTGCTGTGCGGTGTCGCTGCACTCGGTAGAGCTGAGACTCGTCAAGAGGGAGGTGTCCGTCGAAGACGATGACGTGGCCTCCCGAGCAGGTGCAATCGCCTCCTCCGAAGGCGACGTGTAGCCCTCGAGGTCCATTTCTTGGTGTCGCTCGCAGATTCCTCGTTCGCCTTGGTGTCACGCAGAGCAGTGCTCCCGCTTGACTCCTCTGCCGGCTGGCCTGAGGAGGCCCGGTGTAGTTCCGGAAATTCGCTTGCGCTTCTGAGAGCCTCAATACTCCCGCTTCACACCTCTTCTGGCTAGCTAGAGAGGGCTCGGGGTAGTTCAGGAAATTCCCTTGCGCTCTCTAGAGCCTGCTCACTGGGGGCGCACAAGGCGTCGCGGAGAAATTGCTTGCAGCGTCCGCATAGGACCGGGGCCGCAGGCAGTCCGCGGTTGCATGGTTTGCCCTTGCAGCGACGACACTTGGCGTTACAGGCGGCTTCGTCGTGGCCGTACTCCAAGCAGCGGACGCACCACGGGGTCTTGCAGTTGCTAACTTGGTGGCCGCTCTGACCGAAACGGGCGCATACCCGTCGCACACCTTTGTACTCAAAACTGGGGGCTTGAACCCTTGTATCTTCATGAAGTTAGGCATGGCCTTGGCCATCTCAATCTTCACGAGTCGCATGCCGGTCTTGATGTGCTGAAGACTCCTCCACGCCGGCTGGCTAACGTTGAGGACCATACGGTCTCAGTGCTGCCTAGAGATCCGAGTGGCTAACGACGGGGTTCAAGCGGTACACCGTCACGTAGAAGGCCTGTGGGCCCATGCAGGCCACAGAATGCGAAACACCGTTCACGAGGACGGCTCCTTTTTCGGTCATCTTGCGAGCAGCAGCAGCCGAAGCAGCCACTGCGCAGAGCTTGAAACTACCCAGGTGCATCAGGGTGTCCAGGCCATAACGGCCTACGATTTCCTCGAGGCCGTTCACCAGGTCAACCATGGTGACTTCCTTCGGGGCGGTGAAGTAGAAGACATGGGCCTTGGGCGGTGGCTGAACAGCCTCCCAAGACGCCATGATGATGTGTCGTTAAATGTCCAAGAGGCGGTCCAGTCGGCAGCAGGGTAGATGACCGTCCAGAAGGAAGGGCTGGCCCAACGCATAAACGTAGGGCCGCCCCACAGGAAAATGAAGCCCTTGACTCAATCAGCATCGAAGTTGAAGTCGACTTAGATCACGGCGGCTAAGGCACATCTTGACCGGCGACGCTCCTGTCAATAAGGGCCCGGCCCCAGGCAAGTATGCTTTCTCTTGCGTCGACTGACCACCCGACCCGATAGGGCCTAGCGTCAAAAGCTAGTCGGTACTTGGGTATAACACAAATTATAACCCGTCTACAAACACCTTCCGCTTGCGCTTGACGATTGTTGAAGCGGACAGGGAGCGTTCCACAAATCCTTAAATCATGTTAGTTTATTTTTACCCGTTTTATTCATTAAACACTCTTCTTTTACTACGCTTTCTTCTTTTAGTACGCGTTACGTTCTTGCGCGAGGCCTTGGAAAACGAGTATCCGGTGTTTTAGTACCATGACTACAGAATACGGCGACAGGAGACGCCGGCAGCCCGAGCCGCAAAGGTGCTCCACCCCTAAAAGAAACAAGTGTAAAGGTCACGGACTTCTGAGAGTTGTTCCAAAGGTGTATACTTGAATTGCTGTTTGGAAATATGAACGGTGAAGATCAGTACTTCATCCATTGAGCGACAATGATCAAGTAACTCGGACAAACTGATGATAAAAAGGCTCCAACTGTTAATGCACTCCTCCAAAACCAGTTTCATACTTCCTAATATTGATGCTACACTTTCGCTTGCTCTGCTCAGAGCAATGCTTAGGGAAAATAAACGACCTGAAGCAACAGTGTTCCTTGTTCTTCGCCTTTGCACCTGCCGTATAACACGTCCTAAGGAATGAATATGCAAGGAGGTGGGAAGGAAAATCGTACAGATTAAAGGGACTCTGCAGCTATTTTTATAAACGCTCCCACTCTTTTCTTCGCGTCTGCAAGCACAGCGAAAGCTACACTTATCGCCAGCACGGCGCGGCACTTCGTGATATGCTTGTCGTAGCTGATGCGGCCTCCGTTTATGGTTTGCTTTCGTGAATTTCTGTATAAAGTGGCCATCGAATGCATTTGTTGCTGCAACTAAAGGATAGCCGGCCAAAAGCGGCTACACCGCTGTGGTGACGTAATTCCAGCAATCGAAGAGCGCCAAGACCAGGAATGAAACAGAAATCTTTTGAGCAAGGTTTCAAGTTATTTTATGGGCAAAGAGCAGTGATTCTCGGCTGAGGTACTTTGTTGCCCCCTAGTTTAATTACTGGATCAGTTGGTGAACTACGCTCTGCAAGCTCTAAAAATTTTAAAGAAGTTGCAAAACGTGTTGGAGGGTCCCTTTAAAATAACACGTATTCTTTCTGCAAGAGTAAATTCTCCAGGATGAGTCTGTCGAAAACGTGTTGACGTTCTCATAACGTCAGTAAATCAAAGGTAAGCAATGTTAGACCAAATCCTAAGCAGCACATGGAGGGTGCAACTGAATAAGGCGTTATAGCTCCACAGAAAGAGCGGAACGTGTGCCAACTTGCGTAAGAAGCCACGGAGAAGCTGGAGGGCTTCAGGTAGTGTTTCGCGTTTCTCGACAGGCACTTTTCATAAACCTTCGGAATGGACACCTGGGGGTCTGTGTCTCAGATACATTGATTGATTGTGGGGTTTAACGCGCCGACGCAACGCAAGGCGATGAGGCGTGCCGTAGTGGAGGGCTCCGGATTAATTTTGACCACCTGGGGATCTTTAACGTACGCCGCAATCTCGCACACACGGGCGTTTATGCTTTTCGCCTCCGTCAGAAAAGCGGCCGCCGCGGCCGGGAATCGATCCCGCGACCTCGTGCTCAGCTGCGGAACGCCTTAGCCACTGAGCCACCGCGGCGGGTGTGTCTCAGATACAGTGCAAGGTTTTGTCGGCTGAAGACGTCGGACAGACAGGCACGTGATCGATCATGGAACTGAAGACAACCTTGCTAGATTCAGATAACCTTGCTAGTGCTTCAAAAACGGGCACCGCATTTTGTAGCGAGAGCTGCAATGGCCGTATTCCCGCCGTTTCGCTGTGACCCGTGGCCACATCTCGGTTCCCTAGCGGGAAGTGGTTCCTAGGGAACCTGCGGTGGCTGGGGAGGATTTAGCGATTCCCTAGCCGATGCCGCTGGCAGCGCCGCTCGCCGCGCAAAATTATAACAAGACAAACTAAAATAAAATAATATAAAACGAAAAGCAAAAAATGAAATTAAAATTACAATAAAATAGAAAATAAAAATTTGAAATAAGAACAGAAGTATGAAAGATAAAAAAATCGAAAAAAATCGTGTATATACAAGGGGCGGCTAAGGTGGGATTCCTCGCCAGGCCTCATCGTCGGAGCGAAACCAAGAGTAGGCAGCGAGCCGAGCAGACGGAGGAAGAACGAGCCGCACGCCTCAAAAAGCGTCGTAACCATACTGAGAACCAAGCTAAACAATAACATTAACCGTACCTATCGTTCCGCACACCCCGGCATAACTGAGTTAAGCCACAGCCATTTTTTAAGCGACCAGGAAAGACACGTTGCTTCAGGACTCATTTGTTTCCAAATATGGACTAAGGAGTCGAGCACCAATACTGCCACGCCACCTCGACTCCTTCAAAATCTGGCTACAAGGGGCGCAATGAGTAGTTGTCCAGAAGTTACCTGCAGAACGTATCTGTTCCTTTTTCTGGGCAACGCGAGTAAGGTCGTAAAACATTGTGCGCCAGGAACGCTCTTTCGAACAACGCAAGGCAGCAAGAAAGAAAACGACCGTTTATCCGGACCATATTCCTTCTCTCCTTAGCGGCGTCTTATATGGTTTTTGGGCGTATCCCGAGCCCAGCAGTGGTTTGAATGGGAGCCTCAACACGGTGATTGCAGGGTCATTCTAAAACGTGCTTCCGCGTGTATGTTCTCTGTCTGACGTCAGGTATTTATAAGGTATGTTCCGGGATCATTGGTGATCTATGAAGAGATAAACAAAACCCCACCCAAAAACTGCGGTTGACTTAAAATTGTTTTTTTTGTCCCGTAATATGCGCGCGAGAGAGGCTTTTTAAAGAGATAACAAGGCATAGAGGTTTTTCGACATGCATGGACCGTCATGTTACTCTGCGGAAAACGGGATTGAGGGAGCAAGGCTGTAGATGAAGCGAGCAGAGTTGTAGTAAATCGAAACAAGAAAGAATAAAACACAAGCAATAGCGTCCTGCTATAAAACAGTGAATAAAGGTAAACTGCTCGAGTCACTGTTTTGTCGTAATGACGCCAATGTCTTCAGATAGTCAAATATTGAGGCAAGTTCTTAGCTCTCATAACACGGAGAGCGCAAAGGTGCAAGTTGCAGTCTTGCCGTGATTGGTCCAGAAGAGAGTAACTCAAATGGTCTCCAAACGGCACCTCGTTTCAATGTAAGCAGAGCCCTTTAAGGGTATACAGGTTCATCAGTTTCTGATTAGGCAAAGTTATCACAATGCGGTTTGTAAGCCTGCCCTAAGCAATGTAAGTAGGTATTTGGGAAGGCTTCGTCGTGGCGTAGTCTGTAATACAACGTTTGCATTCGTCGGGCTGGTCGTTCTAAAGCCTCGTTCGCATGCGCGCATCTAGACTGTGCAGAAAAGTCTGATCATACATCCTGAGTGAACGCCAATACGTTTCTTTTAGCAAATAATACAGTACCGGTTAAAGTTGAGGCATCATTTCAGTATGGAAAAACCTTCTGCTCCTTATTTGTGACCTCCGGTGGGAAGCCTCATCGGAAATGTCAAGTAATTAACCTATGCTCTGCTTCCTTGGGCACGTGTGTTTTTGTGCTCTCATGTGTCCAAAATAAATATCGCCAATATTTGTTTGCCTCGCGTGCTTTCCACACAGCTTCATGTGTACATATCAACTACCCAGCCTTGCCTTTTTCGACGCTGATGCCTTCACGCTTTGCGTGAACTTCCTACCACGCACTCCGATACGCACACACACAAAAACACGTACATACTCAGACACTCAGACGCACTCGCACACACACGCACACACATGCGCACACGCACAAACACACACGCACGCACACACACACTCGCACACAATGCTACTGAAAAAGTAGTTTACACATAAAGCCAAACTGCAGAACAGGACGCTGTGTATGGAACGTAGTATCCAGTCCATAGCAAGGCTGTAAATATCCTGCAATTATGAAAATCAGAGGTCTCTACGTTTACCTTCAATGTTTCATGCATACCAATGAGCAAACATCAAGTGCTGCCCTACGGCGCTGTGTGAAAAAATACCTCGATCCCAAAGAAACGATGAACCCTTTAAAAGTGCCTTCGAAGAAATTCTTACCCGCGGAACCCTTTAAAGATACCGCCAGCACACACTTTGCGAGCTCTCAATTTGTACTCACTTCAAACAAGGTCACTTTGAAATTCGTTTCAGCGGATGTAGGCACGATACGCGAGCGGGAGTCGTGTTATTTGATGGTTTATTAGAAAAAGCTTGGTTGCAAGAAAGGTGTACTAGAAATCCATCGGAACTAGTTATGCACGTCAAAATCTGAGAATGGTTGATGGAAGACGACCATTAGGTACGTTGTGGTAAGATATTCAAAAAAATAGTTCTTAGCTTGCTTTGCACTGGTTTATAGGCTGTCTGTAGCAGTCGACAGAAGTTTTACTATACTGAAAAAAATATTTTTCCTAATGACCGCTTGTCCCTAATTAGAGAGATGCTAATGCCAGATATTAAAAATAAACTTGGCCAATAGTTTCTGTTGCCTATTTGCCTTACTTTACATCTTTCATTATTCAATCGACATTATAGCGTTGTTTTTTTCACGCCAGTGTGCAAGGTAACGAGATTGGTGCGACTTAAATCAATCCAAACGCAGTTGCATGTTCTATGGGAAAACATATGTGCCTGATTGCCGAATACAATTGGCGCATTTACTAGACATTTTATCGTCCCCACCATAAAATCAGTTTTTTTCCTCTAGCTGCCACTAGACGTGAAATAAATCAGACATTCGTCTTCCAGATATTGCAGCACTTTTTTTACGCCAGTGTGCAAGATTTGGCGAGATGGGTGCGATTTAAGGGCACAGAATACTGCAACATTTTAAATAAAGGGACTCTTTTCTTAGCAATTCTGGAAGTTCAACTCCTTATGCATATTTTTTATTGTCATACTTATCTTAAAAGGTTGTATTTCTGTATCAAAAATGGTTTTTCCGTAAGCGAGCGTAAGTGACCGTGTCTCATTTTAGAACGTGCTCTGCGTTTATTTTTTATTGTTATTGTAGGAAACCCTCAGCTCAAGACCAAAACGCTAGTGTGGACAAGCTGTATTAATAAATTGGTTTGCAACCATTTCCATAGCTGATTGTTCAGCCAAGGCAATCTAAAGACTCTGTGCCCGTTTTTTCGAAATTTCTACTTCGAGACGCACGCCAAAAATGTCTTTGTTGGGTTTCACACTTTCAAGATTGCAACATTAGAAGCAGTTCTTTTATTCAATGATTGTAGCATGGCATGGGCCAGCATTTTGAAATAATTCGGATTGAACCCTGGCCGCAACACCACCAAGAAGTGGCTGAAAGAGGTTGACCACAAGCAAAGATACTTTACGAACAGAGCTGCACGATAGCTCACAAAATAGGCAAGTCAGGACAGACAAGAGGCTGAAAAGCGAAAAAATGACATCGACAGTGATTACGAAGCTGGTGCTTACTAAATAAATGACTCTAGTGGTGCTTGTGGCAAAGAAGTATAGATTTTCGCCTCTTTTATTACTTAACCTCTATTATCTCAAAACTGTTTTTATTCACTAGGTACTATTATTTCCTATATCTTCCAGGGTAACCGGCTGATTTTTTTCATGTCATTTACATAAGTTGTAACATCTACTGTGCCAGAATTAAAAATATGCACGTAGCGGTTTTCTTGTTACAAAATTTTTAATGTGCAAATTAGGCCAACATTTAGGTTGGCGGAAAAATATTATTAATATTTTTTTTTAATTTTAGTCTAATTTTAATAATTCTGGCAGAGTTAAAGAGCCGAAAATTTGAAACAAAATAATGTATGCATTATGTAGGTACCTTTAGTAGATGCCGAGAAAAATGTACCTCAAAATGGCCAAAAAAAAGAATGGGAGGTTAAGGGCTTACCCTGCCCTCTTAAACCAATCAAACGCAGATGCATGTTCTATTCGAAAACCTGCTTTTGATTCCCGAATACAATTGGCGTATTTTATGGGCATTTCGTCGTCCCCGCCATTAAAGCAATTTTTTCTTCTAGGCTACCATCTAAACGCGAAATAAATAAGTAATTTTTCTTTCAGATATAGCTTCATCACGCTGGTTATTTTCATTTACACGAGCACGCAACGATTCTGTGATTCTAACGAATTCCTTCAATACTCTTCCGGTCACGAAACGTTTGCGTCACTCTATGTGAGACAGCTTGATATGCTGAAAAGGACGGCCGCTACGCGGCGCAAGCTGTCGCAATGCGGCCGTCGCTGCCGGCGATTTGCCGCAGCAGCATGGCGGCGGAAGCCCGGAGGGACTGTGAAGAGGCTGGGCGCCTCATTCCCTGCGACAAATCTCTTATAATCAATGTCACGCGAACTTCATGTGCGAGTGCATCATGTACAAGGTCGAAGACATGAAACGTGGAATCAGCATTGCCAAAGACGTGCTGTATGAAGGGGTACCGCTCCGCATACAGAAGCACAAACGAGGAGTTCTCGTTATTGTGTTTTCCGACTAGCGGTCAGCTTCGGGAGAAGTGAAAAAGGTTACACAATCGTTGGAAGCGAGCTGTATTAGCTTTGCTTTAAGAATATGCGTGTTTGCGAAAAGCATTGTGATTCTGCGACATTAAACTGACGTGGTCGTGGTGCACACGGACGTCCTTTCGCTATAACGAGAAAGAGTTATGCTCATTACCCGTGCCCCTCCGATAATTTTTCGAGGCCTCCAGTCGTACCTGACAATATTGCGTTCCTGGTCAGTGATTCAAAGGCAACCAGCGACGAGGCGGCGCGAATAGTCCCCTGAATGCGCAGTAGTAGAAGGCCAGAACGCGAACACCGGCTCCGCAAGAGAAGCTAGGGGCGATCAGCTCTTGCACCGATTTAAAGGCGGCGTCATTTTTTCTTCAGTTGTACGACCCTGTACGAACCAGCTAGTGGCATTGAGGTGCCTGTGAACATAGTTATGGGATTCGTTTGCAGACGCAGCAGCCGGTGATAGCGGACACGCAGATCAGGCTTACAAAACAGAAGAGGCAGTGTGTTCGATTTCTGACTTGCAGCTGCTGAGGGTGCAGCTGCGCAGTACAAGGCAACGATTCGAATGTTGTCAACACCAGCTTGATAAAATGAGAGTGTGGGCAAACAAATGTAAGATTCGGGGAAAACCCGGAAAATCTATTCACTCGCAAAACCTTTTATATTTGTTGTATGTATTATACTGCTCCTCTTGTTGAAACCATTCTTTCTCAGTTTATTGCGCTACTAACTGATGTGTCCACATATTTCCTCATCACATGCACCTAATGTCAATAGCCCATTCGTACTATGCATCTCTGTACTGAACGGTATGTCACTAGCATCTGAAATTTGAGATTCATTGCAAGCATGAAACCTTGCACCTGCTTCCCCTCACCCCCCGCCACCCAAAAAAAGGTCTGGTGTGGTACCTTACCAGGCGGCAAAGGTAGGTGAGTCGCTAGTACTGGAATCCAAAGCACTTTCCATATTAGGCTGCTGTACGTCCGTCCAAAGAGTAAATGTCAGCTTGGGCCAGCTGGCATCAGCTAATATTTGCTTGCTCGTAGGTTATCAGCCGGTCATACTTCATACATTAGCAAATATCTAGCGCGATGCCTTTCCGGCGTACATTGGGAGAAAAACAAGTGGTCGAGAAGATGTTAGGCATGCAAAACTCACATTTATTCGAAAAATATATTCTTAATTCCGAAGCGCGTGGGCGCGAAAGCTTTCTGTTGCGTATCCTCACCAATTGTGCGCCAGAACTCCTGACGTCAAAGAAACGATTGGCGCTCACCAACGTGCGTATGCTGCAATTGTATATTTGGGTGAGAACTCGATCCAAAGGTTTGGAATAGAACTTCTTTCTTGTCCATTCAAGAGCCGAATAAAAACTAATGTGACCGCCCTTGTCCTGTATGCTTGCGTTAAATTCCGTTCCCGCCCCAGTGCTTATTTCTCACACTCCAAGGACGCAAAACTTACATGCAGGCTCCCTAAGCTTACCTTTCGCATAACCATTGTCGTTCTTCGTTCCAAAGGCACGTTCTCGAGACGTTTGGCAGTAGCTGCTCGTGCCAGTGAATCAGGAGGCATGGAGCGCGATGAGCATCGTCTTCCTACGTGTGTGAGCTAGAACTTCGGGGTCTCGCAAGTATGCATATAATTGGCCGTGAGAATAACTTAATGCGTTAGCACAAGGTATTAGAACATTTTAAAGGAGCTGCCGTTTATTAGGCATGCCCGCACTCAGAAGTGAGTAGTATGCTTGCGCTTCTAAGTTGACAGCTCTGACGCTCTCATTCGTCGTCGACGCTGGATCCCGTTTCGACTTGTTTATCGGGTGGTACTGATGCGTTCGGTGACGTAAAGACAATTAAGGCAAGAGGAAGCAAAGCACGTCCATAATTGCGTCGAAACTTCAGCAGCGGTGGACATATATTTTCAGCACTGGCGGTTGCTTGTGGCCCCCTTACGAATGGGGGCGCCCCTAGCGGAAGCGTTTGTCCCTACATCAACCTTCGGCCGGGGTTTAGTGAGCAGAAAAGCGTCAAAAAACTCTGATTATACTAATGCGTACAACAAATCATTCCCCCCCCGTGCCATCAAAAATAGAATACAACAAACTGTCGGGCTACGCCGTTCGGAAACGCAACCCTGATGAATTTAAAGAATAAAGGTGAACTCTACATCGAACTTTAATCCTTTAGAGCACGTATAACTTAACACCAGATTTTTCTTCCGTTTTTTGTTTAAACTAAAGTATAATTTTGTCGTAATATTATTGTAGCAGTATTTAATTGTAACTCTTGTTTCGGTCCTCCACTTTGGTACTATAATGTTTCAGCCACTCTTGTGTAGAACCAGTTAAGAGTCGTTAAGTGTAAATAAATGATGAGGACGATTTGGTCCACACTGTAGTACGTATACGCAGTGGTGATTTATCAACGATGTATAAAAAACTGGCAGGTGTGCTCAATTCTGACGACCCACCGCGGTGGCTCAGTGGCTAAGGCGTTGTGCTGCTGAGCATGAGGACACGGGTTCGATTCCCGGCCGCGGCGGCCGCTTTTCTGATAGAGGCGAAAAGCAAAAACGCCCGTGTGTACGATATTTTGGCGCACCTAAAGATCGCCAGCTGGTCAAAATTAATCCGGAACACTCCACTACGGCGCGCCTCATCGCTTGCGTTGCGTCGGTGTGTTACACCCCACAATCACTCAATCAATTCTGACGCAGATAGAGAAGTATGTCCATAATAAAAGCACAAGCAAAGAAAAAGATCCAGGACAACTACGATCAGAGGAGACGTTTAGAAATCGTCCACTCTTACTTTGACATTTGCTACGGTATCAGCATAGCTTATGTGCTATAGTAATGTATTCGTAACATAGCTTGAAAAAATATGTGCATTGTTCAGGCCCCTCGGGTATCCCTGACCAAAATAAACGCATAGTTTACCGCTTAAAGTTTGTGGTTGCATCTTCATAATACCACTCACGAGTAAAAAATACCTTGGAATAGCTTTACAGGAGCCAGGAACAGAAAACGCCAGTTTGATTCATTCAAAGGTTTCCCTCACTAGAAACATACTGACCCAACTGCTAACGCGAATTCGCTCGAATAAGCTACATAATAAGGAAAAGGGAATGACCATGCGACCCACTAGCTTATTTCCCGCAAAAGAACCTATGATGTCATACTAGAATGCTCTGCGATTGGCGGAGGCCGGCAAAAGCAAACGCAAGTTAGGAGGGCTTACCAGTTTGCATAGTGAGCTATATGCCCGTGAAACATACTGCACATCCTTTTTATGACACTAAGAACGGTGGAGTAAACTGTTGAAGTTCCGAACGAACACGCAAACATGTACGCCAATGCGTACGAAACTACCGCCGGCCGAGCTGGACATTTCGCCGTCGCGCAGACGAATTTTCGGGTTCGAGGCTCTTTGGGGCCAACGAACCGTTCTAGCCCGCACAGCCGCGACCTTGCTTGGTATCTTAATCCCTTTACAGGAAGTTGGCGTCATATCGCCAACCAGCAAAGGTAAAAATAGAAACAAGGGGAGTAAGGAACAGCAAGCAGCGACGAGATAGTGCCACTCGTCGCAGTTTCGGAATGGTGGTAGTGTTGGCTTGCTGCTGTCGTTACGAGCTCGTTTTCAGTTTACAACCACTGAAAACTTCAGTTTGTTCGAGTACTTTACAATTAAATTTCGTTGCTGCGTCCTGAAATGCCCATGTAGTACGGGCAAATCGTCGAGGGAGTGCGACGTCCCCGCCGGTGAAGAAATCTGCTTTCATGCGCTGCTCATTGACGAACCTCGGCGAAGCAAGGCTACGTTTTGTGAACTTTGCAAACGGAGGAGAAAGGGAGGTAAAGGAAGTACGAGTGGTGGCTCGCTGGCATTCCGACGAATGATTACGACAGAGACCCTACGTTTTGCTCACTCTTGGGCATGCCGCCGCTCGTCGCCGACTTCATCAAATCGCCGTCAAAGCGCTCTGAGCTTGGAAAAAAACGCCGTACACACCGCGCATTGACGCTCGTATCATTGTGGTTCAGAGCACAGAGCTCGCGCGAACGGATTTCCATACACAACACCGGCCAACTGGCATAAAGCGATACTGCTAGTGAAATTGAACTCTTATTAACCGTAATAAAAATGCGGCACATACGTACCAGTCTGTATTCGTCCTTCGCAACGGGGCTAACGAAGCAGCGGTCCGACGGCTGGGCGTTCGTCTTTTCTGCGTATCGCGGAATGGTCGCTTTTCGGTCCAATCAGTGTATCACACCACTCCTGCCCGCTCGTCCACTTAGAAGCATTGAGCGTTCAAGTGTTGTGAGGTTGTAGAATGCATGCCCAAGCTCCTCGCGAGAGCTTTGTTGTCCGGATAAGGCGATTCCATGACTAGGGCAGCGAGTGTACCAGGTTTTACTAGTATTATTAAAGTGCCGCTGTCTCGGTTTTCCGCACGAGTTCCGGTTCCTGTTTGATTCCCGCGTGTGGGTGCTGCATTGAGTCGGCATACTAGGTATCTGTTTCATGTACGGGCTCATAAGATGCCATTGTTCTCGTCACGAAATGTTACAATTTAGCGGGAGATTTAAAATTTGTGTCTTAAATTGCCTAATTTTTCAGTGACTAAACCATCGTTTGCTTCCAGGGAAGCGCTTGGGGTAATATAAAACACCTAATCCTTCGAATAAAACAAACTTCATGGCTCCTTTAAGCTTGCGTACATCACTAGAGGTTTGGTGGATGCTCATAACTACTGCCAAGGACATTTTTTTAAATTAGAAACACGGTTTTACCAATACCTTTGTTGACGTTTCAACACGAATACTAAGTTTCTTCCAAAAGTTTATTGCTTGAACATTTTTAAACGTATAAAACGGGGCCGAAATGAAGTTGGACATTACAGAAAAACATTGATTTTAATAAATACAAGGTGCCAAATACAGGCGCTATAGCTTTAACCTTCCGTAAATTTGCAGCAAATTTGTTGTGGCCGTCTCAGATACTCGTGTGAATTGTTGCCCAGCATATGTTTAATGTGCAGATAACCGACTATGTTGCGTAGTATTGATGAATAGTTTGTAAAACGCATACAGGTTCTTCGACAGAGTATCCTTCGTTGCTTTCTCAGTATGTTTAGTACAGAAAAGTAAACATTGTACAAAGCGGAAACCAGATTATATAAGGGTGGTTGAGGCCAACCAAACATTTTTTGGGAAGATGTAAAGCGATAAACTCGGCGGCAATTACTTCTGTAGTTTGGTACGGGCATGAAGCGACCGCACAGTGGTGGTTCAATAAGATTGACCAGACATTTTTAAGGAAACAGTATATTAATGAAGAGAATAACCACTTTACTTAATTATGACCTGAATATATTCTGGGAAATCTACTTTGAACTTATTGTCGCGATTTTAGGCTTGGGCAACTTGGGTCATAGGGATAATTGCATGTGTGAAATTGGTAGATGTTGCATACATGTTTACGTCCGCCCAAATATGACCGCCATTATATAAACATATCGATAATTGGTACATATTTCTCATGTACGCCTTTCAGGCTATATCTGACCGATCCAGATATCCCTTACTTGAACATTGGCAGATACTGCCCATATATGTAAACGAGATAACATCGGAAACATCCCTGGATGACAACGTAAGATATTAGAAAGATTCAGCGTATAAGTTGACGTCAGGTCAGATATGGCCTGTCTAAATATGTCTATATGAAGAATCGGACATGTACGGCCATATAATCACATCAACAGATTTTGTCCAGGCAATGCAAGGGTATGTAATAAATCGCGCTTATTTAGCAGATAAGCTTATCTATGACCTTATTATGCATACCTTGGCATATCTTCCCCCTTTATTATCTGTATATATCTGAAAAAAATTATTTAGGTCTAGATATGGCCCTTCTGGACAGCATGAAAATACAGTAGTTACAGACTCGGCTCATGATAACTAATCTTTTATGGCTACTAAACAAGCTCAAAAATTAAAAAAACTAAAAATAATTTCTTGATTTCATTGAGTTAGTAAGGTCTAACGCACCGACGCAGCGCAGGCGGTGAGGGCCGCCGTAGTGGATGGCTCCGGATTAATCTTTTACATCAGCCGAAATCTCGTACACACGGCCGTTTCTGCTGTTCGCCTCCATCCTAAAAGCGACCGCCGCGGGCCGGAATCGAACCCGCGACCTCGCTCTCAGAAAAAAAATTCTCTCGCAAATATTACGCACCTCACGTGTGACGCTAACATTTCTTTTTAGAAAAACTAGCCCCTCTTGCCGAATGCATAGCAAAGCTCCTTTGACGTGCAGAAATATTTGAACGTGTAATTGTAAAAAATAAGAACAATCAGGTAAACTCAAAGAGAGCAGATGGCAACGGCCACTTTGATGCCATCGTTGTTCCGTTCAACGAAAGCTGACGGAAGGTTCTCTTACCGCTTCGTTTCTTCTTGTAAGACGGACTGAATAAAGAAAGTAACACCCGAATTTACAATACCTCTGTATACGACCGACGCACCGGAGAGCTAAGAAAGATTGACGGGGCAGACCAAATGGCCAGAAAAGCAACAGCGGAAGTTTTGTCTGGAACGATCTCAAACTACGGATTAAAGAAAAAAATGATGCAGAGAGTGCGAAAATGCTGCACTGCACGTTAGAGCAGGAGTAATAGGCAGTGTAAAAGGTAAACGAGATGGGGGTGATTTATGGCTGGGAATCGAGCCATTTATGGGTGCGTTCGGTAAAACGGGCGCCTACCCTCTTTTTCCAGCAGAACAACGTTACGGTGGAATGAACGTGACATACCAAATAAGAAAGGCAAACGTTATCAAAAGCAGTATACAAAGTGGAGCATGAAATCGGCAGACATATGAGCAAGCACAAACTTCCTGCTATGGAACCGAGAAACGGCGCCGATAAAAAAAATTAATGGCGCATGAAAAGGAGTGATTGGTGTACAGCAACTAATGGTGTGCAATTCCGTGCGAACATGCTTTATTGCCTGACAGAGCCAAGTCTTCCGATAACTTACCTTCCCAACCCCGAATTACCTCGCTGTAGCTTGTTTGTAAGTTGATTTCTTAAGGTGCGTAGACCGAGTAAATTGGAAGAACGATATAACGCCTACACAATACTACGGAAAAGAAGGAAGGAAGGAATAAAAATATGGCTGGCGATTACGATACTCCCTAACGCGAAATTTGTGCGCAGCTAAACTTAGTCTTAGGAAGCGAACGCAGATCATCGCTGAGGCAGCACTCACTCGTGGGTTATCTTGACGGCAGCGATGGTGAGCCTCTGCTTCTCAGAAAGGGACCGCGAACTGCATCTTAGGAAGTGAACGCATTTCGTCGTCACGCGCATTGCTCCCCCTCACCCTTTCTCCAAGCGTCGCACAGATCATCGTCTCGTGCGGGCACAGCATACTCCCCTCCTCCGAACCTTTCGCCACACTTTCCTCCGCAGCTTTCTTTCTGTCGTCGCTCGCTCGGTTACAAGGCCGTCGCCGTGCCCGTGGCCGGGCCCGTCGCCATCGCCGCCGCCAATCTGCAGTAGGGGCGGCATATTGCTGTGCACTAAAACGAAAGAGAAGAAAGGAAGGAAAAAAAGTTGAGACAGCCAACTATAATGAAAGTAGTAGGGCTCAGCACTGGTAATGACCGGGCTCGCTGGTAGAGTACAATAACGCTTAGCTAAACAAAAATAAACAATCTAAAAAACTGACAGGAAAATTCAAAGAGCAAAAAACCTTAATGGAAATGACCAGCACGAAAGCCCCACGTCAAAGCGCAAAACAAGCAGCTCAGTAGCCGAGCCCGTAGGTTTAGAGAGTATGACAACGCAAGGCTTAGATAACCTTCTCCAGGCGCACCAGTACAAAAAAAAGGTCGAGGACTCACCCCCTCGGGTTCACCAGCACAACGCAATTGCCACTGTGCCACTGCGGCCTACCCTATTTTAATTCAACACATACGTACTGGTCCCAGATACATATCGAACGCCAAGGCTTTTCCGAAGACCGTTTTCTCGGTGGTTGGTTAATAGCAAAGTTCATTACACGGACTGGGGGAATCACTTTGCTCTTCCATGAAAACAGGAAGGATATTTTTTTGTTAAATTGTATCTACGCAGCACCTCTACTTATCTTTTTCCCGTACACATCTATGGAAGGAGTGCGAAGGGCTTCATTTAAAGGGGAGCTTGAAATTCTAGAATTTTTTCGGGTCCTTGGCTGCTCTGCTATGGCCACTTACTGAAGCAAAATGGAGAGACGAGCTGCTTGGTGAACATCCATGAGTGAAACTAAGCGCAAACAGACACAAGGACAAGAAAGGGAAACTACAACCAGCGGGCCGTATACTGTGTTATGGCCATTTCTATCTATGCTTTACGCATGGATGGAAGAAACGAAATACTGGGGAACGGCAGAATGAATTTAGACAAGACAGGCTATTGGATGATAATTTGTTCGTGATAACGCAATGCATTGAATTGCGAAATGCACAATATACCATTATGGATTACGTTCTTGGACTTAGGAGGGCATATGACAACGATAAATAAAGAACTACTGTGGAAGAATTTGGAAACTCCAGGGATAGATGACTAGTTAATACAGTAGAAGTGCAGCTTGCTGGGCCAGTTTTACATATCGATGGAACGGAAACCAGCGAAAAAGGACGCAAAACACGAGGAGAGACGAGACACCACAATGCTGGACTAACAACTGAAATATAATAGAAGAAACCGACAGCACTTTGTGAACAACCAAATCAATGCATGCGCAAACACGTACGCGTGAAACGAATGAATATGCTATTGTTACTAACAACCTCTACTTTCGTATCAACACCACTCAACTTTGAAGGAAGCTGAATTTTTTATCGCTGAGGGTGATAGACGGTGCGCTAATGCAGTTGCCTTCCTGCTGTTGTCTTATGAAGAACGCCTCCAGTATTTCCATCTATTTTAGTATTTCCCTCTCTCCAGTATTTCCCTCCTTTTAGGGTTCAGCCTAACCCATATGCTGCAAGGCGAAGTGGTACAACCACATATTCCGGGAATGTTATACGCAGACGACATTGTTCTTAGCTGATAACCAGACCGATATGCAACGGCTAATAATTATTAGCGGCCAGGAAGCCAGCCATCTCGGGTTAAATTTTAGTGCAGAAAATTTGCGAATATTGGTTTTAAATGACTCTACCACTGACACAGTGTCTATTTAGCAAGGCGAATTACCCAGAGTGAAGGAATTCAAATATTGTGACTAAATTAGGAACTCGCGAGGAGCAGCTTAAGGGTTAGAGAAAGCGAAACGCAGCTATAATGAAGCATAGAGCTCTTTGGGGGTATAACAAATGTAAGTAGTGAGAGGAATGTGCAAAGGAGTATGGTTTCCGGGTATCGCATTTGCGAATGCTGGTACTCTGCTTAAAATCAGACGTTCTATCAGGGCCTTGAAGTGAACCAGAGAACGGGTAGGCCGTTTGGGCTTAGGCGCGCATGGGAAAAGAACCAACGAAGCAGTGCAGGGGGTATGGGCTGGGCGTCATTTGAAGTTCGAGAAGCACAGAAATAATATGTTTTAGAGATGAGGTTGAGAGCAATGGATCAACGAAGGTGGGCAGCAAAGGTTTTTAGGTAACCTATACTTGAAAAGCAGTGGACACGCAGTGGTTAAGGAAGACTAGAAGGCTAGAATGAAATACAGGAAAGAACAGTGGAGAATCCAAAACAGCCAAGGTAACCGAAAAAAGAGGCAAGGCAGATTGAAACGAATAAATGGAGAGAAAAAATGGAATCTAAAACGTCGTTAGAGATTTACAGGGCTGAGAAATTGAACATCAGAAAGGAAAATTTCTACGATGATTCCCTGGGCAGTGCTTTGCTTTTTGAGGCTAGAGCAGGTTGCATGCGAACTAAGAGCTTTGTGGGGAAGTATTCACAAAATGATGGGGTATGCGTCGTCTGCTGAAAAGAAACAGAAAACTATGAGCACATAGTGTTAGAATTTTAGGGTATCCATCCAAATCTACATGAGGGAAATATTGGGCTTCCAGAAGCCCTAGGATTTAAGGGTAGCACAGAGGAAGCTAATTTCAAGGCTGTCGAGGCGACAAAAAGAAGATTAGAATGCTGGTGGACGAAAAGCAGAAAGAGGAATATTGCATAGGACAGTTACCACCTGTAACAGAAAAAAAAAGTATTTTGTGCCTCATAAGCTTTTTGTGCCAGCTCCTAAGCAGCGCCAGCATTAAACCAAGAGTATAAAGCATAGGTATATTAGTCCTTTTTGGTAGGATGGCATGTCATCACCCCGCTAGAAAGGGGAAAGCAATAGCAAACATAATCCTCAGGAAACATAATGTAAAAAAGGTAAAACATCGTAGTGCACTCCTGCCATTATTAATATGAAGGGGCATTGGTTGAGAATACGGGCGTGGGACCAAGAATTCGATAACTGAAGTTGAATGTATATCCTGGCAAGAACTGTGCTGGAAAAAAGTACCCTGCTAGTACACGAGAGAAAGTTCCTGCGTTTCCTTTTTCAGTGAAGAGTGGATCGGCATCTCGAGCACTGTTCCGTCTTCTACAAATATTTAACCCTTTAAAATACAGAATTACGCCTAAAGCAGCGCACCTTGCACTGCGTCGAATTACTACCGTCGCTGCATGGATGCGTATATTAAAGGGGTACTGACACACAATTTTGAAAGCGAGATAACTTCGGAGATAGATTGGTGTAAACACATATACATCATCTGCAAAATATCAGCTGCGAATACAGCCTAGAACATATTTAAAATCAATTTTAAAGTGTGCGAAACGCAAACGAAGCAGCCAGCAGAGGACCACGCCGCAATCGACATCCCGTGGGTATTGTGTAAATAAACAACATCCAAACACGTCACGAGTTTGTGTTTGCCGCTTCCGCACTGCCGGCGTTTTTCGCCGGCTCGCCCGGGTTGCCGCTCCAATCGGAGGGCCAGAGGGCGGAGCTTTTGCTCTCGAGAACGATCTACCCGATCGTTGGCGGCGGAGGCGCCGTGATTTCGTCGGCTCATCGCGCAGCTGGCCGCGACCATAGTTCTACAGCGATTCCAGGCACTCTGTTTCTACTACTTTTATTTACATTGGATGTGAAAACCCGCCGGAGACACGAAAAGCCCACTGAGCGAGCCGCACGGCCGCTGTGCAGGCGGCGGCCACGGCCGCGAAGGGCCCAGGCCGGCGCAGGTAGCTCGAGTGATAGCTTGTTACCGCTGCCAAGTCCCAACCAAAGGAGTTAGTGATGAGATTGCGGGTTGCATTAAAAATTGTCATCTGCACCGCTTACGAGAGCGGCAATCGAATATCCGCCGCAGTGCTAAGCCAAACACATCTGTAGGCGGACCTGTAGGCAGACCGGCCGGCTGCTCCCAGCGCGTCTTGCCACCCACTGTCTCGAGCGTCGTGCGTTGTTCTTTAGCCGCGGTAGCATTTGCACTCACAGTGCCTGCGTCACGTTCATGGTCGCTTCTTAATTAAGCGGCTCACGAAATCAGTACGTGGGGGCACTCGCAGAAACTGCCGGCGATGCGGATTTGACAGTGCTACTGCAGCTCTGCTCTGTGGTATCCCTCCGACGGTCACATGGTCAGCTTTGTTCACACAAAATCCATCATTTCGCGGTACGCGCTGAAACCGAAACTGCGACTGTTCCGCATTGAAAATGCCTCTAGTTAAACAACCGTCGCAAGCTGGAGCAAATGAGGTTTCTGCAAGTTATAAGTAGGTCACTAGCTACTTATCGCAACAAAAAAAGGCATATGCAAAATTTGTGTGTCAGTGCCCCTTTAAGGTAGTGTAGTTTTCCCCTCCTTTGTTAAGGTATTTTCATTACTCAAAGCTAAATACATTCAATTCGTACTGAAGCCCATCTACAAAGCAAAATAATTTGTACTGAGAATTTTTTTGTGTTTGTTGTAAGAAAGAAAGTCAACTGTAGTTTGACGATTGTCCTTCGAGTTTGTGACCACTAGTGTAGCGTAATACTTTTCTCGCGTTCAGAAAAACGCTACAGCGGTGGTGAAAACCGGCTCTTTTATTTTTTACAGCAATTAAAGATTTACGTCGCTTGCGGGTCGCTGTACAACCAAACTGCTAAAGGTAGTGTTTTGCGGTAGTGGACCTCGGTCGAAAATAAGGCCCGTCTTTGGAGTCAAGGCTAACACAGCAGGTCTCTCGAAAGTCCCAGAAGAAATAATACTCGCACGGATGTTGGAGACCCTATTGTCGGCGGTTCGTTAATTGCAAATATGCGGACTGTGTGAATTCTTTGCTGTTTCATGAAGTCAGGTGAGCACTGCAACCATCATAGTCTTCAAGAAGCGTCTTGTACCCGCCTTGGCTTTTAAGCGCTGAAATGCTTCTGAATCGCAACCTACGCACTTTTTTATGAACTTTGATATTTATGGGGCTACATCTGAGACCAAAGCCTTGTCTCCTGCCCTCTTTTAAGCCACCTTGCTTCTGCAACAGCCAGTAAGTCTTTTGAGGGTCGTTGTTATTCCTACGAACATGGTGAGGGCGCGCGTTCACCTCATAAATTTTCACAAAAAGTTCAGGTGCTTTCTTTGTCCGGCCAAGTTCAACGAAAGGGCTGGTGTTTACGTGGACTCCTCAGCTCTCTCTTAATTATGGTATAAGCTTGGTTTAGTTGGTCATCCTTTCTTGGAAACCGAAAAGACACTGACGCAGACGAGTAAACAGGACAAGGGGCTAGGTGTTTCTTTACTCCATTATGCTTATGATTTCATACTCTAATGCTTCTATAGCTCATGTTTTATTCTGCATTTTACTTTAATACAATTCTTCATTTTATACTCACGTTTTAATGTTCTTATAGCTCTTTATGGTAGTGATAAACATCTAAACGGGAAAAACTGAAGTAGTTGGTGGCTGGAAACTTCTTTTCGTGTGCAAGTAAAGCACGAACCGAGAATGGTCACATAAGTAGTTCTGCAGTTTGATAAGGCACACAAGTGCGTGATTGCCCCAACAAATGTTTTGCTTGGAGTGGGGAAAGGATGTGGACAGGTCCTCTCTCTTCTCGAAGTTGTCGATCTAACCAAGGTATTGTGCAACTCATGGGGTTTGCTAAACCAGTCTAGAGGAAGTACACACTGACGATGATAGTTACCGTAGCAAAGTCACGTCCGTCCGATTCACTAATACTTACTAGACTGCGATGTCAACATACCGGCCCCATATTGACCAACACACTCGAGGGGATTGAGCGAACCACGATGTCAGCCGTCATGAGAACTCGCGCCCAATGCAACGTGCCCTGTTTGGCTGCGTGATCATACCAAATTCTGATTATCATGTACCCAATCGGAGTGGTCGGCCGTTAAAGACGACTGTAGCCGTCAGAAGCTCCAGGCCGATTCGGCAGTTCCTATTGACAGCGACGTCAACACGCCCAACCGCATATATTGGTTCACCACTTAACACAAATTGTGTTCACGCATCCAGGCATCCTACAAAAAAGCTTTGGACTTCTATGCAAATCGATAGACGTCAAAAAACGTTTGCAAAATTGCCTCAAACAGAGATCGCAAAATTCAGAATCTGTTTGAATTTTGGAAGACACCATGAAATTACGACTTATGTCTATATTATCACTCAGTTTTACGCTGTCTCTTTTTTGGTCGGGCAAACTTTTTTCGCAAACCTTAAGACCAATTCACTACTTCAGCACACTCAAGGCGACATCGAGTCGAGCCCTACCACTCTAACAAACACGATTAGTAATGCGCTGCAGACTATACGACTAACGTTAACACCGCGTTTCTGGCGTACCTCGGGCCTTTAGCTCCGTTAGCATTTTTAGAGGGAATTTTAAATGTCTCATATTTTAGAGGAGGTGTCGTTACCCTAGCAAAAGCCAATGTTTGGCAGCATAATTCAGCCCGAGTGTGGTTTGAGGGGAAGCTGCCCCGAGAAGGCAGCCTATAAGCGGCGTCCACTCAGAAACTCAGAAGCATGCCAGCCAGAATCATGCTCCATAAGCAGTGGGCTCGTTCGCTTTAATTTTTACTCTCAAGCCGTGCTTGAAAGGTACTTTGCCTAGACCTCAAGCAAAATATCGGAATAGAGCTTCCGTGGTGTCCATAGCCACAGCTTGCCGGCTCTAATTCATTCTAAATTGCCAAAACAGAGTTATTTACGAGGCAGTGGTGCCAGAAGACTGCTGTGGTTTGACTTCATTTGCAGCGAAGTGAGCACATACGCGGCGTACTTTTGCAATAGCAAGTGAAAAGCAAACGTGTTAAAAAAAATCCCGGGCCATCTGCACTAACGTGAAACCTGGGGAGGGGTGAAGCATGCAATGTACAAATGTATTCTTGGCGCCTTGGCATTTTTGCCAACGAAGAATAAAACCCCGAGGGGGTAGAGGAATACAGTTTTCTGTAAAAGTCTCGTGTGTTTGAAGCACGAAGTGTTTCTAGCGCGAGGCGTGCACGCGTTACGAAGCGTTCCAGCGCGAGGTGTAAACGAGTGTCTAGGTGTTTTTGTAGTACGCGTTAGTAACGTTCATACGTGATTTCTAAACCAGTGTCCCGGTGTTTTAGTACCGTGACTACATGAGACGACGTTTACGACGACGACATGAGACGCCGACAGCCCGAGCCCCTCAAAAGCTTCGCCCCCAAAAATGGCGTAGAAAGGCTCCAGCATTTGCGCGGTAAAAGCCATCACAATAAAAATAGAGGTCCCGCTTATGCTCTTTCAGGCAGCAGATACAAAAGAAAAAGTCGCGCGGTGCCCAACAGACGGCGCACAAGCAATGCGAATGTGGAAAAATCGAAAAATCGAACACATCTCCCGATATGTGCGAGGTATGGAAGAGCGTAAGTGGTGGGAGCGGTCATGGCAGGAGCAGCAGTCGACTATTGTATTCGACGACATGTGCAGTAAAGGAAGCAGATACGCTCGCAGAAGCAAGCAGATAGGCTCAATTTTTATAATGATAACACTGCTATAACCTGAGACTTCACGTTTTATTCCATTGATATGAACTTTGAGTAGATTAGTTATCAATAGCCAGGCTTTTCAACATCAGTAGAACCAAAATAGAAGAGTGTGATTGTATGAACGAACCTTTCTTAAAACTCAACACCCTGAACTTTCAATAGATATTTTATTTATATCGGTCCATCAAATTTGGTTTCACCTCTTTGTCGTCTGCGAAAAGCCTCGTTGGTCATTGACCTCCACAGAGTTGAGTGGGACATCATTTGAACGGCATTTCCGTCTGACGCTTAAACTGGTTACTTAGTTTCGCCGCTTGACGAACGTAGGCTTGGTTATTGGTTTTTTTTCAAGTGCAAGTGTAAACTATTTACGTACCTCAAGTTTGTATAGGGATTATAGGCCGTTGTTAATCAATTGAGCCCCTTACGCTCAGAGAATGTCTTAGCTCTTGTGCCAAGATTTGGTCGTTGCTCCGAAGGGAAGCCGAGAAGAATTCTTGTCACAGAACTGCAAGTATGGGCATTTTTCGCCCAACTATAGTTATTAGGCTGGAAGAAGGAATTTATTAAGTTATCTTCAAGCTTTATTCTGCGTTAAACCAACGTTGCATCGAGTTGCGTTCATTGCAGTGCGATCAGCATCAGTCCGGGTCGTAAGGTTACTCAAAGGCGGTACCGCGTTAAGCGTAAAATTGACACAACGTCCACATTCCCCAATCTAAATCCCAGAACATATGATAATACAGGTCCACTAAATTACAAATTGCTCATGGAAAGGAAATAGACAGTGGATAAACATATGAAAGAAGGCAATTCATAGGTACACGAGAGAACGATTTACCTCTAGCGTCGTATTTAACTGCGTCAGCGAACATCGTTAAAAAGTGTACCTCATGTATTTGGAACCTTTGCGACAATTAACACCACTGCGATTCACACCGACCAAGCTTTATGCCTTGCTTTTTTACACTGTAACTTCTTCCCCTACTATTATCTCCTCTAAAGGTGTAATTTCAGCCAAATTTAAAGCTTGTCTCCAAAGTGACAACCGCATCCGTTTTCAAACTCAGCAAACTTTCCAGGGTAGTAGTTGTTATATTGACACTCAAACACAATAGGTGAGTACAACGATAACTCGGCGAGTTTCTGAATACTTGAAAGCCGGATTGAAGAGGATAAAAAAATTAGGTGCCTGCTACGACTGAGATTTTTGTCATCTAAGCCCCGCCCCTTTTTTTTTTGCGCTCTAATATTACCACTCGTAAAACATTCCTAAAAGCATGACGGTAAACACTAATTTGACCCCTGTATTTACAAAATCCGCTTACAGATCCCAGCCAGCAAGCGGAGTGTTTCTTACTACAATAGCTGAATGCAAGAAAACCTATTGCACCCGTTTTTTTTAGTGGGTTAGTCTTACGGAGAACATGCGCTGGCTATCCACCACTGGTTTTCCCTGAACAGCGAGGTTTAAACTTTAGCACTTCTACAACACAAAACCCGAGTTCCTGTTCTCTATTTGCAACAAAATAAAAAGCTTCACGTTGGAGTTACATCTAGTCAAAACATTAAAGCAACGCGCGAAGGATCAAAAGTCAAAATTTCCACATAGAACCATCGCTCAACCGAATGAGCCTGGAATGCCAAGGCAAATAGCGGTGCGCTTTATTTTCTTTCGCCGAGTGCCAAAGTCGAAGTGGCGTGGCCTGAAGCCAAAAGTAACGGAAGTGTCATCCATCATACGCTTGGAAAAACAGTGACAGCGACAAGCAGTGAGAACGCTCAGAGTACAGACATTTGCTCGTGTCGTCTCAAAGAGAACAAAAACACAACAAAAGTATTCTGGTTGCTCTTCGAAACATTAAAAATACACCACGGTGAACTTTGGAAGATAAAGAAACACATTGTAATGAAATCGCAGTTAAAGCAGCAAATTTTATTTCGGTTTAGTACTTGCCCCCTGGTAGCTTCGTCAGCTGCGCATGAGTTATAGGGTTTGAGCGAAAAAAAGACAGCGTTACCGGTGGGATAAGATGGTGACGTAAACTTCTAAAAAAAGGCGAGATTTATGGCGAACAATCAGAAACAATCCAGCGCTGCAGGTGTAGTAAAGCACTTTTAAATGATTGGGCAGTTGTACCCGCCTTGCTTTAAGTGATGCGGGATCTCAACTTCCAAGCTTGCGTTGGAGAAATTTAAGCTGGCTTGCTTTCTATGGGTGCCGAATAGGTTTTTTTATCGGTTAAGCATATACGAAAGTACTTCAACCCCAATAATGAAACCTAAACCAGCCATTGCGTAGATTAACATTGAAAATGTTGACACTTCTGTGCGAAAACGCAACGCATAAAATAAACGGCATATTCGAAGCGCTTTACTGCGTTTGTTAAATAATTTTGTGTTATAAAAGAAAACGTACGACCGGAGAAATTGATACAAGCTATTTTACAGCGACAACTCTGCTGCACAAGATAAAAACCCAGAACCCCCCCCCCCCCCCCCCCCCCCCGTTTCAGAAATCTCACCTTCAAGCTTATCCAAGGTCAAACGTTTATTCAGCCAGCGCCTTATTGTGGAGTGAAAATAAACAGCGGCTTCAAGTCATCTTTTTGTGTCGCCACCGCCAGAGGCGCTACTCTGCATGCAAGGTTACTGCAAGTTCGCTCTGAGAGCCCACGGCGTGGAGCAGGGCCTGTGTGTTGTCTTTGGTGCAGTTGCAGATGCGATAGTTGCTGCTGCAAAGGCGCAACGCCTTGCAGGACAGTATTCCCGTGCATGCAGTAAGTTTATTCTCTGGTCTTGTCCTTTTCTAAAGCAACCAAACGGAAGCTACGCTCGACAGACTTCGTTTAACCGTGCTTAACCACGGCAAGATCTTTTTTTTCAGGGCAAACGAGCGCCGAACATCAGTCAATAACGAGGATTAAACGAATCCACTTGTTATTTTATTATTGAGTATTCGCAACGCATACACGCGCCCTAATACTCTAAGCTGGATAGCTCAAAGCTTGCCCTCTAGATAATGCCTACGGGCTGTTCAGACTTTCAATAAAATCCGTTGGATATTTCCCCCAATGGTTTTTGGCACGATAGTTTGTGGAAGTGTCGCATTCAGAGGAGAAAGTCTTCGTACGTAAAAAATCTGGTTAATTTGGGAATGAATATTTTCCATCCTGCTAGGAATTTATGTTGGGCAAAGAAGTGTTCAAGCTTCAGTGAAGATGAATTAACTGGTCCTTCTCAATTCTAGACACCGTTTCATATTTTTGCCTAGCTGTAGCTGCCACATTCCTTAGATACGCAAAGATGTTATAGTGTCACCAATATTCCTGGAAGTGCTGAGGAACTATCAATGTTAAAGTGCTGCTGCACAAGCTATGCCAAGTCGGTACAACTCAGTTGAAAATGCAACAAGGTCGACAACTGGCTAGTTGGTATACATTCATGTTTTACCAGCGCAAATTAAACGGGACAAAAGAGGAGTAGCGCTCGTGTTGTGTACTCCTCTCTCGTCCCGTTTAATTTGCGCTGGTAAAACATGAATTAGTAGAAAATGTCGTATTGTCGTCGGCTTGAGTGATAATACAACGACTTTCAAGCACATATATTTTTAACAACATGCGCACACTGTGCTATTTCCTTGTGATGGCCTCATACTCGGCCTCATACTGTGCCTCAACGAGGCCTCAAACTTGGTGCTGCGGTGAGCTACACAGCGATATCTCATGTCTGATACGCATAGGTTGGAGCGCACATTCTAGCGTGTCAAACCATCGCTAAATATTCAAACGAAAATGCTTTTCCCTAATGAAACCACAAGGCAGAGAGACGGAGAAGCTTTTTTAGAGTACCCTTAAACTCTTTTGATACAGGGTAATTTCTAACTTCATGTAATCTTTGTCTCCACCCAGCAAAAAGAACTCGGACCAAATTTTTATTCCAAATAAACATACCTGGTTGAAATTGTATTTATTAATGGTATATATACTCTGTCGGGTTTCGTAATCTGTATGACTCTGTTTCAACGCCTTCAATTTTAGAAATTTGTATAATCTACTTTATTTCCTAGAACGTCGCGTAGCGCGGGCAGCGTGTTCGGTTTTATTTTGTTCCCAGAAGCGTTCTACATAGCGTACCAAGACAACTTTCTACAACTGCACAGTTTTGTTTTTATTATCATAGGTCGCTTCTGGTACCAGGAAATCACAAACTCAGTCATTTTTTCTATATTATGAGTGGACCTAGCGAAAGCCATTACATCAAAAGACAGGACGAAAAGACTCCGTTGGACGTCTTTTAGCCCGTGGCATGGTCTCCACATTAAGCACACAAGGGCGAAGCAGCCGCTGCTCCAAACCTAAAGATTTGTTCAGCTAAATTCAATGTTCTATGCTCAAATGTTCATTTATAACCACGCTGCCGCAGAGCCTCAAGGAGTGCTTATGGGATACGAATGATCTGTTTTGAATTCCGTATCCTTGTTCTAAGAATTCTGTTTTACGTTTGCCGTATATCACGTCCCCTATACGCCTTGTTCCTCGCCGCTTGTCATCCCAGCCACGTAGACCTTCAAGTCGTCTGCAAGAACGTTGTGGAAATGGTTGAGCCTGGTCTATATTCCTGACACGGCATGCGACGCCCGACAACCGAGAAGCAGCGATGGATGTGCGGGCTGTGATGCGCATGCTTACGTCCCTGGATTTCGGGACTCGCTGCGGTTGGGCTTGCACGACTTTCGGATTGAAGGTTTTCGTGGATTTGTATTCCGCGTGGGTTTGTTTTTGCTGCAGGTCTGGGCGAAAGTTGCCGCGCAAAACCCTTTAAAGGGAAGCCTTTAAAGCACGGCTAGGGTTCCGTGTTTTTCTCATCCTTCCTGCAAATAAAAGCTCCGGAGGCTCCACGTGTCTTTCAAGCTCGAGTTGTTATAGAGCGAGGCGTTGAAAGACAAACGGCCCGGTGGGTGTGCTTTTATCTTTCCCCCTCAGAGTAGAAAAGTAAGCTTCAAGTTGGAAGAGAGGGAAGTAAATATTCACTCACACACGCAAAAAATGAGTAACAACCAATTGCACACATGTTAGAACGAGAGCGGGAAACAGCTTGAAAGGAGAAGTAAACAGAGTGAAGTAAAAATACAAGGTTAAAGGGAAATCGTATAACAAAGGCTTTGGTTAGGCTTAGACCAAGCGGCTAGGGAATCCCTGCCAGAATAAATCAGAACGTACGTACGGGCGTTGTTTGTTTGCAACACCTATCGCGAGGATGAACGACATCACAGTTCACTAAGGAGAGACTAGGGACATTACACACTCACGAGTGCCTCAGTAAGCAGAGTAATTACTTGTTAAATGATGGAAGCCCCGACAGAACCCGAAAATTGAGAGGTTCTCTAGTCCTGCTAGAATGAGTACGAAAATAAGCCTAACCTGGGCACCACTAAGTACACACAGGCTTTGAAACCCTATAGACATGGCAAGTGTTACTCAATATACACCAGTTACGAAACTCCCTATAGGCCCCATTTATCAAAAGCCCGTCCGCGATTGGCCCCCCTGTGCTGTGGCGAGAACAGGCGAGCCTTGGGCAAGTTGACTGGCTTGTCATCTGTCAGCAGAAAGTTGAAGTGGTACTCAAGTGCTTGTTGCTGCTGCCGTATATCATAAACGGAAAACCTGTGAAAATATCAGTAAACATTTCCTAATTTACGTTTTATGATTAGAAAAGCAAGCTTTATTTTATTAAGATTTGTTATTCAGTAAGGGATTAGCGAACTCCAGTTTTTCTTCCCATAGGTGCAGCGCAGTACACTTGCCCCTGCGCATCAGCGTAGCAGGGGGACCCGCGGGTCACCCGGATTCTGAAGTGCAGTTTTGCTAATAGTGTACATTGAAGAACTCTCAGCCACGGCTTGTCGAGCGGGATATGGTCGACGCGCAAAAGGCGCAGTGAACGGCTATGGTGGCCATGGGCATTGCAACTGGACGTTGCAGATACACAAGTCGTATACCTCACAAAAATTATTGCGTAGGTGCACACATGCTAGACATCAACCGGATTGTTAGTTTTAGCCCATGCCAAATGCTGAGAAACAGAAGCATGCTTTGCGTGTTTTTAGGAGCCTCTTCAAAAAGCGTTTTGTGAGCACACACATATCGTCCATGGAGCTCCAGCGTAAGCGCATAAAAGAAGCGATGTACATTCTTTGAAGTGAAGGTTGGTATAATTAGGGTTCCTGTATATTTATGCGCGCGAGCAAAAACGCCTCGCCGCAAAGCCATTTTTAGAAGTGAGTGCTCATAAACGGATGTAACACTTGTTTTATCAAAACTTTCCCAAAACCAATTATGTGGAAATTAGCCTGTAGAACAATTCTTTTATTAATCCGAGTTTCATTCACCCTTCAAAATATTTGGTGTTTAGGGAAGTTGTAAACGCTACAGAATTCCTGTTTGCTCTCAATACATGCGCATATAAGGGTATTGTTATTAGAACGGATTTTATCAGAGCTTTCTCAAAAAACACCAAAACAAAATGCATGCCAATTGGCTTCGAAGTCGGCTCTACTGCTAAGCCGAGTCCCATCCCCATATCGTAATTAGTTATTTCGCACTGAGTTTGCACATATGTCCAAAGTTCTGTGTTCCCATACGTCGTGTGTTTTGCTGTTCATCCAGTTTCACAGGATAGAATTGCTTATGACTTCTAGCTATGCTTTATGTTGTCTCTCAATCTTGATTTAAAACAACTAAGGAACCTAACCATAAATTTTACAAGCCGGGGTTGTAATGGTTGTAGCCGGGTCTGTTGCCGCAATAGGACTGGAAGTACGCATTATGTGTGATGGTTATGAGTAAAGACCGGAACTTTGAGCACCAATAATCAAGTTCTTAGGCGCCTGCAATTGCCACTAAAAAGTGTCATTTAAATATGTGCACGTCAAATACAATAATTCAGGCATATTTAGACTAAATTCCTATTGACTTCAGAAGCATAGTAAGGACAAAATTTTCGACTTGCAATGAAAAGAGTAGACAAATGTTGTTACAGTGAGAACAGCCCTTTACATTTCGGGGATATAAGCCAGATTCGCATAGTCATTTAAAAAACTCAGGCAAAATGTAGTGTATATGCAGCGCCATTTCACTGCTTTACGGCTTGAAGTTGTGGCTCCTTCCAGTCGATATTTGCGTGCCAAAAAAATGCCTCCAATCCACGCCGTGAAGGTGGTTGATAAATAAAGCTGTAAACGGCACCCACAAAAATTGCCCATGCGACGTTACTTGAATTCGCAAATGTGGCTCTGCAAACAGTGAAACCAGAGATTCTACCAGCCGTTACCTGGAATTAGCGGAGGCGGCATCCCGAACGTAGCAGCGTGGGCAACGGCCGGCTTAGACCGGCGGATGCCGTCAGTGTAGCCTGCCCGTGCGTCGGCGGAAAGAAAACGGAGAGGAGCGTCTTTCGAAGGGTGAGACAGCGGAACCTAGCCTGCCTGATGTGCTAAGCTCGGGGCTACACCACGGCGCGACACAAGCGCAGACACCGAAACAATTCGGCATGGGAGCTTAGTGATTCCCATTTATACCAATTTAACATAGTTAGCTTAGTACGTTTGAGAATTGCGACTAAGCTGAGGAGCCTTTTATAATCGCTGTTCATCAGAACCAGTTGCTCCTTTCGCCTTTTGTAATACCTGTGAAAACACAACCGAATCAGTATTCACCGATTGATAAAAGAGAGTACCATACGTTGGCAAGCAATGCGCAAAGGTAGCGTTTCTCTATCGGCCAGATGTCTGCATGTGGTCTCTACATTTTGTTTTCCCGCCCTGCAAACCTATCCTTAATGTATCTTTGCCGTACGACCACTTAATTCCGTCAGGTCCGGGTTACCCAAGAGGTGCTGTCGAACAAGTTAATCAAGCCGTCCGGAGAAAGCGCGCACTGGACGGGAAGCTGCGCCAAAACAGGCCCAAAACAACCGTCGCTAAAGCAAGCGACAAAGCCGACGGAATGGATCCTGCCGACGCGCCCGCCAGGGTGAACAAGCGCCGGCGCACGGGGAATGCTGGGTAATAGCGCCCATTCGCCGTGCCATCTACACTGTGGCCCGTGAGTGAAAAGCGCCCTCCCTCTCCCCAGCCGTGTTGGGAGTTTCCTGTGGTCCACGCCACGAAGAAGCCGTTGGCTGGTAGAGGTAGAAAGCTTTGATTTACAATAAACGCTTAACGGCGACTGATGGGAGTTGGGTCCCTGTCAAGCTGGTTGTGTCCAGCTTTTTGCCCTCCTTCCTGCATTTTCTTTTGTTGTTGTTACGAAAATTCAAAATAAATGAATGAATGAATGTTTGCGGAGCGGGCTGGAACTTCGGAACTCTCAATCATCTAATTCCATCTTGAATGTTATAATGTTACCTGCTCAGAAATCTGTGCACTTCGTTTAGCCCGGAGAATCAGGGAATATCCGTCCAAGAAAGATTTAAGCTTAGCAATGCCTCTGTCAGTAAGCGGTTCATTTGCGGACGGAGGTGGACCTGTCCTGGGTCCCCGAAATGGATTCGATTAACGTGAAAAACTGAGAATATTGGTACATTATGCAAGAAAACAGCGCTAAAAAGGCAAGAAGAGGACGGCCGAGTACTGCACTGAACTTCCAACTGGTTTTATTGCGAATAAAACACAAAATATATAGATAAGCCGTCCAATCGGAGGCTCTCATCTGTGTAGGCGTAGAAATTTTAGTTCTTTTTCAGAGAGCGTGATAGAGGAAACGCTGACGCATGCCTCACGAAATGTGAAAATGCGTTGTGGGTCGACGATTTCGCCCGACAGCCACGTTTTGCACTACCTAATGGCCGAAGTATTTTAAAAATCTGGAGAACAGTCCTTGCAAGTCAAACAATGGCTTGCCAAGATGCCTGCTGCGGCTTTCCCACTCCCGCGAGTTTCTCACCATCTTTGCGTGCTCACGCAATCTCGGTGTGCTTCCGCAGTCGTCGGAGTTTTCCCTTTGTCCTTGCCTTTTTTGTGCTGTTTTCTTAAATCTACATTGAAGTCAGCATTTTTAGTTGGACTGGCACCCAAGTTTCGCGCTGCTGAAGATGCTTCCTACTAAGAATGTGAAATTATGTACGCGAATGTGCCTATAGTCATGTTAAAGTGTAGATACGTAACGATCAGTCCGAGCTCCGAAGCACTTGTCGGCTGCAAAGCTCTTAATACCAGCAAAGAGTTTGTTGTTAGCTTTTTACCCGTACCTAAGGGGTAATGTGCTAGGTGGAAGAGCCAACATCACAAAACGCGATGTTCGCAAGATGCTCTTACAAGAAGCAAACGCGCCTCGAACAACGCTTTTGTGACTGCAGCTATTCAACCATTGCGAGAACAGGACGACGTTGGCAGCTCTTCTTGACATCGACTAATCCAATGCATAGTAAGTAAAGTGGAATAATTCAGGATAAAATTCGGGAAGCTTGCACTCACGCGCAAGAATTGAATGGGGAAGCTGTTGTAGGTGATCATTGCCGCACATATAGTGCAGTTTCGGTATCACTGTTTACTTGAACAGTTTCGGGGCTAAAAATCGTCCCCATGTGCATCGAAGAGGTCGTTGTCTTCTTGGCGGCGAGTGGTGGATGCAAATTCATTCTCAGCATTGTAGACTTCCACCAGCTCAACTGGCGAAGCTAGCACTATGTCACGCAAGGCTGGAAACATAGCGAAGTGGGTGGATTTTTTACTGCACCAGGGGTAGTGAGCACTATACCGTGCTTCTCTATATCAACAGTAAAAAAAGTTCGCACCCTTCGCACTGTGAATCACGCAAATTAGACTTGTCGATCTGCCAAAGCAGCTTCTCTGTTCAAAAGGCCAGAATTCGATCGTTTCGAGTCGGTTTCTTCTCCTCCTTTAGTGCCTTTGGAACCCAATCACTCCCCGCATTCTCTTCGCCATGGAACTGCCGCCTGTGCTAGCGTACAGAGGAAGAAAGGTTTGTTCAAGGCCACCGAAGCGACGCTGCGATGCCTCCTTCTCATCGAGCGCGGCAGGGCCCAAGAAGTCCACATAATCGCATACATCCCATCAGAAGAAGCGCAATTGCAAGGCACTTGTGGTCCAGCGTTCGATATATCTAAGGCGCCCGTAATCAGGAGTTTGATACGCGCCCACAACAGCGCCATATCTGTGCAAGGAATTTTTAGGGGATGTTCAGACTGTTCGATATAGACAGTAAATCAATGCATCCGTGTTCAACTGTATTGCTTAAAATTCATATTTTCCCTAATTTGTGCTCATATGCCTAATAGGCTTTTTATACCGACTCAAGAAAATGCGCTTTTTGACTAAAGTTCCGGTCTCTAGTCATGAGGCTCTTCCGAAAGCTTGGACCAAATAAACTGTAGCCTTGATATAAATACTACCAACTGCCAAATTAGCATTTTCTTTTCTGTTTTTATAAGACGGTAATTTCAGCTGAAGGATTGAAGGAATGTGAATTTATTGTTTAGGAGGCCACGTTAAGGCTCTGTGTACGTTGTACCTTTCTAAAACAAATATGTATTGCCCTGTAAAGAAATTTTGGCTGTTCGATGTGCTTTCGACCCTTTCTTATTTAAGACCTTTTTATTTTAAAAATGATAAAAATCATTAAACTTCGCATCGAAAACGATTCCTGAGGTAACCAGGCCAAACGCATGACGTAGCCTTCCTTTCATAACCTTAGTGATGTAGGCTGGTGTTACAATTCTGCAAAGTTCTACCACGCAGTCCCCTTTGCGAGGCGACTAGGAAGGGGATGAGCTTATCGATTGCACATTGGAGATAGGGACGCGTTATCGATAAAAACTGGCTCAATCGGACGCACTGGTATTAGGCGGATGAAAGGCGAGATAGCAACCAGGCATGACGCAGGCTAGCGAATAACCGATGAAATGGAATTGATTGCCCTTTCGGCCAACATGCATTGGACACTGGTTCCATCGATTCGAACACAGAACCACGCTGTAGCAGACGTCAATTAGGGATGGAAACTAAGAAAAAAACATTATGCAGAGGGCGACGACAACGACTACAGCAAATTCCCCGCAGGCGACGAGAAAATTAGTAGCGACATTTAGCAATTCTTGTTTTTTCATGTTAGGGCCAGATTGTCGTTCAGCGAATGCGAGTACTGGGACCTATGGGCATCTGACAACAAAAACGTCTGCTAAAAAGAAGGTAAAATGGGAGAAAAATGCAATAAACGTGTGGGTAGGAGGAGCCGTTAGAGGTGAGACGAATCTGAGATTGGGGGCCCGCGCTGGAGATGGGCGGTGAACTGTGCCCATCGGAAATCGAAGCGCGAGGCACGAGGGGCCCTGGCGACCAGTGCCGGCTGCCCTGCTTTTCAAAGCGCCGCGCATTCCATCGAAATCGAAGAAGCTCGCGTCGTGTGCGCGGAAGCAGCGGAAGCCTAAAGCATACTCTGAATAGAGAGATAAGTCATTTACTTATTCCGGACTCACTGTTGTGATTTGTCTTCGTTTCATGGCAAGAAAAAATCATGGGTCATTGCACTCTGTCAAGGTGGATGACCAGCCAATGCGATATCACATGACGTGGACCTTACTTAGAATTTATGCCAAAGGTATGAGCAAATTTTATTGCTCTTGACCATTTCCCGGGGTTAGCAGCGTTTATACGTGTCGGAAAAAGAACCTAAATACGGCAGCGCAAAGTGGCGTCGTCAGTGTGCACAGAACGAGTGATGCTTGCTAATGAGATCGCGGAACTGATAGCCATGAACGAACAGAAAAACAAACGCACGTAATCAGCGAAGTAAATGCTAAGGAGGATGAATGGTAAGAATAAAAATAACATAACAGAGGACAGGACAAGCCTGCCACCGGACACATCTGAATTGCTAATGTCCTGGCTAGCGCACGTTAGAGAACTATTTATTGTTCTTTCCTGCCCGCCCCAGAACAACCGCATCCTGAAAAAGAGTTCAGACAAGCCGAGCTAGCCGAAGATCAATGGATGATATACGGGCGTACCACAGAAAGAATTCATCAATGGAAATTTTGGGGTGAGTTAAGGTAGTGTCAGGATGCAATCGTTAGCGAGTACTTAATGGCTGGTAGGTGCTAGCAGATGCCGCCATTGCACAAGGCAGTGTGATTAACAAAACCAACCTGGGGTTTCTAAACACCGACTCAGATCCCCAACCAGTACTGGTCCAGAAGGTTACCAGCATCCCAAAGCATATATTCTTGGCCTGATGACGCGAAGGCGTTACTGTTCGTTAAGTTCGTCGACGATTCTACTGCCGACGTCGATGCTAAGCCTGCAATATGGATATGAAACTCACTACAGCTACGCGTTGACACCATCCATGCGGTCGCGGTGAGACACTGCCTACACAGAAGCCCAATGTTAACTGGTGCTGCGACCCAATGCACACTCCCATTGTAGATGCCTCCTCCGTACCCACGCGTAGCGTCTTATTTCTCGTGAACGTGCCATGGAACGCTTTGAGCCAATGGGCACTCTCCTTTTCCTTGTGTTTTATTTTTGATGCACGCGTTTTATAACGCGTTGCAGCAAATGGGAATTGAGCACACAGTGAGTATTTTTGCACCAGGTGTTTTTGAGGGCGCCAGTTCCAGTGGGAGAGGTCTAGTACTTTCCAGGGGAGGGCTTTTGTCGCTTTTAGAAGACGCCGGTTAGATTCACGCTTTCGTCAACCTGGGACACAAAACAGTTCCGCATTAAAAGCAAGACACACACCATGCAGCAGCAACTCTTTCTAGATAAAAATTGAAACGCTGGGAACATCAATATTTATTGATAACAATGCACCGCTACATGAATGACAATACAACATAGAGCGCGAGAAAGAGAGATACGATAGAGTTTGATGTGCACAATCCATTCACCGTGAGTGAACACAGGTAGTAATGACGTGGTGTCTAGAAAGGTCAGCTTTTTTCGTCGATAGATTATGTTTCAATGGGAATATATTTTAAACCGTCACACCCTGTACAATTGTATTGAACGTTCGTCGTAGATGGTCCGCGTTAACGTCCGGTTCAGTACTCAGTCATTTTCTTATTACTGATTGGCATGACAGATATATGAATAGTTTATAAGGTGGGTTAAAAATTCCCGAATATTTATTGATATTTTTATTCTGGTTGCCAACAGAAGTAGAAACAAGGACACGTGGCTCCAAAATTTTGAACTAGATGATTGGGAGGCATTACAAAGGAGTAATAATAGGTAAAGGCACCTAATGTAAAGTTAATGGCGCCTTGATAAACGTAACTTGATAAACGTAAATTGATAACTGGTAAACTGGATAAACGTAAACAATCACATTTACAGCCCATCACAAATGACAGCAAAATGAAACTGCAAAAATTGCAAAAGACAAAACATTTTTTTTTCCTAGTTTTGCGACACCCGACTACTTTGTTCAAATATCAGTTTGTGACATAATTATGGCAAAAGTGTTTGTAGCAATTTGTGGGAACTGCGAGAGGCCACCAAATAGCCTGTGGAGGCGTGGTCATGTGTTATTACTTTTGAAATTGTGAACTGCCGCTATTATTTCAAATCCAATACACCTCCAATTAGTTCCCACTCCATACCTATACACATCGATGCATCGTTGGCTCTCCCCTATACTTTTTCAATCAGTGACAGAATTTGGTTAACAAAAGAATAAATTCTAACAGGAGAAAAATGCCGAACAAACATTTTGTGTTCTGGAGGTACGCGAAGTCTTTCCGACCCATCCATTCCCGTTCAAAAAAATTTGTGCAACTTGCACTAGTGGTGCAACACTGGAGAAACAGCACAGCTGGTGGCCCCTGTTCCTTTGTCGGAAACCGGGCTGTTGCACCTCACATAGATTTCAGAACTTGCCACTGACAGGTTTCAATGATTGGCAGGCCCGAATCGTTTTGTCCACAGCTTTTCATATCTTTCCCAAAGTGGACCGCGTGAGCATGCGTTAGAACCCGCGGCAACCGATTTCGCAGACTCGGCGTCTGTTAGCGCGAACTCGGTGTCTGCACTCCCCCAGTTGAGGCGCGAACGCACCCTGAAACAACTGGCGAGGCAGGAGAGCATGCGAGAGATAACGCGACGAACGTTGGGAAGAGTGTTCTCGAAGGTCGAGCTGGCCGACGCCAGGCGCACTCAAGTGTCGCATATAGATGTATATATATGTATATATATATATATATATATTATACTATATATATATATATATATATATATATATATATATATATATATAATATATATATATATATTATATATATAATATATATAGTATATATATATATATTACCCAGTCCTGGTAACGCTGGATGGAGAAATAAAGGCTTAAACGCTCTGCTGTGAAAAAAGGCAACAACAAAAACGACGAAAGAATGACAGAGAAGAGGTATGTTCAACTGTCAGCGATGGAAAGCCTTCAGGAAAATTCCCGTCCGGGATATGCTCAAATCTCATCTAACTGTTCTATTGGAAAAGCGACTTGTACATGCGGAAATCGGGCAGAGCGGAAAAAAAGTTTGCCTGCTAACAATCTTTGATGCACGGCGGCTCACAGCCATGTTCAAATTTTGCGCCTTAATGTTACGGGAAACAGCGCTAAGGGCAAAGAATGAGTAGAAGTGACGGAAACGTTCCGGGCATCAAATATGAACTCCATCCCCAGATTGGTTTTGAACAGTTGTTGCGTATGTGCGCGGCGTAGGCCGATATTGTGCGTCCATTTTTTGCGTTCTCTTTTTCAGAGCCCTACTACGTCGCAAGCATACATGGGCAGACAATCGTTCGTGGTGGAAATTTATCCGATTAATCTATCTCTCTGCGTTCTTCGGTTAACATTTCTGTGTTATCATGCACATATTGATTTCCATCTCCTCATAGTGCCTGGTGGCAAAATAAAAACTAAAAACAAAAGCATTTGCAAAGATTCGGAATAACAGTCCCTAAATTGGTAGGACACGTTTGTTGGAACTTTAGGCTGAATAATCTAAAACTTAATTGTAAGCCACTGGAGAACAGTGCGAGCACAGAATAATATCAATCTTAAACCTCTTCGTTGCTTATCCACTATGTACGTGTCTAGAACGTACAGAGCAAATCAATAAATGTGCTAGTGTCGTACCAGCAAAGGAGCGGGTAGATGTGTGTTAGTAATCAAATTAAGAAAAACGAAATTAATCTATTTTGTTGACGAGAATAAATACGACATCATCCCATAACGCGTAATAAATCGGTTTTGAACTGCTCTTCGCAATGTTGAGACGGAGAATAACTATAAGGATATCGAACATGCGACCGAGGACCCACGAACACCAGAAGCTTTACACACACAACATACTCTGTTACAGCTAGTTCCTTCTAAACAGTAATTAGCCCAAAATGTAGTAAACCATTTTTCAGTATCGTTCATTTTTACTCGTAGCTTTCACGTTTCGCAGACCTAAAGTAAACCACACGGAAACAACTAAGACATGCACCGAAAAACACGCACCACGTCGAGTAAAAGCTTTCGTAAGGTCTTTTTGCCAGAGCTATAATTAACGTTGGACAGGATCTGAAGCGCGACAAAAAAAGCGAGTGGTCCTCGCCACTGTATTGCGCACTTGAGCTAGATATCGTTTTGTGTGGATTCCTCTTGCTTAGAAAGTGCAGCGCCTGAACTCCGCGGCGAAGTTTCAGGAAACATCACCAACCCTTTAATTAGAAGGCAACCTCCGAGATACAAGTTCCTCGTTCGGTGCCTTTGTCGGAAATTTCAAACCAGGTCTCACTACAAGCCCTCCTTTGAAGCCAGCTTAAAAGAGTTGCCGATATAAATTCGGGTTGTTTCGACTATAATATTTCTACCGAAGAACGCGTGCACTTCATGGGCATCTACTTTACGGGCAGCGTCTTATTAGGAGGAAACTTCCGGGCGCAGGATAAATGAACCGCCTGTTCTTTCACAATAGGTACCTACTTGGAATATGCTCACTTAACTACGGTAAGGAAAGCACCGGCAAATTTTACCGGTGAGGAAGCGGGTTGAGTGCTTGTTATTCTGCTTTACAGTGAAGACCTTGCCATGTGATTGGACTTGTAACCTAATAGTTTTTGTGTCTTAATTTTACGAGATTCCTGAACTACACTCCCGATAGACGCTTTTACTCTTTCCTTCGCGTCTGGAAGCATTGTAACAGCTGTAGTCAACAACAGCACCCAGCGGCGCTGCGTGATTTGCTCCTCGCAGCCGAACTATCCGCCTTGTGTTCCTGCTTTGCTTTTTGGCTTTTTTCTACAGTGGCTATCGAATACAAAATATAAAGAAGCGGAAAATAGCCGCTTCGTCTCTCTGATGACGTAATTCGAGGCTTCAAAGAACGACAAGGGTCAGGAAAGAGAGAAATATCTTTTGAGCAGGTTCCCAAGTTATCTGATGGGCATATAGCAGTAATGTTTGGCTGGGGTACTTGGCGAGCCCTAATTCTAAGTACTGGAAGTGTTTGTTGACTACGTTCTGAACGTATTTAGGATTTAAAAAAAAAAGTTGCAAAAAACAAAAAAAATGGCAGCATCTCCACTCCGTGGACGATGGCGAGGGTGCGGAGTACGGGGACTCGACATGACATCCAAGTTGCGCCCCGACCGTCATTCGATTTGAGCCGTGAGTTGCACCTTGATTATTCCCGAAATGAAACTGCAACTCACGGCTCAAATCTGAATTCCGCTTGCTTCTCTTGATGGTAGCGTGCGTGCGAGTGGACGCGGACGGACATTGGGAGGTACTAAGGTACTCCGCTCCGTTACAGGTGACGGGAGTAAGCCATTTGACTTTCGGGTACTAACTCACTGGCCGTAGCCCAATGGGTAAGACGACTGACACTAACTCCGTCTGGTCTATCAGACACAGGCTCGAGACCTGCCGGTGCCTGTGTGATTTTTGCGATTGTAAATGCTATACGCGAAGACGCGGACGTACATTGTGCGGTCCGAAGGTACTCCGCACCTAAAATGTTGCAGGGCCCCTTAAGTGGAACACGTGCTGCTCTTTACTCACACCACTCGTAAGAAAGTTCACAGCCGGCACATTTTTAACAGCAGAGCTGTTGTTACTGGTCGTAAGTTTAGTGTTGCAGAAACCTACCGGCACGAACGCGATGGCGCAGCTTTCGCACAGCGGTTCCAATATCCGATAGAGAACCGAAAGCGTTTGTAGGAAGAGCCACGCAGTAATCGTCGCACCGGTTGCTTCAACGATAAACCACGTCATATGGTGCGCCTCTTGGTTCGTTCGTATAAATGCCAGTATCCGTGTAAACGTGCGCATGCGCTCAGCGTCTTAGAAGAGCCCTTCGCGTGGCAGCGTACGCGCAGTGACTTTGCACCCACCACTCGCAAAGGCGACGACTTCTTCGGCGCATACGACGACGACGACGACTACTAGCACTAAGGAATAAACAACGAAACTTAACTATGTGTCGATCAATATTAACTTGCAGCTTCGCCATTCAAGTCCTGCGCGTGGGTGCAAGCTTTCCGATTGTTTTTTTCTTGCGAAATTAACTTTGCGCGACATCAGCGGACATGATGCGTCTGTGTTATCTCAATTATGTTCTTTCATGTTACAGCAGACTCAGAAAGCAATTGTATGATATAAGAAAAATACACACTTACAAAAAGTACATACCAAAGACAAAGCCAGCGAATGGCTGTAGATGACTCGTAGCTGTGACTTTGCTAGAAGTATAAAGTGGCGGTGGTCCATTGCGTGCAAGACGCCGGCTCAATATGTAGTATCCTGTATAAAAGCCGTAATCAAAATTTGTGATGGCCAAAGAAACAATCTGACAAAAGAAAAATGTAAAAAAGACGGACGTAACAAGACATGTTTTTGGGAAGAAAAGATCGTCATAGTTTTGACGCCACACGTTCTTCCATGAACTGTTCGCGCGCGTTTTATGTAAAAACGGTTTCTCCGCTCAACTGCGTTTGTTTTCAAGGCACGCGTTTCCCTAAAAAATGTTGTCCTCCACGACCCGATCACGAAGACGAGGCAATGTATACGCATAGCAAAAATGCTGCTTCGTTTGTTCTTGTTGGCAGGGCCCCCTGTCAAAAATATTGTCACGGTTCATTTACTCTAGGCTCCCATTTCCCCCTTTTTGCTTAGGAAGCGCGTGTTTCGTTGAACTTTATAAAAGCCCTCGAACGCAATCCATTTTCAAATTTCAAACTTTCAATTTTAAACGACGTCCGCCGTTGTCAGGTCAGCTTGCACGGAACCTTGGCCAAATGGCATTTCAACTCCTTTGCCGCCTCCAGTTTTATCTCTATTCAGGATTTCATGTTCTGCCTCTTCACTTCTTTCATAGCTTCGCCAAATGTTTATGACACCATCTGCAGGGACCGTGCCATCCGTTGAATGCAGCATGAATTGATAAACCTACTTATGGTTACGGTTCTTATCAACATGCTGTGCAGCTCTTTATTGAAACTACGTTGACGTTGTTTTGTTAAGGATTACCTCCAAACTAGAACCAACGCAATAAGTTATTGGTTACCTTCAGTACCTAGGCATTTTTTTTCTTTCAAGCGTTGGAACCAAACTGGTGTCGTGGTAGCTTGCGAAGCAGGAAGGGACGTGAATTTTTAGCCTACGCATGTGTGTTGTCTTTATTTTTTGGGTCATCTTCGCGTCGGTTTTTCGCAAGACCTTTCGTGCTGTCTTGTGCAAATGTGAAAAACTTCGCTTATATTATTTCTTTGAACCCTTATGACACCGACCTGGGCCTGTATTTCCACTTCTCGAAGAAAACATTGTCCTACAACCTTTCGCGGCCGCTTTTCGTCATCCGAGGCAGTAGCCACCAAACCAACGGGTGACACAAGTCAATGCAGCATCCTCATCACCCAGCATTCGATTGGCCGCCACACAAGCCACGCAGTGGCGTCATTTGGTTTTGACCAATAACGCAGGAGTAATTGTGCCGTTTATCGCTCCACTATGAATAACTTTGCCGCCGTGCTTCTCACTTCCATGATGGCGATGGTTTCAGCCGGGTAGAGAACCATCGCGTCGCAGCAGATGCTAAAGTGCCCGTTTCTGTTTAGCACTTTAGCCCCCCCCCCCCCTCCGTCACAATCTCTACATGTCTCATAAATCCAAACACTGTCCCATTCGCGATGCAGTTTCGAGTTTTTAACGACAGAGCTGTTTAAGCGGCAGCTTTTCGTCAGCGTTCGCAGAAAAGACTACAAACGAAAAAAATAAAGCTCCTTTGGCGTGATGCGCCATGCCCGAATTTAACCCAGCTGCATAGGCGGGGACAAGTCTGGCCTAACTATGACGTCCTTGTGCGCGCCGGCACCGCTGTACCTTCGAGAACACTCTGCCCAGCGTTCTGGTGTGACCTGTCGCGTGCTCTTCTCCTCGCCGGTTCACGCGCGCTCGTGCCTGCATGTGGGGAGCACGAAAAAGCTCGCGCTACAGACGCCGACTTCGAGGAGCCGGATGCCTCCCGTTCTAGCGCGTGCTAATGATGTCTTCTTTGGAAGAGATGTGAAAGCCGGCGGACGAAACAATTCGGGCCTGCCAGTCATGGAGCACCTTCATGGAGTTCGTAAATCCATGCGAGGTGGAACATGCGGTCTCCGACGAGGGGAGAGGGGTCGCCAGCTCTGCTGTTCCTCAGCATTGCACCACTACTGCAAGCTGTGCCAATGTTTTCAACATCGTCTGTGTTCATTCGCTGATAGCACAAAAAAAAGACACGGAACACACGTCACTGGAAGGCGGACTGCGCATTCCTTTCTGTTAACCGTAGTTATGCTTATTGGGCAGAAACGAAAGAAGATCTTCTGTGGGTAACTGCAATGCATCTTAATATGTGGGGACAGTGGTCTTTGCCGCTGCTCGTGGGAGCCTTGCATCTTCCTCTGCGTAGAATGTAAAAAAGAAAAATTGCGCCGAAGGGATGCAGGAGAGCGAGAGAACGAGAGAACAATCTTTAATGAGCTGGCGATGCTATCCCACCTTAGCAACTTGGCTTGCTACGCCAAATGATTGCGGTGACGACGATGATTATAATTCTGACAAGATACACATATGCTTTTAACTATTTACAATGTCTGATCAAGACTTGTGTTTTTTAGGCATGCCAAAAATGATTTCTAGTGTGAGAGGCACGTTATAACTACTCCAAGGACCCATTACGTCTCCCCAGTTCTAGTCTACAGAGAGCTTCCGGCCCACAGAGAGTGCGGCAGACGCTCCTTGTGTAAAGTTTCTTCCTCCAAGTAGTGCAAGGCCTTTTTGTTGCGGGAAACGAGATTTTTTTTCCCCGCAACTTCGCGTCCGAGAAAAAGTGTTAGACGGCGGCAAAAGGGTCCTTTTCGGAGGAACTTTGAGTCGAATGCGACATGGATAGAAACTGAGGCTGCAACTGTCTCTGCGAGGGCTTCTTCAATGTGCCGATGGTGTCCTGAGTGAAACAAGGAAGTCCGGCTTGGCTAGAATGTCTTCGTGGACGTGTTCTTGCCTTTCCCACCCTTTCCTTTTTACACTTCCTTATGTGGGCCAGTGCAATCATAGCATGCAGAGGTGAAACGATCAGCCGGCACAGAAATGCATGAAGTCATGAGCTGGTTCGCAAAAGCTTGGGCTGAGAAATATGTTTATTGTGTTTAGGCACATCTTGAGATTCGTTACGGTAACTTCGTTGATATTTAATTCAGGTGGCGGGAAACTGGGTCTCGGTGCGGCTTTAAATTTTGTATGGGATAAGCTGTATTTGGAGACTAGGCCAGCTGGATACCCTGCCGGTTACACGAGTTGTCACACTAAGGAAAGAAAGGCAATTTGTAATTCAAAACATCTGGCTTCGTTCTAGCAATTCCGCTGATAAATGTTGTGCCTTCAAATATACAGCGTTCAGCTAGGTGACCGCTGGAAACGCATATAGTCTTCGTTTTTCATAACTAGTCCTTGTGGCCGTGTTACATTCCCGCAAATTTGTTGAAAGAAATAAAAACGAGCAAGTATTACTTACCCATAAACAGAATAGTTACTGAAAAATATTCAGTTAATAATCATTTTTATGACAAAGAACTTTTGTAGGTTTAATACAGGGTACTGGCATTCACTACTTGTTCATTATACGGTAAAATACACATACAAAGTTGACAGAGAAACGCACTGAGCACATAATTAGAACTTACACCTTACGCACAATGGTGTAGTTTGTGTAGTACTGGTATGATACTCAACGTGTTGTAGACAGCGGTAAAAAGTGACTGCTCCTGCGACAAATTATGAAATGTTTTGAACTTTAAGCACAGCTATTTTTTTCTTTTTTTCTTGTTCTGCTTTTGTTCTCGCCTTCAAAATTTTCACTCTGATGTTTATGTTTTATAGGCTCCGTATCCTTGCGAGAAAAGTTGCTTTATGCATGTAGGTCGTGTCCCGTACCGAAAAATCCGTGTTCTCAAAAGACCTTTTTTTTTGCGATTCTTACCCCATCTCCATTTTTTGCGGACCTTATAGAATGTAGACATCACGGGACTTGCCTCCGTGCAGTGCAGCCCCATATCTATGCGTTGGCGTGCAAATGATGCTCAAGTCGGTAGCGGCTTCCCAATACGTTTGTAGGCAATCAGCATATCTAGTGCGCTATTTTTACAGGGCAAATACACAAGAAACGAGGCGAGTTCTTTATTACCTGCTTTGTTTTTTGTCACAGAACTATCAAAACTATAGAAAAGAGTGGCCCTGTATGTGATTGCTTCGCTGCTAAGGCCATTGAAAGAGGTTAATCTTCTGCCGACCCTGCAACGTAACTGCCTCTCCAATCTAACTGGCCCACCTATAATGCTGTTGCCCTCCCTTTTCCCTCCACCCATAATGCATAAAAAGTGATATAGATTCACTTGAAAGTTACCTTTAATGACCGTTGCACCTACGCGATGTGGCAGGCAATGAAGAATGCTTGAACCCGCATTAGTTGACACCATTTCGGTGTCATTACTTGCACCTGAGGTTCGAGTAGCATTATCTTTCACCAACGAAGTGAAAGGGTGGCCTTACTAGAGCGTTGTAAATTTCAGTGTCACGTGCGCATAGTTTCAATAAATTTCTATTGAGTCCAGCATTGGTTGGCTAGTTGAAATAAATAGCCTGATATCAAGTAATTCCTTGTTAGCATTCTTTTTCTCGGCTTTTTTGTTTTGCTTAGGAATTATATACCCACCTTAGTTTTTCGTAGAAAGATCTATGCAGGCTTTTTCCGGTGACATCGTTCATAGCATGTGGATATCGAAGCCACAATAGCAGAAAATCATTGAACATTTTCTTGTCATAAGTCATGACATAAGGTCTCACAAAGGCCGATAGACGCAGCGGTAAGTGTTGCAATCAAGGGTGTGGCGTACACCTTAAATTTTTCCTGTGAACTTTCCGAGTTGGGTGCCAGTTTCTTGCCAGCTTAGAAAAAAGAACTAGAATAGGGTTTATAAAATCCAAGTAAAAGGTCGTGGTGCTCGAGAAGACTTCAAGCATATATGTTCGAATAGGTCCAAGTCCCAGGAAAGACGACAAACGACTGAAACAATCAGCCACCATCTATTCCTAATATACACTGTCTTCATACAAGGTACCAACACTTTCCGCCAAAGCCTGTCCTTAAGACATACAGTAAGAAATTATGGAAGCTCATCTCAACTGACGCGTAAGACTTGAAGGTAGCGAAGCTGTGCGCAACCTTCACGACCATCACAACGGCTTAAGTCTAATTTTGAAGCCGATTTGCTTCTTCTTTCCTGCCCAAGGGCCATTACTCCATCATTGTTTCGATAAGTGCGAGCATCCTTGGAGGTTTTCTCGTTCCGGGAAGTGTTGCCACTAATACGGCGAACGCTGGAGCTTTTCTGGCCAATCTAGGTCAATCTACCTAAATGGGTATGTTTGGTTTGACAAACGTGCTCCGCGGATGCTGGGCCGTCGCCGCGAGGAACGCACACAAGTGCGCTCCGCAATGCCTCCGCCGCAATCTTGGCCAATCTCCCTAAGTTGGTACGCATTATCTGTGGCCACGCGGTTCGTTTTGGCTCTCTGTACTCGTTTCCGTTCGGGATCCGCCGCGCGACGATCCTCGAGGCGAGCGGCCGTCTCATCGGGCATGCGGGCGACCCGTAGCCAACCCATCCCTGCGACTGAGCCGGCGCACTTCGCAGACTGACTATAATACTACCTCCCAGAACATGAGAATAACGAACGCAGAGCCCTGTAACGTGGGTGTAGCCATAACTAGCGAGTGACGTGAGCAGTGTTATTGCGATAGGAAAATTGTTGCCACGATTGCGGCGAACACTGCCAAGTTTTGCCAATCTTGGCCAATCTCTATAAATTGGCTTGCTTGGCTTGAAAAACGTGCCCCAGAGAACGGTAGGGAGTCGCCGCGTGGCACGCACATACTAGCTCTCGTTATTTTCTTGATTGTTTAGCTGCCTGGTTTTTGCCGCCAGGCACGCGCTCACGTGCGGGTGCTCACGTGCGCTCGGCATTATCTGAGTATTTTTAACTGCAGACACAAAAAAACTTAAACCATCTTCTCGAGGGGAACCCTGAGTAGTATGCAAAGCAGCCATGGGGTCGATTACAGTGCCCATTAGTTTTCAGTTCGTCGTTGAGCCCATGGCTGTTTCGCATACTACTCAGGGTTCCCCTACGGTAAGATGATGTAATTTTATTATATGTGACGGGGCTATGTCCCTCCTTTGTCGTTGTTGCGCCGTCCACACCCCCACTGCGCATGCTCGGCTTGCTCAACGCCCGGTGGTGTCTTACCCTTTAATGGCTCCTGGACCGACAGTGTTACCGGTGTCTTCCTGGGACGGCCCGAGATGAGCCCAGCATGCGCAGTGGGGGTGTAGACGGCGCCACAACAAGGGAGAGACATAGCCCCGACCATGAGATGCTGAAGCGACAGTGTTGCCGGTGTCTTCCTGGGCCGGCACGAGACGAGCACGCTTCCCCTTAAAGGGCTCCTGGAGCAACAGTGTTGCCGGTGTCTGCCTGGCCTCGCGGATTGATGCACGACGGACGACGGAGCCGAGAGCAAGAGATGCTTTGCATCTAAAAATAAAGATTTTCTAAGCACCTTCGCTGTTAAAAACACGTTCGTTTTGGAATGAGTTGGGCCGCCTTTGGTCTAGCGCCCACCACACGCCACCGCTCGGCCGTCTGGCTTGCCGCCTTTAAAGCGTGCTCTGCAGAAAGCAAAGTCATATTGTGAGGAAGACGAAATCTAGCGAATCATAGCCTAACAGGGCCACCCTCGAATGCTATATAAACCTCAGAACGTTTTAGGCATATGACAGTGACAAAAAATATCGTATTTGTTCATGCGCTCATCTAAACTTCACGGGGCGGGCACGGGTACCGAACAGCCGAGGTATACCACAGGGAAGAAAGTTTTATGCTTTCCCAACTTCGCTTCATGCTTTTATCGAACCTCTGCCGTATGTTTCGCTGTGTACGCGTTGTTGATCATGGAATAAACTTTATGTTATCCACCAAGTAAAACACACGCACAAACACACGCACGGAGTATAATATATATAATATATATATATATATATATATATCTATATATATATATATATATATATATATATATCTATATATATATATATATATATATCTATATATAGAGAGAGAGAGGAGAGAGAGGAGAGAGAGAGAGAGAAGAGGGCGACCAGGACGGACATGAGAGGAACAATTAGGCTCGACGATGGTCAGCAAATAAGAGACGAAACATTCGACAAGTGAGAAGCCTAATCTAGTGAATCTAGTGACAGTGTCAATGTTTCGATGAGGCCCTTTTGGGGGCGCCACATCTTTTAGGTAGATGCACATTCCGTGACAAGAAGTTGCGACGGTTGCACGAAGACCATTTTAAAAAATTTACGGTAGTTTGAACTTCCTTCGTCCACGATACTGCAAACGATAACCAAGCTTTCTTCTAACCCAGGTAATGCTTTATCTCATTTTTCGGTGGTTATCTGTTTACCTTCAAATCCCACAATAACATGTAATGAAGACATGACCTTCCAAATTCCTGGAACCAAGTCCGGTTACGCTACGTCTACAGGGGAGCGCAGGACGTCTTCCTGACACGACATCGTAAAAGCATGGGCCGGATGCACCGGCAAAACATGCGGAACAAGTTTTCTTTATGCGTAGGTATTCAGGGATTTGTGGAGAAGGTGGGTGGCTGTTCTTGGCATCGGGTGAACGGGGGGCAGACAGAGAGGGAGTGGGAGATCCAGTGTCTTTTCCCTTAAAAATCGAAAAGAGGAAGAAAACGTGCGAGCATTCGTCATCCCACTTTATTCCCACCACCCCGACACCCTCCCACCCTGAGGGGGGTAGGAATTTGTCGTTACGCACGTCAGCGCACCCAGCTTTACTCTCGTCCGAGAATAACCAAGCTGTATTCAGCTCCCCGCTCCCATGCCACCGTTCTTGGTTATTTTTTGCGTGGACATGGCTGCAACGGTGCACTTTACGGCGAACCCCGCTTTTTGGATCTCGTTCTATTGCTCTTCTTTGTTTTGTTATGATTTACGCATGAAAAAGGAGCTGCGACGCCCCACGTGAATACAGCGGCTTGCGCAGACACGTTTATAAGCAATTTTGTTCTCGATATTACGCATGTCCGCTTTCGGCGTGAATTTTTGACGTCCTGCGATGTTTTGCCTGACGCGCGCCATGATAAGTAGGCCTACATTTATGTCACCAAGGAGGGGTTTCTTTGAATGGCGACTCCCCCTTTTCCTTGCGATATCCCTTATTTTTATTCTTCTTCTTCGTTTCGACTCTTCCGGGAAAACAAAGACAGCTTAAGGTTTTTTTTTCGGGCAGATTGGCTTTGTTCTGTCAACACGTGAAAGTTTACGACACTACGTTGCGCTTTTTGGCACCTGGCTTTGCCCGTGAATAGAATATCGTAGCCCTGCCACAAAGTTTTGTTCTTCTGTAATTTTGTTCCGAGCGTTTTTTTTTCACCCCATTTTCTCTCGAGGCAGGTACTGATTTTGTTTTTGAGGTTGTTCGTATATATTTTGGCCTCAGTTCGTATATATTTTGGAGCTTTGTATTTGTAAACATCGAAATAAAACACAGCTGGCTCTAAATATGGCTCAGTCCAGATTATCTTGTTTTTGCACGTTTGTGTTCGCATCCATTCAAGTGGAGATAAACAACTTGGTAGCGGCTTCGGTGGAATTGACAGCGTCCCTTATATTAGCCCTAAGATGATGAGGAGGCGAAACACTGAGTGGGGATGCACAAAAAAGGCACAACTTTCGGAATATTTCATGTCCTTGTTTTTAACACTGCTTTTGACATATCTTTCTCCCTTTTGCGGCGTAACTATGTCCTGGTAACTCTTATAACTGCCGTTCAATAAAATTGGCTTTCGTCTGCAACATTTTTCCAGTTTTATTAGTTCGCTAAATTAGCTTTGGTGCTTGTACGTTCGAATGTTCGAATGCGTTCTTGCACTCCGTAATGCGGGGTGTACTGAGGTCGGCGGCCACTTTTAGCTACAGCAGACTTTATGCTGGTGCTATGAAACCCGCGGAGCTATGGAATGAATGCCTGTTTTTTTATTCCGAAACAGAATTGGTCTTCAACGATGGTGAACAGTTTCCGCTCAATAACGTCAAAGGTTAACCGAACGAGGAGACAAATAAGGGTTTCGTTTTGAATAAGCCCCAACTGGAACATTCGGTTCATTTGTTCGAGCGCGGATTGCATGGTGTCGCGCGTTCGACACGACAAATCCGTGTGCAAAACATCGTCCCTCGTAACGGTGAGACTGCCCACCGTCCTCCCGAAATCCTATTTAGTCGCACTCTACCGGAAAGTCTCGGATGAGGCTGTCGGAATGTATAACATTTATAATACCAACCCGTTACTTCTTTGAAATATAAAACACAGCAAAACCGGGCCACACGAAGAGTACCACACAGATACCGCGCTGCGTTTTCTTTCTATTGTTGTTTTGAGCTGTAAATGTTTCGAAATGCGGCAATGCGCCCAAAACATAATTTGGCAGTGTTATATTCGCCGGCGAACATAAGCTGGCAATGCACAAACAACCGCCTGTTTCTCAAACAACCACAACAATGATGCAGAAAGATTCTGAACTTGTTTTTCCACGTCTACCTACTAGTATACGTCCTCTTTTTGCTACATGAAAGACTTGAACACACACTAGCGGGTATAGAGACCCAAAATGTTGTGCTGCATTGATAATACCGCGCTCAGGTTTTCTTCTCCTCTAATTTACTTTTCATCGTTGAAAACACTTAAAAGGGAAGAAGCATAAGGTTCAAAAATAAGGGACATTTCCACTGTGACACAAAAGCGCTTAGCAAGGTGCTGAGTTCTCTGTTTCGGCTGGAGAGAGGCAGGACGGAGTATCGCTAGGTCCTTTTTTCGGCGCCAATACACTAGGATAAAAAATAATCTATTTTCTCTCAGCGCCCGTACCTTACGTTGCCAAGTTTCCACAAAACGGTTGAGTAAAACCGTAAAAGGGGAAATTAAACAACTCTCTTTGAGCGAGGTCCTTAATCTGGAAAGGGGAGACAAATAAACAGACAACGTAATGGTTCCCCTTTTTTTTCCGCAACCGAAAAGACCTGTTCAACCCAGCATGAAAACCTTTGATTCCTTTTCGTGTTCTATAAGGCTTTAGTCTGAGATTTCAGACCGTTCAAACTCGCTGAAGCTCTTAATCCAATTCTCGTTGGTCAAGCAAAAAGGGACGATAGTCGAATAAAAAAAACATTTTTGAAGAAAAACCAATTTTATGATAAAATGGGTCATGGCGGCAAGCGCTGGAGAGCGACCAGAAAGTGGACGAAACTAAAGCGTGGCAAACTGTTCGCATGGCGACGCAGTGAAACATCCCCCTCGCGAGGGGCACGATCAAATGCAGAGCATTTCCGGGGGCGCACGACGTTAAGTAGTTTGCGTTACGTTAGTGTTGTTGCACTTGTGGCAACTGCTGACGAGAGAGCGCTCGTCAGCAGTAATTTGAATGAGTCAAGGATATAAGGCGCGTTCGTAGCCTCCCATTCTGTGTCGGCTTTGTGGCGCAGTGGATAGAGCACCATGTACATTGCGTTCCGCCCGCAGGGTCGAGGGATCGAAACCAGGCGCCGGATAGTATTTTTTTTTATATAGTGTAGGGGGAGGGGTGCGGACTACGACTACGGACGACTACGGACGTCAACGCGGGTGACATCGTGAGTTACTGAAATGCTCTGCATTTAAAACGAAAGGAACGCGACAATACCACTTGAGTGAAAATGAGGTGAAGCGAAAAAAGGTGGATGAAGAAAGCTAAGACGAGGAACCAAGGGAAAAAGCATAGGTCTCGTCCAATGTGGAGGCTTGCGGTGGGGCAATAAATTACCATTATTCTTAGCTGGTCTCCAGTGGTTATTGGTGTCACGTCCGCTCTATCGGCCTCTAAAGTAAGCGTATGAAGGAGTTAATTTCTGTCCCTTTCCCGCTGCTGTTTGTGGTACCGTTTTCATTCTGCAGCCTGTTTTAGGTAATTTGAATTGACGCAGTCTACCAGCTACCAGCCCACGAAGCTGCACGCTCAATCACCACCCTGCGAGTGTTTGTATTCGCCTTATTGAGTGGTTCGGCACGTTCCTTGCTGCAAACCTGCTCGCTTCTAATATATCTAAGGTCATTTGGCTTTTTCCGTATATAGATCTAAATGATGTATGCTTCTCGGCTTGATGCCTTATCGCTATATGCCCTTTGTCTTCTTGCATTCAGTAAACTGCAAGTTCGAAACAACGTGGCGTCTCCGTGATTTTTCTAACAGAGCAGAAGCAACAAACTTCAGTCATAAGGCAGACGCTGGAAGCTTCTGTAGGGCTGCCGGGAGCACATATCGACGCAAGCTGCGCCAAGGCCCCATAAAGGAAACTGGCGGTGCCAGATTTCGCTCGCTGCTGAGCGAACGCTGCTCTCACGGTACGAAGAAGAGACGAGGGTTAGCCTGGGAACCGGGAGGCCGGCGGCGTCGTACAGGGCGTCACTATAAACATCGTCAGCTACGCCCCGTTACGTTCCTTAGACGCCTCCCCCTAACCGTCCATTCATCTGTGTTTCTACCTCGGTAGCTTTATCAGTATTTTGTTTTTCAAACTTCTTTCTAACTTAAGTGTGGTGCATACCCATGTATCAATGACGCCGGCACTTACGAAATGCTTTGAGAATGTTCCGTGAGTGCCGACTAGGACACCTTATGCTTTGTAGTTACTGCACTTAGATTTTCAATATTTTCCTTCTCTTCTCTGACTTTAAGACCGCAAAGCTCTCCTAGCCGCGTGCACGTTCTAAGTTTGTAGAATTTACGTTGCTATAAATGGAACGGCCGGGAAAACTCCAAAAGACGCGCGTTGCTCTCGGAGTTCCGTGATTTGTTGGGACGCAATGTCTGCTTGCGGGGTTACTTAACTATTGACACCAAAATGCTGCTTTTGCATCGCCTACGAAAAGGCAGATCACATGCAGAAGTCGGCGAGCACTTGCTTGCCACTGTTCTGCGCGTGCCTATGATGTAAATCTGGATAAAGCGCCGCTATTTCCTAGATGATTGCTTCGTTTGTCTTTTGTTTGGTTCCTTTATTTTGCCGTTCAGTTATTTTGTATTTCGGTTACTTCACTCATAGACTACTGATAAACGCCAGAAATTTCTTGTGCATGAAAATCATGCACTGCCGCATTTCGGCTTGTAGCGCCATAGAGCCAATGTTCGGAAGTTTTAGGGGTGGCGCCATTTTGGGGCTCGGGCTGTCGTCTACTGTCGGCCTCGTCGTTTCATGTAGTAACGGTACTACAACACCGGGACACTCGTTTTCCAACGCCTCGTGCTAGAACTCTTCGTGTTTCAAAGACACGAGACTTTTGCAGTAAACCTGTATACCTCTACCCCCGAAGGGTTTCTTTCATCTGCATGGGCAAAAACGCCAAGGCGCTAAAAGTACTTATGCGCTGCATTCTCCTCCCCTCCCTAAGCTTTCACGTTATTGGAGATGGCCAGGGATATTTTTTATTGCGTTACTTCATTCGCTCAAATAATTTTACCCTGAACTGCATGCGCGCAGCTCGTTCACTCAAAGCAACCAGCTGGCGCAGTAGGAAACTCAGCGCTATGAATTGTTGAAAGAGACTAAATGCGCAAACCCTCACAACTGCAGCAATAATACAAGTGCTCGTCTATGTTTATTAGTTTTCTTTCCACATTCTCCGCGTCTTCCTATTCTCGCAATGATCTTTGTGCTAGGTTCACGTTTTGACCGTGACAAATCTTTTTGACTTAAAAAACAACGATAAAAACGATACGACAGGATTGAAGACACACACTGCGCTGAAAATTTTTTTCTTCCGCTAATACTCATGCGCGAACACACGTCCGCATGGTAAATGAAAATTTAGAGAAACTGTCAAGAGCCGTTGTGGGATTGTGCGTAACGATGCATTCCAGGCGCCCATCTTCGGCCAGACGCCTCGACGTATTTACCGCGTCTGTTTTAAAGGGAAGCGAACAATTCCTTAATTATGGTGTCGTTCATCCACTGAAACGCACTGTTGAAAAGCCAGATTTACGCAATGAGTTTCCCGAAACGATGATGATGATAAGCGAAGGAACATCAGGCGCCTTAAAAACTCTTCGCGTGGTCAGAATCCAACCATCGTCCCTCGCGTTATGAGGCCGACGTTTATTGTATTGGGCCATTCCGATATGGTCAAAAAGGTTGGAATTTCGGACTTGGACTGTGACTCAGGTTACATGGGGGACAGCTTTCAGTTAAACCATGTTTTTCATAAGAAGGAGCTTTGCTTTTCGCTTTTGTTGTTTTAGCTTGTGAAAAAGAATGCTGACCTCACCCGTTGTACGTATGCGAAGCTTACATTATACTCTACAATGGACTTGACGGCGATACAGCAAAATGTTTTAAAGTCGGCTTCACTTTTAGGCACTAGTGCATTGTGCGAAAACCGTTTTGAATGTAGCTTTAGACTGAAATATGAAGACCGATTCAGAAAAAAGAGCACTAAAAAGCACGACATTTTTCTTGAGTTTATATGCACCAGCTACCCCAACAGCATATTTTTTCTGAATAATGAAGACTCTAGGGCTTTATAATAAATACCCTAATTACCCCGACTATACGTATGGGGCGCCTCGTATCAAGCGTTGCAGACAAAAGACCGTTCTTGGGAGAAATACGCTTACAATGCTGACGTCTTAAAATTATTCAAGTGCATCTCATAACGGGAGATTCGTTGCACACAGGAAGACTTGCATACAGCGTCCATTCGGGACCAGCCGGCTCTGTTTAATACATAGGTAGTTGTATTTTTGTCTACAATCGAAAAGGGGAGTTTCAGCAGGCCAAATGGTCGCCGGGCAGGACTTATCCGCACAGCTTCCATTTCGAGATAAAAGGAGTCGTTGTCCCCTTCCGAAGCACCGCCAATTTCCGGCAGTCCTGGCTCTGCTCACGTCCTCGTTTGACCAAGCTTATCTGCCTGGTTGCTTTGGCGGGCGTCCCTGACCCCTGCTTTCATTTGCGCCTTGACGTCGCTACCGGGATTCCAACGCCACCACGGAGCTTGGTCATCGGGTGTAGGTCGGTGCGAACGCGTTGGCAGGCAGCCCACTGAGATGAAGCAGTACCACGCCGGTTCGCGTTCTTTTTTGCAGCATTGCCTGACTAGCCCCAGCATTCCTTTGCACTTGTAGAATCCATCCTATTTTCACTTGTGTGGTTCGTACCCGATCTACCTCTCCGGGTTTACAGGAACAAAAGTATCTTGTAAGCATTTCAACGCGGGAGGAGGCTTAGAGCCCCGGAAATTAGAGAACAAAAATTGCCGCTCTTTAAGGCAAGATGTTTTTTTTCGAATAAAACAATTGTAGAAAGAAAATGACTAGAAATGCTCGTTTCATGGCAATGAAATATCTTACCCAAAGCTGCATCGTCATCGCATGCAACCTGAGTGTGGTGTCATGCCTACGCTTTTTATGCATGCTGCACTGGGAAATTAAAAAAAGAGTAGGTTGATCTATCTTCTCTTTTTTCTCTCTCTCTTCTCTCTGCTCCTCTCTCTCTCTCTTCTCTCTCTCTCTCTCTTTTGCACACACGCACATACAAGGAAAATGTTCCGCACGTTGTCATCCCTGTTCGTAGCATTGCTTGGCAGCAACGCATGTTCTCCACTAAGAATGAACTGTTTCAGCAATTATATATTACCAGAGCCTCTTAAAACCGTCCGAAGCTAACCTCCAAGTTTCGTTAAAATATTCCTCTGTCTCTCTCTTAGAAGGAAAAGATACAGCTGTATGGTTCACATATTCACAGAAAGACTACGCGTTAGAACACAAAAACATGCTGGAGGCTTCACTCGATATCTTATTCAAGTGTTCGAAGTGGAGTTTCCAACAAGTATAGGAAATAGGGAATTATAAGTAACCTAATGCTACACTAGTATGTTTTCTGACAAACGTTTATCAGAGCTTGTGCCGCTTCCCGAGCACAAAAAAAATATCCCCATTTTTCGACATATATCGAGCATACGCTGAAATAAGTGTCATTTAAACTGGTTTTCAGTGCGAGAAGAGGCCGGTGGGGCCAAAACTGGCACCAGTTCTCAAAAAAAATATTGGACGTATCTTTCTGACACCCTGTTGTTTACACACCGTGTGTTTGAAAACGGAAAACACATAGTAGCTGGATATTTTCGTTCGGTGAAAACAGACGGAACGCGACCATCATGGCGTCTTTTTCATGGCCCTAAGCGTGGGGATTGGTTTATCCCTTCATTAAATCTCCCGGGAAAACGATAAGCGATAGCTGCGAGGGGCAGCGGACGTTTATAGGTGCGGTTTATTGCGTCTTACGGTGCCTAGCCAAGTATACTACGGAATGCCGGACGCAAAGCGCCTTTCCAAATTAGCTCCGGCGTCCAGTCCGAAGAAGCGTCGTTTATTATCTTCACGGAGCTTCTCATGCGAAAGTCACCCTGGTTTGTTTCGGCGCTGTAATGAATCGCAGAGTTGTTACGGGCGGAGCTGGCCATAACCTTCCATATAAAATCAGACTCAACCGCCTTCTCTAGACTCTTGGTTTCTTCCCAAGCCGCTGGGTGCATACGCCGTGCAGCTTCGACGTATCTAGGCTGAGAGCCGGTAACAGCACGGCTGACAGGCAATCCAACTGACCGTATACCAAAGGGCGCTTTTGCCTGCAAAATCTAGATTTTTTTTGAGACCATCGCCTCCACACTTCCCTTTTTGCGTTGTTTCGGCGTGTCTGTGTGCGAGCTCAAGCGCAATTCACCTGCTGTAGTATTCCTCAACGGCCCGCTTATGTTACACCTTTCGTTCCTAACCACCTTAATTCGTCTGTCTTTGCCGCTTTCTCGACGCGGATTTACAGCCCTACAGCCTTGGTCGATTTGTCGGCAAAAAAGACTCCCTTTTCTGTATTTTCTCCGGCATACTCTGACGCTCGTTACATTTTATGCTTTCGCTACTGTTTATTATGATAAGAACTTGCCGTTATCGACGTGGCTAGCTCAGCAATGCAGCCCTTGTATACGGGAAGGTGTTATATACTGGGTCTATCATTGTGCTATTGTGCGTACTGGAGCCATTATAACTTTCTACCGTAGCTGTTCTTCCCGATACAACGGTAATTACTTTTCTACCACAAAGTATGTGGTTTCACTTCTGCGCGTGCGTGAGGCAATCTACGCCCACTGCCCCCTTCCGAAGAAAAAAAGCATAATAATGTAAAATTCAGCCGCACAAAGGGAAAATGGGGAAAGAAGCAAGCAAAACACACCAGGGAGCACTGTCATTCGCCATACCGATGTAATATGTAGGCCAACTTAAGGGGTGCTTTGTTAAGCTATATAACGCGCTGTTTACTGCACTTTCAATCAGGGTTTCTGCTCAGCCTGTGATTTTAGCTTATTGTTTATTCAGAGATACGTTATAGAGCACAAGGTACATTTCTAACGGTCAAGTCGACATACTTAAAAATATAAAATATGTGTTTTAAGTTGCGATATTCATACAGTCTCAAAGAAATTCATGAAGTATGAAAGCTTCCAAAGCTGGAGTAACACCGTCCTTTAAATTTTATGCACGTGCCGACGCGGGGACATGTTTTCCTTGCTGCACACGTATGGGTTCGGTTCGAATTGTTCCTATTTCTGTGAGGTAGTTCGTTAGCTAACGGTATTACCTTCAGAATAGCGCGTACCTTCTTTTGTCCGTGCCGTAACAAAAGACGGAGCTGTACTTCCATTAACAGTCTTGAGGTGTGTCTGAGAAGCCACTTAATAGGGCATCCTCTCTTCGTATTATGTTTTCTTCAGGTGTTCATTGAGGCCTTGTCACACAACATCGTAAACCTACAATGAAAGTTAGGCAGCCTTGATTACACTGAGTGAGAAGTATGTCTAACGGCCGCCAGGGTTCGTAACGAGATGATGGTGCGGCGCGGGCGTCCCCTTTTATGTTACCCTCGGGAGATCGCGGCCCTCCTCTCTAAAGCCCTGTTCGCTTTGGGCACTTTCTCGGAATCCGTGTGATTCATGATAATCCCGCCAGCCTTGCTTTCCCGGTTCTCGGTCAATGGCCAAACACGGGATTGTGTACCTGGCTTTACGCGACGGACGTGGTTGCCAGACATTGCTCGTGCGGTCATTAGCTATCTTTAGACGCAGCGTTGCTAGCTCCTGTGGAGTTCACATTGTTCCTTATGCCCGCTTTCTGCATCTTCTTTCGAGATGTGGACGTAGTGGTCGGCGAATGGACTCGTTCCGATAAATTCAGGGCTATCCTGGTCGTACGCCAATCGGATATAGCTTTGGCGCGAAATCACGATTTTGTGTAGTCAGCCGCCAACAGAAATTTTTTTTTTTTGACGCTGCGTTACAAACATCTGTAACTTTTCGCCGCTTGCACACTCCGCTGACCCTTCCCTCTTGATACTTGAGAGGAAATTGTCTTAGACACGGCTTCTACCAAAGTTCACTCCTTCCTCTGCTCGAACGCATCAGGCTAGCCAAAACGTTTCTGTCTTTGTAGTGACTTTAGAGTGCACTCTTAAAAGGAGCACCGCTACTAGGTTATTTAACGCAATGTTTTTTAGAAGGTGGAGATGAAACGTTTTCTCTTAAGCTTTTAACGTCACCGATTCCGCCGCCTTTCCCTCCAGGTGGGGTCTATAGCCGAGCACTGTCGGCTGTCGCTATGTGGCACATCCGCTCAATTCGCCGTTGACCGTCTTGGGTGTCTCTGCTGAACAGAGCAGGGTTAAACCGAACAAAATGGTCTTGTGGATGGTGGTTGAATGCCTTGTTGGTCGGCGAACTCCGAATGAGCGGAAAAAGAAGGGTCTACGGCTGCTGCTGCATGCGAGGCAGCACCGACGATATTTTGTTTCTGTGAAAAGGTGCTTGTGACAAAGTTTGGGGAAACCGACTGCCTGAAGCTTCTGCCAGGTTGAGGCGTCCGCTTTGTTGAGGAAGTACTGCGATTGCGGTAGGGTTATTCTTTGGCTTCTGTAATATAGGGTACGAGTGTGCACTTAAACTGTGTCGCACTGGGTGGTGTCAATGCTTTTTACTGCTGCCTCTTTGGATAGTTATTCTGGCTGCTGCCGTTGGTGCAAGGCGAGTTCGGTCAAGGGTGAGTGCGTCGATGCCTTCATTTTCAGGATTAGAGGGCGGGATCCGTGACTTGGTGTCTGTACAATTGAATGGATGGTGTTGCCTCTGTGGGACAATGTGGAGAGATGGCTGAAACCTGTGCTGACTGTAGGTGATCAATTTGCTATTGACGCGGCGCTTGGAAATCGCTTGTAACAATGCGAATCTCGATGTCATCGTCCTCAGAATCGCTGAAGGTTTACCCGTTGGCAATGCAAATAGCTGCATCTTCCGATACCTCGCTCGAACGCAACCACATTGAGGTGTAGATTTGCTTCCTTTGAATGTTTTTTTCTTTGGTATTGGCCCCTGGATCAAAGGGTACGAGGTCACATATTCTGCTGAAAAATAAGGAGCTTGCTGGAGTGCACGCCATTCTATTTTCAGTTTCTGCCATCCACAGACAAGCATCTTCTCCACGGTACCCTAGGTTTAGGAAAACAGTGTTGTGAACATATAGCGTATGATCATACACGTTGCGTTGCGTCACTCACTCACTCACTCACTCACTCACTCACTCACTCACTCACTCACTCACTCACTCACTCACTCACTCACTCACTCACTCACTCACTCACTCACTCACTCACTCACTCACTCACTCACTCACTCCACTCACTCATTGAATTCTCCTCGAATTATACGTAAAACAAAGGCAAATTAACTGATTTAGGCACAGGGCAGGTCCGAGTGGCTGGTCCGTATATTGTTACTACACCAGGCGCTACTGACACAAGGAGACAGACGGGCGACCTCCTCCGACAGTCCATTTGTGCCCCTATTTGCCTCCCCGACAGCATCCACTATTTTGTTCTCTCCAGCGGTGCAACGCATTGCCTTAGTTTTTGTTCCTCTTGTCGGCTGCGCGCCCGATTCGAGCCAACCAGTAAGAAAGGCCATGATGTTGATAGGAGCTGCGTAGCCCTCTTTTCGCTGAGTGATTAATCGGATTCTAGAAACAGGGTGACCACGTCACTGCCGTTTGGTGATGGATAGTTTCACTTAGGAGCATCCCAGCCTAACGTCGGGTTCATTTCGCGGGGTTCGGGACCCAAGACTGACACTTTTTCTTCTTCAGGCTTCGCTGGCAAAAATGCATTTTGTCGGCGCTTGCTGTTGCAGGGGCGCTGCTAGTGCCTCCAGCAATCCGCTGATCGATGTGTGGCTGATACTGTGCGCCGGAATGTCGAGCCTGGCGCTACCTTATTTTCAGCTAGCCTGTTTCTTTCTTCCGAGGCCTCATTCTCTTTTTTTTTATTTCCTGCTTAGTGTATTCTAGCTTGTCCACGGGTTTTGCGTATTTGGTGTGACGTGCCTGCTATGTACGGTGTTTAGTTTTGCAACGGGATGGAGGCATAGACAAGAGTGATAACTGGCACCCTTTCAGTCTTGGCTGGCGCTATCGTAATCGGCGGTAGGTGGAACCACTATAGAAATACAGAACAAAAAAGAGGAGCTTTGCGCCGGTCGCCATGGTCTAGCATTCGTAATCATGCGAAATGCAATTGAGCTTCGAACTTGGATCTCTTGGAGTACGGAAGCGCTAGAAGGATTCTGCCAAATGAAACTGAGCATAAAGCAAAAAGCATAAAGCAACCACTCCTAACCATAAAGCATAAATAGCATAAAGCAACCACTCCTCCCACGCATCCGCCTTCGTCCAGCGGGGATTCCGGATTGCGCCTGCATCCTTTGTATGCGGAACCAAGGGACTGAATTACTCAAAAAGCTGCGGTAGGTGTCAGTAGCGTAAGAGCGGGGAGAGTTTTCTCGTTAGCGAAAATCCACATGCTCAGCGGTGGCAAATGCGGGTGTTCCGCTTGGTTCAACCTGGTCTCCACCTCCCCTTCTGCGTAATTTCTGTGATGTCGCCTCTAATCCCCGATCACAATGAGTCGTCATGGTTCGTTCCACATCCACGTGTTGGTTTCACCAGCCGGCTCTGAAAAATTGGATGCAGTGTGGGATTTTACTTGGATGGTTTTACTCCGAGCTAACTTTGAAATGTACGCACTATAGAAGTCCGCTCCTGTCTTCACGTATGCAACACAGGGAACTTCGGCCAGCTGACCATTTTGTTAATAGTGGGGAGTACTAAAGAGTTCAACTTGAACTCATTCCTTGAAACGCGTTATTCAGTGAACAGATATGCCGCCAATGACTAGGGTGTGTATCTCGTTTGAATCATTCAGTCAATATAAGTTCCAGTTAATATAAATTCCAATATAAATTCCAGCAACTACGGGGATGCTACCTACCTATGCTACCAGAAATTTATTTCTGTTTTTATAAGGCAAAATGTTGGATTAGTTGGTATCGAGCAAAATGAGACAATAGAGAGTTTTAGCAGTCCGTCCGTTCAGTCGTGTACGTTGTTACCGGGTTGACTGTTACCCGTCTGTGCCTGCGCGCGCGGAAGGGCGACGAGGAAGTGCGAGAAGGCGCGGACATGGGGAAGGCAGGCCCGCGGAACAAATTCCCCTACCCCGACGAATGCACAAGTGCCCAGACGGGTCCCGGTCAATATGGTGACTACGTACACGGCGGAATGGACGGACTGCCAAAACTCTGTATTACTGCAGCGGAAGGGTACAAGGACCAGAACATGACACACAGGATGACGCTTGTCTTGTATTACTTCTTCTCATCCTTCAGGCAGTCGAGCTTGTAATGATGCCTTACTATGCTCATTTTTCTGTTCGTGCGTCGGTCCAAAGAAACGTTTAGATACAAAATATGAGAGGCATATACACTCTGTGCCACTTCAGATGAATCGTTCACCTTCGTGTTTCAGAACAATTAAAACGACACTAATTTCGCACACGATAATTTATTTCGCTTACAGGTATTTTTTGTCTATAGAGCATCCCCCGAAAACAATTTCAATGAAGAACGCGTATGAAAGGGAATGGACGTAGTTTGTCTAATAAAAAAGAGAATAAAATTCTGTACATTGCCGCAGTTTTTGACGTCTCTCGCAAACTGGGCCGTATTAGCACGCGCTAGAACCGGCTGCTAACGACAGCGCGAACTCAGCGACGAGGAGCGAACTTTTCCTTTACATGTCACAGCGAGGGTGCGAGCGCATGTGCACTGGAGAGGAGATCACGCCACGAACGCCGAGGACAGTTTTGTCAGAATTGTAACATCAAGCCGAGCTTTTCGGTATTGTTCGGGCACAAGTTCGCCCCTAAACTAAACGTGCCTTCTTCAGAATTGTCTTTTTTATACGTAACAACATATACTAACGTCCGCCGAGCTTTGTCGTTGCCCTCACAACATTCAACACCAACAAACTGCAAAAACAGAGTTTGTACAATGTCAATGTTAACTGCCTAGTTTTATTGTAATTTTTTCTTCAGATGGCAACATTTGGAAAGAGTGAGGGTGTGGACGGATGTCATACAGTGTTCACAAAAACACTGTCACATGGGTTCCCCGATTAGCAGAGAACCGGAGCCACGGATAATAATGCAAGATGATAGCAGCTCAGCCGTATTGTCCGATCCATTTCCGAGCTTGTGAGACCGTCGGTAAGGACGGCCACAATGGAACCAACTGCAAAATAGAAAGCTGAATTGGAGGTTTAGAGACACAGTTGCAGGTGATACAGCAAAACCCTGGCTCTAGAGAAAGTGCCACGGAAATTAAGCGTGATAGACTGAGCACATGTTTCCAAGTACCTCCTCGCTGCCTGTGTCAACCCGTCACCGCCCTCTTTTGTGTCATCTGGCTTCTGTGTCTTTCAGGGTGGGTACATCTTCTAGAAGTGGGATCTGCTGTGATTCGTGCAATGTTTCCGTACAAAGAGGAATGACCTCAGCAAACTTTCACCTTTTTCTCACTTCTTTGTTTGGGTTGGCGTAGAATTCCTATTGTAGTTTTGTGTATTTGGCGCTGCTGTCGCCCACTATTTTAGGTGTTAGAGAGTTTTAGCATTCCGTCTGTCCCGTCGGTCCCGTTCGTAACCTGTTTACTTAGACACGAGTGCGCCTGAGTGCGCGGGCACTGCGAGGGAAGACACTCCCCCCCACCGTAACAAATGTACGGGACATGGCGAGGGCTGGCGCTGCGGAACTAATCCACCTTAACGAAACGAATGCGCAAGTGCACAGTCGCGTCGTTGTCAACACGGTACGAACGAAGTGGATGGTACAGACGGAATGCTAAAACGCTCTATCACCGTAACTCGATATTGTACGTTGCATAGCGTGTAACTTCAGCGTTCGCGTCCGCTCTGTCCTATGCAGATGTGGGTGCCAGCTCTAATTGATCGCTGATGGCACTTCATGGCACTTCCTGTCTACACCAACGCCGTCAAAATATTAATGGAAGTCATGCGCCACGACCCTCTTACTGGTTTAATTATAAAGTGATCGGTAAGTTTCTTACTTGCTTGCTGTGAACATTCTCGGTGTAGGCCGGTAAAAGGGCCACTATTTATTGCCATGAATTTGACCATTTTGACGGCGTGCTGTGCTTTATTTTTATGTATAAAGTGCTGGCCCATGACAGCCTTTCACGAGCACACTTCCAGCATGTTTTAAGTAACAACGTTCTTCGCCTCATTCGTATATATATTCAAATGTCAGCAAAGTGTATCGTACGACGATGAAACGTTCCTCCTACTCCTAGAGGGTGTTGTTTAAAGGAGTTGCTTGAAAATTACCCATAATATGCAGTTATATTACAGAGCAGAAGCCCCTGTGTTATACTTCAAAACCACCGGAAAACGGACATTCATCCAGTGCACTAACTCGGCACCGGTCGTGGAGAAATGGGAGCTTGAATTTTGGGTGAACCGTACTGAAACACGTAAGGGAGTTTCCGGCTGCCGTACCCTATGCCTGGTAACAATGTAGCTAGTTGAGTGTGTTACTGTTTCAAGCGATGCGAGTGACAAGAATGAGATGGCTTCAGCTCACCTGAACAGTCAGTGGTCGTGATATAATGGTTAGCCTTTATTTTGTGTAAATTATTTGTACTTTGAAAACTACTACACTGTGGTGAGAGCCACTCAAGAGTTGATGCAGTGTCACGGTGGCTCAATAAGCCACCAGAGACTTCAACCTCCAACGCCTCCAATTTACGTCAATTCCTCTGACGTAATTATTAGAGCGAAGCTTTCATGCTTTACTGATGGCGTTTACGCCCCCAGTAAAACGCACTGCAGGAAGGCCAACTTTCCACAGTGGGTCTCACAATGAGTACATCAATCATACAACATAATAACATAACATACAACATAACATAATCATACACCATAACATAATCATACACCATTATAACAATCAATCATAACATAACAATGGTATATCTTTGCACGCATACCGGAGCTCTCGCAATGCAGAGAATGTAGTTTGGCAGTACACACAATTAGGAATAAGGATGATGATGAAATGCATTCCCTAACCAGGCTTGGACGTTGGCTTCGAACATTGGCAGTTTCGATTTTGGATTTAGGAGGAATGACTTTTGGACTCCGGCTTTTAATAACGTTGCATTAGAGGAAGCTTCAGGTTTTAATCGCCTCTTTGTTTAGAAAGGGGTGATTCAATTTATTATTCAATAGCCTAGGTGGGCGATACTCGTCGACGACGTAAAGGTCAACCTGCAGCCGATGGCACTGTCTCAGAGAGCAAACGTGACAACTAGAGGGGTCGGACGCAAAGCATGGTTTGCACGGCGTGCAAAGTTCGGGCGAGAAACGCCGTGTTCAGGTCGCCTAAAGCCGGTGTAACGTGTCCCTTCCGTCCAACCATTATGTTTGTGCGGGAGGGTCAGAAGACGGTTACGCGTTTTAAAATATCCACCAGAAGACGTTTCGCTATTTTCTGCCAGTGTGCTCGTATGTTGACTTTTCAATAATCGGTTAATTTACTGGTGACCTGTCCTGCCGGAAATGAGCCCTATTGCGCACAAGTTAAATATTTGAAAGTAGGTGCTCGGTCATTGCCATTTCTTGTTTTCCTCTATATACAGCTTATTCTGCGGGTGTTCACATAACACTGGCACGCTTGTTACTCCTACGGGGCCCTATTTGAATTTGTATTGATGATCATTGTAAGAGAAAAAAAACGGAATATGGAAAGACTTACGCGGCAGGTAATACACATTGAAGGAGACGACGGGCGGATACAAGACGTTTTCTATAGGAAAGCGGGAGTCCAAGCACCCATGTTATCGGCGCAACGAAATGGAGATCAATGCCGACATCAGTTTCCTCGCTTTTCTACATGTTCTCCCGTAACACAAGTTTCCCTGCCGCACACGAACAACCCTAAGAAAAAAAAACGAGGTTGTGACGAAACAAAAGTGAGATTCTCCGACATAGCGTCGGCGACGGTGCGGAATACATGTCCCGGAGAAAGTCCGGAGTCACGTGCCACCAGTATTCTCCACCGATGTCGTGCCAACGATGCTTTGGAGCGAGAATCCTCTTGGGATTCCCGGGGAAAGCCATGTCCTCTCTTTCATCGACCCCAGACGGTGTGAACGGGGCTTGAGCATGTGAGTTTCCGCACGACGCGGCAGCATCTTCAAGAACAAGTACGAAGCGGGAAGCCTCTCCAGCGATCCTTCACACGTGATGCATAAGTAAACAGCGCACGACTCAGGACGAAGGCACAGTGTTCATGTTGTCTTTAGAAGAAACCGGAAGGCAAAAAAGAGGACATCTAACCAAAACGTGGCGGTAAAAAAAAAAGAATGGTTGTCAAGACGCTGCAGCCTTTCTTTTTTGGTGCTGAGGGCGCCTATTCCCACTTGGCCCCTTTATTTTTCTCGGACACGGACCCTGACGGAATACAAGGCTTTTAGAGAAATGGGCAGAGAAAATTTGTTTATTCGTATAGCGGTGATTCCGCAACTGGGCCGTCGAAGCGAGGGACAACTGTCTTCGTTTTGGTATAGCGTTGAACAGTCAGTCTCCTTTATAAATGCATGACAAGTGGATTCCTGGTGCCCAAAACAGCTGTGTATATGAATGCGTCTTTCCGGAGTTCACGATTTTGGTCCACTGAGCTTTTGAAAGGGTCGTTTGTTCTTTCGAACCGGTTTTTTTTATCCCTGTAGTGTTAGAGATAACAATCGGCCTCAAAAAAAAGAGAATGAATTAAAACAGAACAAAGAGAATGGCAATATAAAGACAACTCAACTGCTGTCGGAAGCGTGGAAAATACCTTGAAAAGACGACACTTCCGAATAAAATCATGTTTGATAACTGGTGGCATGGCGGAATTTGTGAAAGGATACGTTGGCAGCCCCGACGGTGTTCTGCTGTGGATGCTGATGGAATAGGGCGTACATAAGGTTAAGCTATATCATTGCTGTACTACGATAAGCCGGACCTCATCGTGCGATTACATTAGAAAAAATCAGGGACATTACAATCTGCGAAGGTGGATCACCACCGGATCTGTCTAGGGCCTATAAGTAGGCCGCAAACTTTCGTTAGAACCGCGCCTACGTTTGCGTTCTCCGCGTCGCGGTATTCGGTCACCCGTGCGCCTGACGAGACCACTTCCGGTCAAGGATTTTACTCCGCCAGGGACTCCCTCACCACTTACAGGGAGGTTACAGATTACTACCGCCTCTCCCGCAACACGCTGCCCCCCGCTCACCCATCCCTAACCCCCTCGGAGGAACGGCTGTGGCGCCTCCTCCAAACGGAATCGCTCCCCAACCGAGCCCTCCTTCATCACATTTACCCATCCGCCTACCCCTCTCCGCTCTGCCCGCATTGTGGCGCTAAATACACAGTGCAACACCACATGTGGGCCTGCCCCTCCGACCCCCACCCCACCATAACTTCCCCTGACCACTGGACGGAGACCCTGGGCCGCTCGGACGAAGACTCCCAGCGCCCACTGGTCACCCGAGCACAAGCCGTGGTGGCGGCCCTTCGGGCAGCCATGGCGGCCCCTTAGGCCAGTGGTGTCAATAAAAGTTTTTCTATCTCTCTCTCTCTCTCTCTCTCGCGGTCATTCTCCGGGGCCCCGACGGGCATCGTTCTTAGGCTCGGCGACGCGCTTGATCGCCGTCGGTAATATCCTTCTGCGCATCACACCCATTGCGGTTTATTTTTCTTTATAAGTAGACTTCCCTGTGCAACACCCAATGTGAGAAAGCCATCGTACGAAGATAACTGCACAACGATCATTTAAGTGCAGAGAACTTTAGGCGCTCGCCTTGTCGACGTAGCTCGCACGCTGGAACCAATTAGAGCAACAGGGCGTTCCGTAGTAGCGCTGTCGTCGCGGCGTACCCAGAGGTTTCGAAATCCAAGCGGTTTACATAGTCATAAGCGTTCAAAACTCGTGAACGCTGGCGCTTGTCCTCCATCTCCCCGTTGTTTAGCGCAAAGAAAAATCTAGGTACATTTGAGGCAAAATATACGCAACTAACCGGCAGCGCCCGAATTCATTTAGTTAGGAAGGCTCGTTGGGCTAGTTTTTACGATAGTATCCGAAAAAAGCGGCCGCACAAAAAATGGCGCATTTCCAATACCGCGGAAAGGCTCCAGCCGCAAATGAAAAAAAAATGGCGATTCCGAAATGACGCAGAAATGCTCCAGCCGCGCAAGAAGAAAATTACGCGTTCAAATGACGCAGAAAGGCTCCAGCCGCACAGGAAAAAAATGGCGCAGTTCGAAATGACGCAGAAAGTCTCCTCAAGCAAGAACAAAAGTGCGAGTTGGAAATGACGCGAAAATCGTCGATCGACATTGTTCCTATGCAGTCTCTAAGCCGATCATTTAAGCAACGACCGACTGTCCGACTACTGCTTAGAGAGCATAGGAAAAGTAGATAAGACGATTAACGGACCTCTGGCCATACACTGCAGAAATGTGAATGTAGGCCACATTTTGATAAGACCAGCATGTAGCCCGACACGAGGATCAGCTAACAAGAGAAATCATCGAGGCCTACCAGATAGTTTCTTGAAAGACAGATGCGTTAGCAAGCTTCTATAAACGACAAAGAAAGGAACTGCAATTCTTATCCATCATTAGTTTTGCCTTGAAAAGTGCCTTTGTAACAGGGCGTTTGAACTTCATCCTCCACTTTTTTGTTTTGTTTGTGCTCCTGACCCTTTCCTGTTTTCTTCTCGTTCGCTGTGTTCTTCCCGTACAAAATGGGTAACACAGTTAGAATAAATCGAGTTGATAGTAGCGCCGTGTCCGTCCACTTCTTTGTCCTGTATCCTCGCGCTTACGTGACACGATAATGACCATGAAACCACTCGTCCATGAACCACTCGAAGAACTCGCCCATGAAACCACTCTTATGAGGGCATCTAGCCGGATGTGCGGACAATGCGCCAGGGCTCGTATGTAATGACAGCGGAAGCGCATACAGACCCGGACGAAAATGAAGCCCTGCACACGATAGCAGCGATTCTTCACAAAGAATCAGAATCCGTAAGGTTAAGCCAATTTACAGAGGGAATTACCTGGAATAACGTTCCTCTTAGAATGCTGGTGGACACGGGATCACCCGTAAGTGTCATCCCCGAAACGGTCTTCCGGAATTACAAGGCGATGTGGCCATTTTGCGGAACACGCAGCTACGGCTCTCTTGTCTCTTGGGGGAACTTCCAGTCGTTGGACAACTTAGTATGACTTCTGCATGTAATGGAAAAGATGTGGCTGGCACAGTCATAGTAGTCGTCAGCTCAGGGCCATCCTTGTGCGGCAGAGATACAATCAAGGCATTCAACGAAGTGGGCGTGGCAATGTTGCTAATATGGTCGCGAGTGTGCAACCGGTCGAGGTAAGAGCGGCCGAAACGAAAGTACAAGATCTGCTTCAACGACTACGCCGAGTGTTCGCTCCGAGCTAGGCCTCTGCAAGGGACCACCGGTGACGTTTCAGCTGAAAAAAAACGCGTTTCCTCGGTTTTTGCAAGGCCCGCACGGTACTCTACGCTTGAGGGATAGGATGTGGACGCGCTAGACCAGCTGGTTGCCCAAGATGTCCTGACACCAGTGAAAATCGCCGAATGGGTGACACTAGTGGTACCCGTCGTAAAGAGTGATGGTTCTATTGGTGTGCGGAGACTTTCGCGTGACAGTACACGCAGCAACGCTGATGGAACGTTACCCGTTGCCTTGATGGATGACATCTTTGTCAAGCTGAACGGAGAAGTCTTTACGACCCTGGACTTACGTTAAGCTTAGGACCAGTTACCGTTGGATGAAGAAGCCAAGATGATGACAGTCCTCAACACGCACAGGGGACTGTTTTGTTTTGGCTACCTTTTGGCGCAAGTTCTGCTCCGGTGATATTCCAAGGCAAATGGACGTGCTTCTGGGCGATATTCCTGCCGTTCAAGTACACCTGGACGACATTATTATCGCGGAGAAAAGGGATGACTGTCCAGGCTAAAGCAGGTCCCACAGCGACTTCTGGAGTATGGTACCCGACATTCATAAAGGAAAGTACATGTTCCCGCAAGATGAAATCACTTTCCTGGGTCATCGTATTGTTGGCAAAGGCCTGCGACCAAAGGATGACAACATGAAAGCTGTCATCGAAGCCCCAGCACCTACTTCTGTGAGCGAGCTGAAAGCCTTCATTGGACTCGTAAATTATTACGGCAAATTCTGTCAATCTGGCCACCGTGACGGCCCCGCTATATGACCTCTTAGCTAAAGAGCAACGTGGCAGTCGAAGCGGAACAAGAGAGAGAGAGCATTCCAAACATTTAGGAGGCAATTGCGGCTTCCAAGTCCCTTTGCTCACTTGATCCTGATAAGCCACTACGACTCGACTGTGACGCGTCACCTGTAGGCACTGGGGCTGTTTTGTCGCACCGTGTCAATGGTGTAGACTCCCTCTATCGGATTTCGGTCCTGGACACTTACAAAGGCCGAGCGTAATTACTCGCAGTTGGAAAAGAAAGCACTGGCTGTTGCCTTCGGCGTCAAACGGTTTAAGGACTACTTTTATGGACACTGGTTTGCGTTAGTAATAGAACACAAACCGTTCACTCGTTTATTCAATCCCAATAAACCGATTCTACCAATGGCTACTCGAGAATCCAGCGTTTGGTCTTCTTTCTGGGTAGTTATGACTACACATTGCAGTATCGCAAGGGCAGTGAACATTCCAATGCCGACGCCCTCAGTCGTCTGCCCCTTCGGTTAACGGAGCCGCGAGTCGACTGCCCCGACGCATTTGTTTTGTATACCCAAGGTCTGCAGGAAACGGCAATATGCCCTCGCGAGTCTAATCAAGACGCCTCGCCCGGCGGGTCAAAAAGTGGATTGCAGAGGGCTGTCCGTCTTACCTACCGCGCGGTCACGAACAACTCCATCCGTACTTTAACCAGGGGAACAGGGCTTCCTGCGAGCGACAATCTGGTGTATTGCGGACACCACACTGTTGTACCCATGGCTGTGGCAACACGCATGTTGCGTCTGCTGCATGAGACACACCCCGGAATGACATCTGTGAAAAGCATGGCCCGAACTCTGCTTTGGTACCCGGGTCTGGATAGGGACACTGAACGGCTGGTTAAATCATGCTGTACATGTGCGCAGGCCTCGGCAATGCCACCAGCCCAGATACCTCTGGCGTTGCCGGGCCCGGCGAAAGATGGAGCCGACTACATGCAGACTGCCGGTCCGATAGACGGCCAGATGGTGTTGGTTGTGGTGAACGCCGAAACAAAATGGATGGAAGCAGTTCTTATGAAAGTTGCCACAGCGCAATCAAGGGTTGATGCACTAAGGTCTATGCTTGCACGTTTTGGCCTTCCAAAAACGATCGTTTAAGATAACGGACCGCAATTTATGAACGCTCTTTTCCGAGAGTTTATGGCACGAAACCGCGTGCAACAATTCACAACAGCCCCGTATCACCTACAATCCAACGTATTAGCTGAAAGAGCGGTGCGCACGCACAAAGAAGGGCTAAAAAAAGCTCTTGAATGGACCTGAAAACACGAATATCTCGGTTTCTGTTCTGATATCGCCGAACGCCTATCAAGGATGGCAAGTTACCTGCGGAGCTGTTACTGGGATATCAGATAAAAACCAAGATGGACTGCATTACGCTGGACAAGGACAGGGCAGAAGTCCAACCGAGAACGTGAAAGACAAAATTTAATGCCGATGAGCCCGTCTTGATGCGCAGTTTCGGGTCTGGTCGTCGGTGGATTCCCGGCGTTGTGCACAGTCACCACTGTTCCCGGATGGTCACTGTTGACTAGGAACAGGGACTTCAGTGGCGGCATCTGGACCAGTTGAGAAGTCGGGCTGAAGCACAAGACTGTCGCTCGGGAGACGTTAACTAGCGGGAACCCCCCGAGAGACCACACCACCTGGGGGTATCAGGCACGGAAGAAGATCTCCTCGATGAAATCAATAAACCGTGGCAAGACATAATTAACACGACCCCGTCCCCTCTACAGCCATACACCGGTGCTCCCAACACTGAAATAGACAGCCCTTTCATCTGCTGGAAATTGAAGCAGTGGTACGAGGTTTAACGAGAAATACTACGCCCGGGAAAGATAGAGTTCCAAACAGGTTTACTTCGAAACCTGGATTGCCGCAGCGTTACAGACTCTTCTGGAATACATTAATGAACATTGGACAACCGGCAATATCCCTCCACAGTGGACGCATACCTTGGATATTACCTTGATACCCAAACCTGGAAAACCGCTAAGCTAACCCTTACCAATCTGCGACCTATTTCCCTCACTTGTTGTGTTTTGGAAGGTGTTAGAACATATGGTTCAAAATCGCCCCTACATTGAAGATAATGGACACTTCCCAACACCAAGTACGGGTTCCGCCATACTTGTCCACACAAGACATCCTTTTGCACTGGAAGGAAGAGGTCATTGACCGGCTTTCTAATACACCCAAGTGGTGCATCCTGACCATGGACTTCAAGGGCACCTTCGATAATATCAGCCATCAAGCCATCCCTCGAGGACTAATTTCTATCAACTGTGGGTACGAATGTGCAACAACATCGCAGACTTCCTTACCGGACGCAGAGCAATCATAGGAATCGGTCACCCTCGCTCAACGACATTCAGGACCGGGGTAATCCCCGGAGCACCCCTCAAAGATCTGCGATATTGCCGCTTCTTTTCAACTAAGCAATGAAGGACCTTTCTCCTCTTCTGGAAGACATCCCGCATCTCCGGTACGCACTGTACGCAGATGACCTCACCCTCTGGACCACCACAGGATCAATAGGTGACCAGCAAACAGACATAGGAGCGGCGCATCTTAATCTTCGGGCTACGGGTCTTGAATGCGCGCCAGAAAAGTCAGCACTGCTTGTTGTCAGTAGTGGGACAGCTCAACAAAGGAAGCGGTGAATCCCGGATCCGGAACTACACATGGCAGGCAAACCAGACCCAAAAGTATACCATCTGCGTATTTTGGGACTTACAATCCCCCAAAAAGGATCAGGCCTCCACATCATACTCCTACTACAAAGAACGCTCAGTCAATTGGTTCACTTAATACAGCGCGTATCAAATCACCGATTTGGATTGCAACAGTCGGACACCTTGCTCATGGTGCAGGCAATACTAGTCAGCCGGATGGCGTATGGTGCACCGTACTTGGGTCTCAAAAATAATGTGAAGGCAAAATTTTAATATCTTTATTCGCCAAGCCTATAAGACGGCAATAGGATTGCCCTCCACGACATCGACAAAGAAATTGATTCAACTAGGATTGCATAGTACCTAAGAAGAGATAGAGGAACTCCATCATACCTCTCAGAAAGAACGCTTCAAATTAACGCCAACAGGACGAGCGACCTTAAGAAGATTGAACTACACAACCCCGCCAATACAAGACCAAAACGTTACGATTCCCCTACTTATTCGACAGAACATCAAGGTAACGCCACTACCGCGCCACATGCACCCAATTTACAATCACGTTCGGCGGATCGCAAGATCCAGGGTCCTGGTCATAAAGTATGGCCGAAGCCCAACCAAAAGGTACACTGACGCGTCTGCTTATCTTCAGCGGCCAGCCCACGCGGTATGCGTCACCACTTCAGCCGGGAAAGAAAGGACCTGCCTCACCGTCTGTACAACACAGACGTAAACCACAGAGGAAGTGGCTATTGCTCTAGCCGCAACGACTAGTGAGGACGCAATCACAGTGCTTACGGATTCGCAAGCAGCGTGCCGCAGCTATCTACGGGGTCGCATCTACACAACAGCCCTCCGCATCCTCGAAACTAATGGTCAGCTACCCGAAATAGAAATCGTCTGGGTACCTGGACCTACATCCATCGCCTGTAATGAAGCGGCCCATGCCGCTGCCCGCGCGCACGTACACCGGCCCATTTTCTACGAGGGACAAACATCTCCTGCTGCTCCCAAAAGGAAGCTCTCGTCAAATAAGGTGACAGTTTGGCTCACTATCGCCAAAGCGGAAGAATATTCCCGGCTCCACATCCCCAGATATCGAGACAAGAAGCCACCAGCCTGAGAAGATTACAAACGAACTCATATCCCAATCGCACCCTTCTTCACGCGATCTACCCCAACATATACCAGGCCACCTCTAATTTGTGCCCCTTGCCCGGAACGCTATAACACCAAGTATAGGAGTGCCAACTAACCCCATGCCCTACACCTCCAACCCTCCCCTCTTACGAGCAGTGGGTGGTCAGCCTGCAAGTCTGGACCCTGGAACCCAGCGCATACTGCTGAAGAGGGCCTGGACTGTCAGCCAAGGCCAGGGCATCCCGGACTAGGGACGCCCCCCCACCGAGAGGTTGCCCTAACAGCAGCACGAGCGCTCGTAGAATAAACATTATTCCTGTCCTACACCTCCTCCGACGGCCCCCTGACCGCTACGGCTTTTCTCCTCTGATACGCCGTCATTATCATCACCAACAATCAAGGAATCATCATCTCGGGAATTTTTTCTGAGCGGAATAAAAGCGGCTTCATCTTGCGATGCTGTTCGTGCCTGTGGTCTCAGTATTAATGGCTCGGAGAGAAAAATAATAAGACCACCCAAAACCCACTTGCAGGACAGCCAACCTTCTGTGACCGATGATAATGGTCGTGGGGTGAAGTGAAGAAAAAACTCCAACCTCCCCCTCGCGGGAACCCCTGTGTAGATTGCGACGCATAGGGGGTTCACGTTGCAGCGTTGGACAGCGGAGAACGGCGCTGGAACGATGGAGCGGAGCGGCGCAGGCACCGCGTTTTATAGCGCGCCTAACGGTGGGGGACGCGCCGGCGCCAGTGCGTCTGCCGCGGCTATGACGCAACCACAATCCTACACAATCCACTTTCTCCAATCCAATCCAATCCAATCAAGCCATGCCAATCCAAGCCAATTCATTCGAATCCAATCCAATGCCCCTCGCGAGAGAGGTTGTTCGCTATCGGAGAGGAGAGGGGGTGAGCGGCGGAGAGCGCAGCTCACGCGGGGCGAGGAGAATGGGGGAGGGACGGACGCCGACAGCAACGCCGACGACGCCGGATGCAGGGACAAGGCGAGTGAATGAGATGCAGTCGCATCTACAAATGAGATCGCTTCCCGCGGTCGGAATTTAGCCTGGGTCCCTCGAGTTGCGAAGCAGACGTCTATCCGCTTACGCCATTCCGACATGGTCGAAGCTGCTTGTATTTGGAGAGGCTTGCATGGACGTACAAAATTCCGCAGAAAATTCACTCCCCCGTCTAACGACGATGAGGGTTTGACGTTAGGAAAGAATTGGAATTCTGATATTAGTAAAGAACCAGAGAGCACAATCGCAGGGCAGTAAAACAACCCGATAAGAAATACCTGATGTGTTTGATAAGGTGGTGTGATATGGGTTCGCGCGCTTCTGAGTTGATTCCTCTGCTGGTGCACTTGATTTCGGAAAGCTTCGAGTTTTCACATCGTTGTCGTTTCGGTCCAAGGGTAGTTGATTTTTTGCTTGTTTCCTTAATTCCATTGCTGCTGTAGCGTTTTGTGTACTATTCCTGAAATTATTGATTGATTGATTGCACGGTTTAACCGCCGACGCAACGCAGGCGATGAGGCGCAGCCGTAGTGTAGGGCTCCGGATTATTTTGACCACCTGGGGATCTTTATCGTGCAGCCGAAATCTCGTACACACGGGCGTTTTTGCTTTTCGCCCTCCATCAGAAATGCGGCCGCGCGGCGGGACATCGAACCCGCGACCTCGTGCTCAGCAGCGCAACGCCTTAGCCGACTATTCCTGAAATTACCTTTCCTTCCAACATCGCCATAGCAGACAACAAATCTATAGCGCTGAAGCGCCAACGGCGAGCTTAGGAAGGTTTGCGTGCCGCAGGCTCGATATGCAGTGCTTTTATTTCCGTACGGCGTCCACAGGTGGCCACACTGGTAATCCAGGGCAACCCTTGCACAGTTTAGCTCCACTAAAAGGACACATCATTATTGTCATCAGTGGGGTAACCCGTTGGAAACTCGAAAGTAGTCGTTCAACTGGGGAGCTGCCGATAAGTGACACTGGGTCAGTGACCTAGCAGTTTCTCTTGTCGCTGACTCGGAAGACAGACAGGCGGAGAGACAGACAGACATGTTTTCGCCTTTAAGGCGAAAACATGTCTGTCGCTCGTCTGTCTGTCTGTCTGTCTGGAAGAAATGCTGTCATCCTTTAAAAAAGATTGTGGGGCTCTAAACCGGCTAGCCATCAGGTACATAGAAGTGCAGCCGATTCCCCCGAGTCGACCTTGCTTTCCAACAGATTATTTCTACGGTATAGATTATGGAAACTTCCATAGGTGTCTCCTTTGCCTTTCCTGTAACAGCTGCTAGTGATCTGAAAGAAGACTGGCCCTAGGAGGAGGAGGAATAAACTTCATTTGTATTTTAATTCTTGAGTCATGGAAATGTGGGGTCTTCTCCGTCCAGAAGTCCCTGGACGGTCGCTGCCTGGCTGCCCTTTCCAACCACCCGAAGCTGCTGGCGACTTTCTTTTATCTTTTTTTCGACAGCTACAGCACTGTATGCAGGTTCGCCTTTTTCAATGCCATAGTAGGGTTGAGTTGACGGTGTTTCCTGGAGAGGGTGATTGCTGCTTTCTTGTTTACGACAACTAGCGCCCCTCGCAGCGCTTGTTTAACTGACTCTGTAGAGACGGTTAACGCTTGTCTGAGCCCAGGTGTGGTTGACGTCAGGTCGAGGAGCTCCTGAGAAAGTCCGTTAGAAGAGCCTGTCGTAAGCTGTCTAGACGACCTAGGAAGTAGGCGATGTCCGCCCCTGTCGGCATACTTCCCAGCGTGACGCCACGGAAGAGTTTAGACATCTTAGTAGGGACACGCAAAAAAAAAACACGGACGCAAGAATTCGTTGTGCAAGTACTACAACAGCAATGAACTCCTAATTATGTTAATTACAGGTAAGCACCTATAGACAAACACATAAACCTTTCCCGTGTGCTTTGGCTTACAGATTATTTCGAGCGGAAAAGAACGCTTTAGAAGCCAGTTAAACGGACACGCGTAAAGCAAGCCGAGATCACAAATTTATTTCAATAAAGCATTTCTATTTAAGGAAACTCGGTATCATTCAGTCGAGTAGAAAACACGCGAGCGCCTACTTATACTCTTGTCATAATGTTTGTGCGTCAAACTTTTCCTGCAGAAATTCAAAATCTACATGTAATCTTATCTGATTCGCACCCATTCCTACGGTGAGCCCCACTGCGAACGTGATGCTTCTTCGTGAAAAGCGCGCAAAATCTGGCTCTTACCAATTGTCCTCTGGGGTATGTCTCATTATTTCCTTGTGTTGTTCGTAAAACAGGTTCTGCTGTCACACGTGAGTCAACAAACACAAACTGCGAACGATTATTATCATCACGATCATCGTCATCGTCGTCGTCGTCGTCGCCGTAGTCTTCGCCCCAGTCATCATCATCATGCCTTCTACTTCTCCCTGTCCATTTTATTCCTCTTGCTCCTTTTTATGGTCTGCTTTTCGTCTATCTGGTTCTTCATTTTTTGGTTCGTATTCTTCTCTTCGTCCTTATATCTCTCCTTCATCAAAATTTCCGGAACAGCATGTCCTACTGACATACCAGTGGAAGAACAGCGGTTGGGGAGAAATGTTTGGAACATTCAATGGCAGTTTATTATTGAAGTCAGCCCGTTTCCTTTCTTTCGCCTGCGTACCCAGGTACAGTGCCACCTCGAAATGTATGATGAAAAAAATATTAGTTAGCACTTTTTACAGCAGGTTTGGAACAGAAGATTTCACCACACTTGACGGGACGCTGCAACACTTCTGATAAACCATTTTACCCTTTTCTCCGTGTTTGGAAGCACTTTGAAAGCTTTAGTTATCGCCAGCAGTGAGCGGCACTGCGTGATTTGCTCGTCGCAGCAGATCCGCCTTCCGTTTCTGCTTTGCCTTGGTGGCGATTTTCTTAAAGTGGCTATCGAATGCGTTTATTTCTGCAACCTAAAGGAAGGCGGACAATAGCCGCTATATCGCTCTAATGACGTAATTCAAGCGCTCAATAAAAGCTAATACGGGAAGGAGAGAAAAAATCTTTTGGGAAAGTTTCTACGTCATCTTATGGGCATACATCAATTTTCGGATGAGGTACCTTGTGACCCTTTTACTGCGAAACAGTATACCTCTACCAGCCAAGGGTTCTGTCGCGACCATAGGCATCAAAATAAAACTCCGCGAACAAAGAAAATAAGTTACTTACTGGCACCTCCGGGAATGGCAGGTGGACCCGTATAGAATAACGGAGCGACACCCCTTCATTTTACGGAGTAAGCTGCGCCCACACGGGGAGACAGGGAGACAGACGGTCACTCTACGAGCACAGCGGCGGGTCTACCACCTGCGCCTATTGAAAGCCCTCGTGTGAAGTGCAAACCGCGTAATTTATGACAACGGCGTTCATGTGGCTTGGATTTGCCGCGAGCGCAACGGCGTCTGGGGAGGGGCAGGGCGATGAGGGCCCTCTTTGGCGGCGACGCATGAAACAAGAGTGAGGGGGATTAGGTAGAAGACATGACGCCACAGCCGTGCGTGCCTCCGTCCCCCTCACACTTCGCCAGACGCTCCTCTCCCTTTTCGTTCTGCCGTCGATGCTGCGTTCGGTTGTCTCTGGTATCACTCACTGAATAACCACTTGTGTGAATTCAAGCGACGTCGAATGGGTAATTGTTGGGGGTGTCGTTTACAGCTTCGCAGTCCAACTCCGTTGACGGCGTGGAATGTCGTTATTTTTTAAGTACTGGATGTGTTTGTTTACTCCAGTCTGAAAGCCTTTAGGGTTTAGAGAAAAGCTGAGAAAAACGTTGCAGGGTTCCTTTCAGTGCTATTAGTCACCATAAAAAAGAATACCTTGTCGTAACAACTTCTCCTCATCTCCTACAATACTTCCTCTCACAGCTAACGATCGCGATTGTCTTAAAATTATATTCCTCTTTGCTTTCTCAAAATGTCAGAGCTGAATTTGAACATTTTGCCAAAAACTCCCTTTTGATATTACGGGACCGTCTGGTACCGTTTCTGAATCAAACAGCGTGGGATGTAATGCTTCGAAATTACCACGAGCGCAGCACTCGTGCCTTCCACGTTGTTGGAGTCTTCGTGTTCACTCAAGATGACATGCACGGGTGATGATGACGCTTGGAGCCATTATAAACATTTTTTGAGGTTGAAATGGTCTGAGCATAATTTGAAGAGTTTGGCCAAAAGAGAGAACTCATTTTTTACATAGAACTAAGATAAATATTCTCTGAAAATAAACCTGGCATTTTCACGGTAGGACTGCATTGATGTCATTGCAGCAACATTAAATCTGGCAAGGTGTGCGTGTTCGACCAACCCGTCTAGACATTCCATTTGTTGCTAAGATCATTACGCTGATTTACCTATGGTTTCGCAGTGCTTAGACAAAACAAATGAGAAAATATAGCGCCTGGTCCTTCCAGATGGACATTATACTTTTTTTGTGTAACCGTCTTTACGAAAAAGAGGCAGGAAGGAAGCAATAAAGCTAAAGCAAAGGCAGGACTGTCACGCACAGAACGCCCACACTTCTTAACGTCATCGTCCCGGACAAGGACTGTCAGCCAACTGTGGTCTAGTTTTCTATCCTACACGTGGGGAAGGGGAACAATGGGAAAAAGATGAAAACAGTAAAAGATGGGAAGGGAAGGTAAGGACAGAGCGTAAAAAGCAACAACAGTAACAAAACAATCTTTTTTGCAAAGGCGCCGCAGGCGTTGGCTGCGCTAATTATTTCGGAGAAGGCCTAGTTTGCCTTATCAAATAAATTTGTGCTCTTGCCCTTATTGGGCAGGCACATAGAAACCGGTGCGGTCGCAAGAATTTGGTGTACGCTATCTCGTCGCGAAAGTCAGTGGCCGGTGTCTTCTATTTCAACATTGTTAAAAGCGGGATTACGAAATAAAAGTTTGCTTCTGCAGCGTTGACAGGGTTTCAAGCAGAGAAACAATTCCAGTCAATTTCAATCATTCGTTTCGATGTTTTGCTACAAAACTAAACCAACCCACAATTACGATCACAAAAGCGTGATCTGAAATGGCAATTCACAGCAACTAAGACTAATTATGCTTCAAGCACTTTCGATACTCATATGTCCGACTTGGCACAATAAATTTTCAGGACCCTGGAGTTTTACCGTAAATTATAAAAAAATAGCAAGTAGCAAACTTATCACTACCTAGGTCAAACATTTACTTGTCAGGACACCATGAAAATAAACACAATGACATACAATGGCGCATTCTGTCTCAGCTCGTGAGTAACCCTCGTACGAGACACCCTGACGATCAATGTTCCACAGGGCTGGGGCAATGGTGCCCATGGCAGAAATGAGACAGCATGACACTGTCTGCAAGGTCTGTGCACTTGCGAAACACGTCGCGGCGTCAGTTTACCCCGCAAGACATTAGGTGCTCGCTCAATTATGGTACTGGCCTGGCTTGGGCAATGGAACCAAGGGTCGATGCTCGGGGCTTGCCTCACGACACAACTGTCTGATCCCAGTTTGCTATGTTTTGTTCCCAAACAATAGGCGCCATTCCGATAGCGATCTTTATTCATTCCTCGGGAGTCCCCTTGTGTCCTTGCATATAAGGAACGCTGTATCGACGCGATGTCGATTCCCTGGTATTGTTAGCTCGGAGTCAACCATTTTGGCAGCTCTTTTTTAAAGTCAGCTTCACTTTTAAAACCCTTGTTTATTGCTGGGAAAGCATTTTTTAGGGGAAATATACGGCATCTTATATGAAATTATGCGGAGACGGAGGCGGGCAGGCGGCCGAAGGGAGATGTTGTGCCGAAGTGAGGAGGATAGGAGACTTTTCAAATCCCACGGACGCAAATAAACGAATACATTAACTATAGCAGCTCGGATGCAATATAACAGTTACCAAAAAAAAGGAGATAGAGGAAAAGTCGTCGAAGCTCGTCGTGCCCATTGGGAAATTACGGTGATTTACAGAAGGCGTCGGTAAGCCAGGAATCTCTGCTTCCACTTTGCGATGCCATCGTTTCTTCGCTTCCCTTCATCTTGTCAAGGACGATATCACCGCCGGGAAGCAAGGACCAGAAAAAGTGTTAGATTGGCAGCTTAGGCAACCACACGAAAGAGTGTCATGTTGGAGCGTCGAGAGGTAGTCTGCAAAACCACAGGAGCGACAGACAAACGGCGTACACAAGAGAACATTACTGCTCCTGGAAGCAGTTACATACCGGAAGGGGAGCCGCTTGCGACGTAAATGGGCTGCTTACGGCACAAATATACGGCCCTATTGCGAATTACAGCGGCATCTAGGAGGCGAGAAGGCAGAGGAATGTATCGGAGGTTGTGTTATACGAAAGAGAACCAGAGAAAATGACACGAAGGGAAGAAAAGTATCGGTGACTTGTCTGGCTTTCTCGCCGCATTCCCGGCTTGACTCATCAACCTTCGTGTCTGATGCAGCGGGGAGTGGGGCGAGACAGGAAACTCGCAATACAAAACTGCTCGTACTGTAAAAACGTACAAGCATCGCATCTGACGCATGCGATTCATGTATTGGACAGCGTCTGTCATGTACCTCCTTTTTCTACATGTTCAGTGCACATGTGTTTAGCGCTGCCAACAAATGAACAGGCAATTTTAGTACTCCCAGCGCAGCGACAACAATGGCCACTCCAGGTTTATGAATAGGCATGAAACAACGTTAGGTTTACAGCAGTTAACGGCGATGCAACACTTCTGATAAACACTATCGTGATTTCCTTCTCGTATAGATTTATTGCGGATGCCATAGTTATCGCCAGCATGGAGCGGCACTGCTGATTTGATGGTCGCAGCAGATCCCCCTTCTGTACTGTTTTGCTTTCGCGGTAGTTTTTTTTAAGTGACTGCTGAATGCGATTATTTCTGAAACTAAAAGGAACGGCCAACTGCCACTATACGGCTCTAATAACGTCATTCGAGCGTTCGAAGAACGTCAAGACCGGAAAAGAGAAAAAAATCTTTTAGGCAAGTTTCAGAGTTAGCCTATGGCGATAGACCAGCAAAATTTAGCTGAGATAGTTTGTGACCCCCTGTTTTAGAACTGGATGTGTTTGGTGAGTACGTTCAGCATGCATTTAGGATTAAGACAAAAGGTCAAAAAATATTTGCAGGGCTTCTTTAAAGAGGAGGGTTTAGTTGGCGGAAGTATGGCACATCGGCGTTCGGCACTGACAACCATCTCCTCCCTCCCACGTCAGGTCATCTTCGTTCCCAGGGACGATGTCACAATGCATTGTCCCCGAATATTAAATTGATGGCGCTGAAAGGATCCGCTACAGCTCTGGTTCCCATCGGCTGGCGTCAAACCCCACTTACGTCACTGGTCCCTGATTGGCATGCCTGGAATTTTATTTTTCTGCATGGTGCAGGCAGCAGCCACCGAGTGTCGAAATGGGAGCGGGGTGCGACGGCATCGATGATCGACCAGACAGACAGTGTGGGGAGGTGGTAGGGATGCTGTCAGCGGAACTACGGCTGGCGACAGCTGCGCTATACGCCAGTTCCGCTTGGCCTTCCCTTCACTTCCCACCGACAATCAAGGGTTGCTGTCTTGCGTGACTCTTCTGTCTACAAGATGCAAACCAGGACTGAACGACTGCGCCAAACGCGAGCTCAGTGTGATTGGTGGCGCATTATATTTGCGATAGGAAATCACTCAGGCTACGCACGCCCGCACGCACGCAAGCACGAACCGAGAAGATGGCCGCACAACCGCAGGTGTAACCCTCGGAACGTAGTGGCCTCAGCTGACCGGTGCCCCGTGCGGCCGCCGGGTGCGACTGCAGCGCTATAGATTCAGCTGGGTGTGCCAGCGCCGAGCATAACTGTTTTAACACTGACATTGGTTCTATAAATGTTGCTCATAGCACCACTACGTGACATGTGGGATGTCACTTCGCGTGCCACTCTCTTAAGAACTGTTCAAAGCGGCCCACCGTTCAGAGGTAATGCTGATTGGCTGCCACTAATAGAGCAGCGGACCTTTGTTGACTGGCAGACTCACCTTTATGCGTGGTAAATTTTACGCTGCTGAATCTTAATATTTCGTATATTGTCAAAGCGAGGCGATAATGAAAAAAGGAACTCTGTGGCCTCGAGGTAAAATTCCACGCGCTGGCGTTGACGGCCTGGGACCGAGCCCAGTGTTTCCAACCATTTTTTGCAGCGCAAGCTACACTACGTTACTTCGGGCAGTCCTCCAGGGGGGACTGGTTTTGCACTTGAGTGCCACAGGTCAAACCACAGCCCCTTCCTCAAGCGCACTGCACAGAGCAGCGTCCCGATAACGGAGAGTAATATGCGGAAGGGGACAGATAGGCGAGGAGGGAAGGGAGACGTGCGCGGGACCCATGTGCGGGACGCGGCGGAGGAAGGCGAGGAGGCTGCCGCCACAGCGATAACCAAACTAACGGGGCCGTCCTCCTCACCGGCTCCCGGCCCGCTCTTTGCGACTGCGAGCGGCGGACCAGCCATCGAGCTCCAGCGCTACGTGGAGCGGTCGCTGGCGGCGAAGCTTCACCTGGTGGAGTTCCGCGGTTGTGACCTGCGGCTCCACTGGCTGCCATCTCATGTCGGTATAACCGGCAATGAGGTGGCAGACGTCCTGGTTAGAGGTGCTGCTCGTCAGGAGTGCGTCCTTGCCTCCCGCGACCTAAAGCCTTTCCATGCTGCACAACCCATCCTGGCGCGGGAGGTGCAGACGATGCACCCGGACCCTAGAGTCATCAGCAGGCCCACGGTCCAGAAGTCCTGCCTGGACCGCATCAGCAGGGACGCCCGCTCCTGTACTCCTCCGCATGCGGCCGATTGCTGCAGCCGTGGCGGACCCGCTTGCGCTGACAAGGCCGCCTGGTCGTCGCCCACATGTGCTGACTGCCCAGAGCCCGAGACCCTGGATCAACTGCTCTGCTCCTGCCGCCAGCTCGATGCCCCGTGAGCAGAGCTTCGGGACGCACTCGAGCGTCGTGGGCAGCCCAGTCACACCCTGCATCGTACCTCCTTTTCCCAGTGGCCCTCAACTCCTATCCGCAGGGAAGCATTCCTACTTGTCCTGGCCTTCCTCGAGGAGACCGACCTCATCATACGGCTGTAGCCCAATGCCTTGCGCCAGCCTTTACGCACTCCTTATCTCTTCTTTTCTCTCCCTCTTTCTCTGTGCCCATTTGTTCTCACCTATCCGCTTTCATTCCTCCCTCTGCCCCTTCCCCGGACTTGGATTCGTATGCTGGTGAAACTCCCAAATGAGTTCAGAATATTGCCAGCCGAAAGAGCAAAAACGCTATTGTGCGTACAGCTTTGCCACTTTCCTCACGCATTAGTGTGTGTCCAGTCATATTTCTTATTTTTATTTTGCCAAAAAGGTCTTTGTAATCCAATTATGCGCCTTGTTTTCCTTACTATTGGTGAATTGGTATCATTTTGGTTGCGTTAGTCTTGGAGCTACCCTTACACCACGCTTAATTAACGTTCTGCATCGTTGGAAGTGGCATTACACCTGTCACGTGGTGGGCGCTGTAGAGCGAAGCATTTCGAAATACGCCACCCGCATGGACGGAGGACGAGTCAACAATATCAAATAGTAGTATTGTGAAGCATTGTGCTTTGTTTCTAATGCACCAGACGCCTTCGAATGGGCGCCGACGCCATCATCTACTATACCCCTGGAGCTGGTAGCCCGTTGCCTAAGGCATGCAGAGAAAAATTAACGTATTTACTTCTAAAAAAAGTTGAGAGAAGTTTTAATTCGAAGACGCCTTTAGCTGTCCTGGCCTTCGGTCGCCATTTTACAGAAGCCATGGCCTCCCATGTCCGGTAGAAAAAATGCTTGGATCTTAGTGGCTCTCTATTTCACGTACACAACACTGCTAAACCCAGGCTGCACCTAGCGGAGATCGAGGATTTCAAAAAGTAATATCTCCACCACACAAACATTTTTTATGCTCTCAACAAATCCGCATACGGGTTGGTATACGTCACCGCCCAGGCAAATACAAGTCACAGAGTTGCGGAGCAGTGATATACCTAGAACGTTTATTTTGCGTTAGAAAAAAAGGGGTGCAGGAAGAAGCGCATCCGGTTACGGTTTTCAACAAAACCAGTCAGGTGAAAATAACGGTAAACCAGTCAGCCCTGATGCGTTTGCAGATGACACCGGGGGTTCTTGGCTGGCCCGTTTTCAGCATCGGACTTGAGGATTTACTTTCCACTGTTTTAACCCCGACAAGGCACAGCCCCGCGTCTCTTCCGGACTTCCGCCGCCATTAACCTCACCTTGACGTCATTCTTCCCGACAGATGTTTCCCCTAAAAACGCCAGAAGTGAGACGAGGTCTACTTTTTTTTGTGCTCAGAGCCGTTATGAGCCCGCTCCAAGCAACCAAAACTGCTCCCCGCATAGGCGTTCTAAGGACGATATAAAGTACGGAGCTGCTTGGAGCTGCTCAGAACTGCTTTGAGAAGACGAAAAAAAAGAGACAAATGTTCTGGGGTTCCATGGTGCGTCGCTCTCAGCGACTCCTCTTGGTATCTTAGCATCTAAGTTGGGATTTACTTCCGCTGTTTTAACCCCGACAAGCACAGCCCCGCGTCCTCTTCCGTTCAAAGCCCTCACGCGCTATCCGGACGGCCGAAGTGCAAAACAATTCATCTCTCCTTGTTTCTTCCTATCTTCCTCTTACACCCCCTCTTCTTCTTTTTCCCTGCATCATACACATCCTCTGCCTTACTAGTAACTCCAATATTTTGCTTTCTTTCTGTTCTCCAAATGCGCCCAGGGAAAGAACGTGGCATGAGATGAGAAACGACGAAACGCTGCAAAGGAAGGGTGGGAGTTACTGCAGGATTAGTGGCTGGGTGATTGGCTAAGGCCCTTTCCGGATTTAGAACGGTGCTAGGGTACGCTGAAGGGAAAAGCAACGGCGTACTCTTACTACATAAAAATCAAAGTACGCGAAAAAAGTACAGTGAGAAGGGGATAGGCGGAGTTATCAAATATCTGTTTCGCTTTTTCATGTTCCATTATGCACCGCGCCCGATATAGGGACAATACATCAACCCTGTTATAAGATTAGTCTCCTTAATTTTGGTTCATTTTTCCTGCAAGAGAAAGATTAATAATAGTAACACCACAGTACGGTCTACATGTACGCCGGAAATTGGTTGCCTTATTACATGAGGTGCGGATTCTTTTGCCTTCCTTTGATTCCGGCCCTTTGCTCTTCATACCCCCGTTTTTTATGTGAATACATTTTATTGTATTTTTTATCCTGTTGTAGTATTATGTTTAACATGCGCGAGGGTGGAACTCTCTGAGATTACAAGTTTTGTAATTGGTCCCCGACGCACCTGCCTTTGTACCTGCTATTTTTTGCTGTGGAGGGATCATACTTTCCCTTGTGACATTCAAATAGAGTCCTGTTTGACAAATCCTAGTGGCGTAAAAGATGCACGGCGCTTTGATATTGAACTGCAAGTTCCAATAAATCCAGCTAGGCAAATTTTTTGATGCTCATCATTCCGATCTTTATCATCAATGAATGAGTGAACGGAACTCTTGATTCATGAAACGATGAATTGATGAAAAAGTTTAGATTAGTGAATGAGCATAAAATATTTATTTAATTATTACAGCAAAAATTGCAACACCCCCACTTGTCTTCTCTCACTTTTCTCCTCACTTTCACGATGGCTAACACCATGAAAGTTTTCTGGTTTCCTTTATATGACAACCAACCCGTGGGTCAAAGAATTGCGAAGCCGCATGCTTGGAAGGCCTTGGCAATCTTGTGTTTACTGCCCTTCTACAGAGCCTTATTATTCAGACAGTGCCATTACATACCGAGCTCACACCCCTAACGCAATAATTTGTGCTTCTATACTCATTTTAGGATGTTTTTTTTTCTTTTTGTCTCGCCTCTTGTGGTAGAAAGTTGACCCCTCACTACTTCCTGCACCCATAGATTTGCTTTACAGTCCCATATTCGGAACAAACTTTATCGTCGCGAATTGGAACGACTAATCAGACGCATAGAAATGGAACGAGGCCAGCAGCTATTATTATATTTTTTAGTCGGACCATTTTTTCGCTAAGGAAGAAATAAATAACATTTTAAATAGCTCTTAGAGCAATCTGATGGCAAAAAGAACCAAATGAAATGGAAAAGAGCAAGCAGAATTTCACTCCATTCGACCCAGCGAAGTTTGTTGACCAGGAGAGCTGTATGGTTATGGTTAGCAATTATGGTTACGACAGCTTTATTGAATCATTCATCACTGCTAAGGCTGGTCACGTGGCTTTAAGGTCCCTGCGATACACACTGAGTGGTGCAGTCGGGGGGGTATATTTGTACACCCAGAGCCTCTACAATAAACTATTTGGAAACACTATGTACACTCGTTTGAAAGGACAATTTGAGTTGTAGCTAGACATGTACTCCATTCTACTGCACGAAATTACTTTGAATCACTTGGAATTACTTTGTAGAACTTCTTACGCGGCTATAATGAATAGGGGGCGCTCTTGTTATAGGAGGCCAGTCAGTTCAGAAAGCAGCAAACTAGACCTTTGAAAGCGGTATTAGAAGGAAAGATGTTGTTGAAAGTATTAGAGAAAGAAGAGTTGGCTTCTGGCCGCTGAATCCTACTATCATCGTCAGTGGCGTAGTCAGAAATATATGTCTAGGGGTGTTATACGCCACCGACAAAAAAAAAAGATAGACTGCGCGGGGCGCCCAAACAATATATGTAAATTTTTCAGCATTTCATAAACTTGATGGGGGGGACGGGGCTGTTCTGGCACCCTAGCACCCCCTAGCTACGCCCATGAACACCATCATTGTATAGCAGTTCCATCAGCCCATTAAAGAAACGCAGTATCTAGAGTGCCGTCCGACGGCACTCCAGCCATGCCTGCCGCGATCAGCTAGACTGCCGTCCGGTGACATTCGAATATTTAAGACAAGGCTAGCACCGGCCAAAACGTCTGTCGCTGTAGTTAAGTTTGAGTTCGGTTCCGAGCATATGAAAACCCCGAATGCTACTGCATTATAGCACACTGCGACATAAAGCCTCTAAGCAAAGTGCAAAACGTAAAGGCGATAGCGGGCAACCTTGCTTTACTGATGAATAAATACGCACGGGCTTGGAAAGGTGAGCATTAACAATTAGGCGAGTAGAGCAGACGTACTCCCTTGAAAACGACGGAACCAACGTTGGCCCGCTCTAACAAAGAAAACAAAAATGAGTGGGAGACACGATCAAACGCTTTTGAAAGATCTATCTGCAGGAATGCGAGTTGCTCATAGGAGTCTTTACAGAACTGAAGGGCTGTTCGAGCAATGTGTAAATTGGTCTGTATTGATAGGACGCGCAGTCCACATGTTTGATGCTGGCCAATAATATGGACATGGCAAACTGCAAACGAGTAGATAATATCTTCGCGAAAATTTTGTTGTCAACATTGGTCAGAGGGATTGGTCTGTAGCTATCCATGCTGACGATTTGGCCTTTTTCTGTAGCGGTAAATCAAGTACTGATAAAGTGATTTCGTTGACAAGCAAATTCGGGTTAGTTTCTGGTGCTAAAGTCAACCTTCTGAATGTGGGGTTTAAGGCTCCGACGCAACGCAGGCGGTCAGGCGCGCCGTAGTGGAGGGCTCCGGATTAATTTTGGCCACCTGGGGATTTTTAACGGGCGCCGAAATCTCGTACGCACGGGCGTTTTTGCTTTTAGCCTCCATCAGAAAAGCGGCCGCCGCGGCCGGGAATCGTACCCGCAACTTCGTGCTCAGCAGCGCAACGCCTTCGCCACTGGCCGCGGCGAAGTCAACCTTTTGAAGAACTCTGGACTTTGGTTCGGCTCATGGGCAACAACACCAGCCGCGTATGCCGGTATCCAATGGTTCTTTGTACCACCTTAATATCCTTGCGTTCCGCTGGACTCCTACCGGACAAAGCACCCGCTATAGGTAGGGGGTGCAATGAGGCCGTTCGTAGTTATTTCGCAGGCTTTTCTCCGCATAACCTTGTCGATTTCTGGAAGGGCCCAGTCATGTCAACATTGTTCTTGGCATCCAAACTGGTCTTAAGTAATGCAAATTCTTCATGGCGCTCGGAGTCACATACAGCGTTTCATCGGTTTTCCGCAACGTTTTCTTTTCATCTTTAAATCGCACATATAATTTCTATGGCTTAGGTTAGTTCTTTGGTGTTTTAAATGATTCAATTGTGTGCGTTCGGTCATGTTATGTTACGTTTAGGATAGGTTGCCTAGCTTTACGTTATCTAGTGCGATGTAGAGCGAGACGCGGAATTTTGTTTGAAAACGCCGGTGGACGTCGCTATAGTAGAGTGCTTATAATGCCGTCGCACGGCACTCTAAACATGGCTTTAAAGACATAGTTTACGTCCCACTATTGCCGCCACGGTTTCTACGGCACAAATATGGTGCTGTGACCAGGATCGAAAAATTTCACAGTTTATGAGCTGAGTGCAGACACCCAACGACGATGACGTGAACGACACGGCTGTGATGGGACTAAACTGCTACCAGTGACCACTGACCGCGGGGGGCCGTGAAGGAGAGCCAAGAAGTTATTCAGGACGCGCAAACGGTTACATGAACCCATGCCCTCAACGACGTTACCGATTCTTGGCGGACGCCTTGCGAGGACCAAAGGAAGAGACGGCTTCGATTCCACCACCATGACCGTTCTCGCCGACCCACAGGTATTAACGACGACGAGCATGGACGTGGAGGCCTTGTACAAACGACGAAACCTAATCCAAAAGGATGCCACTGCGTTGTTGACGTCATCAAATCACAGATGAATGCCGAGACACCGTCACTTGGTAAGTTGAATTTCCTCTAAAAGCCTAAGAAAAAACATGCAATTCTGAAGAAACCGGGCCGTGAAATTGAAGAGATTGTCGACCTGTATGATTTAGCCTTAAGAATTTGAAACCGCAGATGAATTAGAAACTTCTATCCTTTTGACCAATTTTCGAATGAATTGATTGTTTCCGGAATTGCACAAGCATTCAAGCGATGTCATTGCAAAAACAGCGCAGGAAAAACAGACCAGTATCGTCAACAACAACACATCGGCAGTGCAGAATTGTTACCTTCCCTTGAAAAAGGGGGATTTTATGACACCCTTGAAGAAGCTCATTAGTAGGCACCGGTAACGCAACGAACTACTTACTTCAAACAAAACCTGACCTGACAAGGCAGGCGCTTCTGTTGCTTTCCTCAGACAATTTCACTGTGAACGATGAACTTCCTCGAACTCATCATCAGAGCAACAGCAACGTAGCGGGGACACATCAGGAGTCGTCTGGTTAGCGAAAGAAGTTATGATACAAAAAGATAGTTGCAACGAAGGACTCAAGGAAGGCCCACAAACAGCTCAGGTGAGGAGGAACCAGAGCAGAAGAATCGACACCACAAAAAAAAAACTTTGGCTCACCCATGGAGACGCCTGATGTCCATAACAGAGTACGGCATTCAGAGGGGATGGTGTTGGCCAAGGCACAACGTGGGAAATCTGAAGGCCCCGGCGCTAAAATCAAAAACAGGCGAAATCGAGGTAGCCTTAAGATTATCAGGTGCGAGAACCCTAAACCAGAGTCTAGCTAAGCGCATGACAAAGCGCCGATTGATCGGAAAAGATTGGGAGAAAGTGTAACGGCCTCTAGAAGGAAGGTTTCTATAGGCGTGAGAAGAGCGAGCTGGTACGGAATTTCGTCTAAGACACAACAAATGACCCGAAGGTCTGCCACATGAAGCTTCAGGAACATTACCAGGTCGTTATCAAGGACGAGCAGTGGTCCGCAATAGGGGCTTGTGTAGGTCTGATTTCACTGTGCGTATGGGCCCCAGACGGTTGAAGAAAAGATGGAAGCAGGAAGTGCAGTACGGACTATGATAGGGCCGGTAACACGGACAGCACATCGGTTGTAATCATAATCGGACCGCTTGAATGACGTTTTGCCGTTGGCTGCAAGGAGGACAGGGGTGATGGGTAACCGCTGAAAAGTGAACTATTCAGGTTATGTTAAACTTCTCCCTCCATTTATTGCATGGCCAAGAGGATGTTAAAAGCTTTGGGGAAAAAAAGAGGCGGCTATTGACAGCTGCCTCCAACTATCAACAGCAGTTCCATCTGCCCATTAAAGAGCTATTTCATGTCCCGCGACCCCCGCCGCAGGTTTGCAACAGGTGTGAGTAGCATTAAAAATGTTTCCCACGCCTAATGAAAGAACTGAGAGGACAAACTCCAGCTTGTCACTTTTCTAGATGCTGGTGCAGCAGAAATTGCGTAATCTGTGGCCTAAAGTATGAAAAATGTTTGGATGAGAATATGTAAGGAATTATGCGTAGGATAACGCGACGCTTGGAGACTATAGTTCAGTAAGGTGTAAATTTGGGCGATTTGGTGCTTCATTTTGAACGTTCAGTGGCACAAATTGACATGGCGACAACAGATTTTATGCTCGACACAATGGGCAGCCTTTTATCGTGTTGGAATGGAAGTACAATTATGACAAAAACAGATCAAAAGACGTTACTAGTTTCAATAAGCTGTACACCTTACAGACGCCTTCAAGTTAAATAAAAAACAGCTCTATCTACCAAATTGAAGCAACTGCACTAACTGCACATCGCTTAAGTAGGAATGCACAGCTTATCAAGTTCACCACAAAACTTCTACGTTACATAACTCTTATTTTTCCGCCCAATAATACATATCTCCACTAGTGTTAATCGACCAGATTTAGGGGAAAATCCCAAGGTGGAGTAAGTTAAGCGGTCGTCCCGGGTTTGAATCCTGGACCAGGACGAATTTTTCTTCAAAAGCGAAGTTTCTGAGAAAGCTGTATAGCTTTCCTTTGTAGCCGTACGGTGCCATTTAGATGAATGTCAAACTTTTCTTCGCAGAAACTTACTGCAGCTTGGGGATTTCCACACAATCTGGTCGACTAACACGTGTCCTTCACTTTGAGTTGTTGATCGATTCGCTCTCGCGCTACAAACGTCACTTTTGGAAGCGGATAATGTGGGTGATGTGCTGTATCGAGGCATTCAGCTTTTCTACAAGAATATTTGCTACACAACTTGTCGTCAATCGCGTTCTCTCGAAGCCAGTTCAGATCAGGTCATCTGTTTCACAGGGCTGTCCTCTATCGCCGGTACTGTTTGCACTGTACATAGAGCCTCTTTGCCTTAGCATACAACAGAGCCAAAGGGTACGTGGGTTTTCGCTAGCGTCAAACGAAATTAAAGTTCTTCCGTTTGCTGATGACATCGCCTATTTTTGTGCTGACAAGCGTAGTGTTCACGAAGCCCTTATATTGACTAAGGAGTTTTCTGACTTGTCTGTAGCGTCCATGAATATGGAGAAAAGTAAGGGGTTTTGGTTTGGCCATTGGGGAACCAAACCTTCCAAACTGGCAGGTATTAATTGGGACAACACGCCGCTTGAGTACCTTGTCACGAATTTGCACCAAATAAGGAACTCAGGGCCACACTGGTCTTCAGCAATCATGCATGTCAAGCGCGCCTCGCAGGCATGGATGGGAGAGGACGTTCTGTATTTGCCCGTGCGCAAGTCGGCAATGTCTCCTTGGTGGCAAAGCTTGTTTATGTGATTCAGGTACTGCACTGTGCGCGGGCTGAAAGTCCCAGGCTCTACACAGAGTATTGCTACCCTTCGTGTGGGGATCTGAATGGGAAGCCATGCCGCAGGGATAATTTTGTTCTTCTTGTAGGGTCTGGTGGTGTTGGTTAATGGCATTTGTTTGTGCACCACTTGTGGTCTCGGTTTTTCTTCTGCAAGTTGGCAGAGCATCCGCTTTTACGTACCATACTTCAAGAGCGCATAACTTACCATTTACCTTTTCTCCTTGTTTCTACGGGTGAGGTGAACAAGAATCCGCCATGGGGTTTTCTAAAAGAAGTTGTGGATGCTTTTCGTTTCCTCACTGCGCGGTTTTCTCTGGACTACCTGTTTAGTCTTTCAAGGAAGGCTATGACGAACACTTAAATTCGTAATCTATTCCCCGTGCCTCTTTAACGCCTTTCCTACTTGCAGGCACCATAAAAATGATGTTTTAGACCGTGTCAAGCGTATGTGCTTGCCCAAAATGCCAAAGCGTTTTTCTTTAAGCTCCATTCGCCAGCGCTTCCAGTTGAAACATGGCTGTGCGAAAAAGGAATGTCGATGCCTTGCTCATACAATTGCAGCTTTTGCAACTAACCAGAGACTATTGACCATTGTTTTATGCTGTGCCGTGACGCGGTGTTTTACTGGGACGTTTTGCAACGGACACTTAAAAAGGACATTGACATCACCCCCTACACCATTCGCTTCTTGCCGTTTGAGGGCTTTGATCGGGTGCCATATAACGTTTTTGTTCTCCTAGGATTGTTTAGATTGTGGAAGTGCCGCATGACTGACCGGCATGCGGAACCCCCTAGGCCGACCAAGTGCATTTTTCGGGAACAGGCTGCGTTGGTACGGAGCGTTTATGCAGCGCAGAGTGATCCACCGGAGTGGCTGCATCTTTTGGATGCGTGCGTTTGCTTGCGTGAGTTTTGAAATCGTGCCGACCTTTGTTAGACTGACGTGCGTTCCCTTTGCTGTCTGTTAGTGTTTATATTGCATGCTAACTGTCTTCTCTGAGTTTTTTTTCTGAAATTTCCATTCATTAAAGAAAAAAAGCCTCCGGGTTTGCGCAGTTGGCAGAGTGACTGCTCTGGTTAAGCGGTGGTCCCGGGCTCGAATACTGGACCAGGACAAATTTATTTTCAACTGCGAAGTTCTGAGAAAGCTGTATAGCTTTCCTTTGTAGCCGTATGGCTGCATTTAGGTGAATGTCAAACTTTCCTTCGCAGTACCTCCACTAGGGTTTCATCTCCACCGCCAGCTATTTTTACCTTCGTTTTTCTAGATTTAAACGTTACTCACGTACTCCCCTTTCTGACTCCGATTTTCTTTTTCAATCCTGAGATATTGGATTTCTTCAGGGCGGTGGAAAATAGATAGGAGGAGAGATGCGGCTTGCTGGTGTCGCTATGAATCGCCGTGTACAGTAAAGGCTATCCCATGTGCTCGCCGGGGCTACGACTAGCAGAAATATACATAAAGACCCGAAAGGTTTCCCTGCCGGGGGATGTTACACCGTCCGTCTTTTTAATCGCCTCGCTCGTGACGTACTCGATCAGATGGAGGAAGAGGCGTGAAGGACGAGCTGAAGTACTTCCAGTTCCAGCGGGAACACTGCCGGACTAGCGGAAACAACGGAAGTAGAAAAATAGTGGCGGAAGTAATATGGCAAACGTGTGTAAAAACAAGCGAGCGACACCGACATTCAGTACTGATGTAGGGCTACGCAATATAGGGAAGACTCTAAAATGACGATGCAGCCCCAAAAGGAAGTGTGTGAGGAGTATATAAAACACGTACATGTAAAGTAAGAAAACAATGCCGGTAAGAAGAGGAATCAGCCCCAAATTTCCGGCCTAGCAATTATTAAAACTGGCGTTGCCCACATCGACAAAAAAAGTGCGGTAGGTGTTTCAAAAAGGACATAGAAATGCGCCGCAACGTTGAGGAGACGTTTTCGGGCAGCTGTAAGAAAAACAAAGACTAAAAGACAAAGAAAATATTCAGTAAATAAAATCTCGACCAAGAAAGAACTTCGACATCAAATGAGAGTGCGGGAACCCTGAAAGCTATTGTATATTAAGACATGCTTGCCGTATATATTGGGCGAATAAAGTGCGACGCGGCAAGGGTGGAATGGTGAATAATTTCAAATAATGTTAAAAGTTCTCCTTTGTGCCCATTTAAACTCCGCGCCACTTCGTGTGGTCTTCCTGGTAGAGCTGAAGTTTTTTTGTTGGGGAAGTCGACATGACTCTCACTATACGTCTTATTACCGGGGAACAGATCTCTGTTGCCGGTGTATTTTTATTCCGAAACTTTGGTTTTTTCTCTGCTTGGACTCCCAAAGCAATTGCGATGTGGACCTTTGCCTACACCCCATCCACAATTGGCACTCAAGTCAGAAGCCGAGGGTATAACTGCACATTTTCAATCTCTGCCTTGTACTCAATCTTTTTCTCTTTATGATGATCTTGATGCCTCGCGTCTGTCTCTGACTTTGTTTCTACATTGTTTTAAAATTGTTTAACAGCACACACCGTGAAATGATCCTTCGTTATAGAGCGTTCCTGGCGCAAACAATGATATTGCCAAATACCATGGGTCGCGAACCAGCTTTGGACTCAACTGGAATATAAATGAAAACTTCTATACTGGAAGCATCCAAGAAAGTTCTTCATCCTTTTTAAATGTTTTTTGTTCGGCTGTAATACTACGATAAGATACAGGTGTCTCGCCTGAATTCAATGAATTTGCTCCTGCATCCAAACCCCGCTGAATTGAGTCGGCAAAAAGCCAGTTTTCAGAACAATGGAACCGTTACTGGGTCGGTTATAGAAAATATAATTTGGTTTATTCCTTGAGCGTTTCACCCTCCCAGACGGAACGTGGGTGATTTAATAGCCTTTATTTAGAGCAAGCGCTGACTTCGTGGCGCCCATCGGTGAGGGGCATTCTATTGGGCTTTCTACCTGGGCTTTCCTTGCCATCTCTGTCTTGGCAATCGGCTGGTGTTAGGTTGTGAATTCGACGTTGTTAGGCCGGCCCGGCCACAGTTCGTGGGTTGATAGGAATAAGGGGCTAAAGGGACCCTGCAACACTTTTTTCAACTTTTTTTCAGAATCCTAAATGCTCGCAGAACGTAGTAAACCAACACATCCCCTACTTAGATTTGGCGGTCACCAAAAATTACTCCTCTATGCCCATCAGATAACACAGAAATTTGCTCAAAAGATTTTTCTCTTTTTCCTAGTATACTAGCGTTCTTCGACCACTGTAATTACGTCATTATAGCGGGGTAGAGGCTATTGGCCGGCTTTCCTTCAGAGCAATGTACGCATTCGGTAACCACTCAAAGGAGAAAGCTGCAAACGCAAAGCAGAAACGGAAGGCGCATCTGCTGCGACGAGCAAGTCCCGCAGTGGCGCTCCGCGCTGGCGTTAACTGTAGCTTTCGCAGAGCTTCCACACGCGAATGAAATAGTGAAAGTGTTTATCAGAAGTGTTGCGGAGTCCCTTCAAGGATGGCTTGTTGTGGCACTGTAATATCATGCGGTGGAGAGTGAAGGGTAGGGGAAGGGTTTTCAGGCGGAGGTGTAGTAAGTGGGGTACATAACTTAGGGAATGATGCCTTGAAAGTTGTAATTACTTCGTAGCCCGCGAAATATTGTCAACTCGGTACAGCAGATCGAGCTGAGGTCGTGCATGAATTATAGCAATTGGTAAAATATTTTCATTTTCAAAGAAAAGAACGCGTTGTGTTTCAACCTGTTATATTTTCTGCCTCCCAATACTGCTTGTTATACCGATTGCGCGTCAGCCATATGCGCTTAACTGACCTCTGAAATCTGATGAAAACAAAAGCGCGCTGCGTTACAAAATTTTGTTGGGCCGACGCAACATGGTGGGAGTAGTATCAATCACAAGACAGGGATTATCTCTGTACACTTCTCAAACCTTTATCCAGCGTTTCTCGGTAAATTCCTCTGAACGCTCGCATCGCGAGATATGGAGATACCCTTCGATAGCGGTGAGGAAGGGGGTGTGGACGAAGACAAGAGACAAATTGAAGTCGTGCCGGCGTGGCATAGAGGGCAAGACGTTTTATTCGTAACCACCAAGAGATAGGTCGAACCGGCAGAGTAAAGCAGTTTAATGCAGAGGCCCGCATAGCCCTCCGCAACGGCGTGGTTTGTCGGCCCACTCACTTCACGGCGAAGTGCGTTCTAAAATGCGTCCTTTGACAAAATACTTCGGTTGCAAAATTGGCGGCTCGTCAAAAAGGATCCGTCCTCCTGGTCTCTGGAAAAACAGTTGTCGGAAAGCTCTTGGGAGCTACTTTCTCTGAACTTTTTGCCTCCAGTGTATCGAGATCTAAAGCGGGCGAATTTACTTAATGTTTACTTCATAGTTGAGTTGTATCTTTTAACGGCGAAACTGTTTAGCAAATCGTTGGTTTGTGTGTCCCCAGTTAAAAATACCAAGAAATTTCCGAACGCTCGTGATCGCGTGCCCAATGGCGCCCAACCAGCAGTTACAAAACTAAGAAAATGCCGATCGCTCGTATGTGCGTGCTTCAAAACGACCACCGCGCGTCCCCGGTGCACGTTTACTAAGCGAAGCATGCCCATTTAGGGATATTGGCCAAGACTGGCCAAAATGAAACTGCAGCGTTCGTCTAGATCGTGGTAAATTTTAACTTGCTCGTAACGAGAAATACACGTCATGGCGAATGCGCTCCAAGATGATGTGATGTCCAATGATTATCACTTCCGAAGACTAAAAATAAAAAGTACAAGAAGCTCACACTCATAGCCACAATGATGGAGTAAAGGTCACTGCGGCAGTGAAGAAGAAGCAAGCCGGCTGCAATTGTGGACTTAAACCGTCGTTATGGTCATGGAGGTAGCGTACAGCTTCGCTACCTTCAAGTCTTACGCGTCAGTGTGAGCTTCTCTCATTTTTTGTCTTGACGGTTGTCTCTGATCCCCATCGCACTTTCAGGATAAACGTGGATGTCCCTATTGTGTGCCGGTGTTTGTTGAATTCAGGCGTTCGCCGCACGTGGCACCTTGAGTAATCTTTGTGGCGGTATTTGTGACACCGCGGATCTTGAGCCCCCAACAGAAGCTGTAACCTACCGTGGTGATGTGTTTTCAGGTGAAGTTCAGAAACCTCAAACGGTGGCCGTCGGAGCCCAGGTCAAGCTCCTGCGGATGGGCTCCCTGTTTGTTTTCCAGGCAGGGAGTTCCGGGACCCCTCTCGGTATCAGGGTAACCCGGGCGAGGAAAGTGCCCCCGTCCGCTGCTTTTTCTAATGCCATATGGTAAATCGAAAACTCCCCTCTAAGCATGATCGGGGGCTGAAAGGGGTCCGCATCGAAGTATCCATTCCACCACTTTTTGCCATCAACCCCCCGAAACCAGGCAACAACCCCCGCCTTTTGATAGTTGAATCTTTTGACAAATCCAAGCCTCTATCTTCAGAATCCTTGACAATCCTTGAGGCCATCCCTGGCAAGGGATACAATGATAAAAAACGAAGTAAAAAACTAAGAACTGCTGAGGTCTTAGTTGAGGCCAACACGCAGCAGCAAGCCACAAGTCTCATCAGCCAAACCCACATTGCAGACCTGGATATTAAAGTCACACCCCACAGCAGCCTCAACAGCGCCCAGGGTGTGATATCTGAGCCAGATCTCCTAACCGAGAGAGAGACCGATCTGCTCGAAGGCCTGAAAGACCAAGTCATTACAGCAGTAAGGCACATCGTCATTAGGAGAGACAACAAAGAAATGGCCACCAAACCACTGATACTGACTTTTGACCACTGCACACTGCCCGAGCATGTCAACGCAGGTTTCATTCGGTGTTCTGTCTGGCCTTAGATCCCAAACCCGCGGCGCTGTTTTAGGTGCCAGCGGTTCGGGCATGGTACCAACTCCTGTAGTGGCAGAACATGTGCCAAGTGCGCCAAGCATGATCATCTATCCAGCAACTGCCCTGCAACCAACTTCGCCTGCCCGAACGGCCATGGTGCACACGTGGCATACTTTCGCGCTTGTGAAAAGTTTCAACTTGACAAAAAAATCATTAACGTAAAGATAAGGGAAAACAAGCAAACATTTGTTTCTTCGTTTGGGTTTACATAGAATTTGGTGAAGCAGAATGGATGTGAGAAATGCGGATGTTAATGCAAACTAGGTGGGCAACCACTTTGTAGAGCACGTGTGTAACGTGCGCGAAGTTTTTGTTAAGCTGGAGTATGATGATGTGATCACCGCTATGAGCGAACTAGCTGTTATAAAAGTTCACAGAAATATAACCGCCAGCTAAAAGTGCGGTGGTTTTTATGTATGGTTTGTTGTGCCCAAACGGCAATAAAGAAAAAAAATCACGGTCGTATCCCCACGGGTAGGACGACTGACGCTAACTCTGACACTAACTCTGTCTCACACGCAGGCTCGCATCCCCCCGGTGCCTGTGCGATTTTTTGCGATTATAAATGCTATGCGCATAGACGCGGACAGACATTCTCCGGTCGTAAGGTGCTCCGCACCTAAAGTTAGCATTTAGATAGCCCCAAGAAAAAATGCTCTTAGGCGAATATGTTCTTTGCGCAACAGATATTTGCGATGGGCCCGGGGGAAGACTCGTGAAGGTAATTACCCTGAAACAGTTTGCATTTTAAAATAAAACGCAATAAATCCGATTATGAAAGCACGGTAGCGGTACGAAAATATATATTTGCCGCGAGTGCTCGCGCGTTCACAAATGGCGAAAGCGCACTAATTCACTTGGGCAACACTAACGACGCGTTATTTTTGCTTTGACCGTGATGAGCTGCCCGCTCTTGCCCTTATGCTCGGCTCTCTGTTCATTCATTCTGAGGGCTAACGACGGGTCGTCGAAGTTATTACCGCCGAGCACTCCCGCGATAAGAAACTAATCGTGCAGAAGGGGGGGAAGAGGGCGGCAAGAACCCTCCACGTGCTCAAGTTTTCTACACTTGTGCAAGGGCTCATACCTTTGTTTATTGTATTTGTAAATGCTAACGACACCCACAAGCTATTCTCAGTTACTCGGTTTAATGGTTAACACGTGCCAGTCTTGCAGGAAGGAAAAAAAAAGAAATGGACAGTGTGCTTTAGGGTTGTTCCGCACCATTATGTTTTCGAAGACTTATGACCAACGCGTAACTTCGACAGAATAGGAAGCCCCGTTTTCGAAAAATGACTGGCGATGTCATAAACTAATTGTTGTGTATTTTATGCTGCGAAACGTTGTCCACCTCTACTTCATTTTTTTTCCTTCCGTTTTTCCTAAGAGTAATGTGGTGTCCGAGATAGGGTGAATCTTGACCCTAATGAACCTCGGAGGGGATGAAGGGAGAGTCCGCATAAGCGGAGTTTCGCTCGCAGCGAACTAGCTTTAGCAATGTGTCATTGATACGGGTATTGATGTTATGCACTGCGCAATATATTTTTATGCTGGACGACTTTCTGGGTTGAGTTATTCAAGGAGCAAGAGCGGTCATGTGCATCAGCTCCGCCCCCTGAGCATCGGATTCATGTGTACTTCCCGCATGAAAACCGGGCTCGTGTTGTCTTCAACCATCAAGACCTATTTCTCTTACCCACGTGTCCACCAGTCTCACTGCTACAATTCTAATATACCGTAGTGATATCCAAGACGGCAAACACTCCTACCTTCCTTCAAGTGAGCAGGAGCTCTCTCTGTCTCTCTCTCTCTCTCTGATAACAGAACTTTTCATGGCACTCCCCGGTTAGCGATAATAGGTGCTGGGGCTTCTTCCGATGTCCTTCGCCGCTTAGTGAAGAGAAAGATCTTGATGCTTATGCCACTCGAACATTTCTGGAGTGAGAAGCAAGATCATGCTCGTTATATCACTTCCTTCATTAATGTCGAACGACGTTCGGATCCTGCGCTTTCTGTGCCACTCACCACATTACGAAGGAAAGAAATCGTTATCCTGCTCCTCAACGTATTACTGTACCCTTATCGTATTTTGCCCCGCAAGTTTTCCTGACAGTGATTTGCTTTTCCAGATGCGGTGAAAATAGACCATAGTGAGCCTAAAACAGAGTCCCTGACAGAAATTGTCGCCGCGAGCCTGGGGGTAAAGACAGGCAAAACGAATTGGCATCGCTTTGTGGCCAATATCCTTGCCGTATGTTTTAGTTTAACGGCTGATAAGTCGCAGTATGAAATAACGCTTCCCACTGCCAAAAAAGATGCTGCTCACGCTCAAATCCGCATCACAATGCGCAATCGTATACAAAATAATAATTCGGTTGGCATTTTTCGTCTTCTGCCTGTTGCAGTATAGCCCTACCTCGACTCTGTCGCCCAGTACCTTCCCAGGCGGCACAAAAAGTGTTTCCCATGACCGGCCCGTCTATGGCCGCTTTCTGGCATGTCCGGCCAGCATCCAGGTTCTGGCAGCCACTGATCATACGTTTAGCAGCCAACATTCGGCCACCAGCACTTCGACGTTTCTTCAGCCGCCCGTGTTCAGACACACAACGGCAGGTACCCGGCTGCCAGATATTCAGTTCACTTTCGGCTGCCGATGTACAGAAAGAAAACGGCCGAAGTGCGGCCTTAGGACATCCGTTTTTTCTTTGGGAAACGGTGCTCAGCCGAAGCACGGCAAGCGACCCGCCCCAGAATATTCGTATTCTTATGGCAGTTGGTGTTCGAAAGGAAACCGGCCGGAGCACGGCTGCCGCGCATTCGCTCTTTCAACTGTGAACCGCGCGTCCGGCGGCAGAATATTCGTTTTCTTCGGGCAACCGGTGTTATGTTGGAGACCGGCCTACTTACGGCCCTAGAATGTACGTTTTTCATTCGGTTAGCGGTCCTCGGCCGAATTACGGCAAGCGAACGGCCTCAAAATATTTGGCAACCGGTGTTCAGGAGGAGACCAGCCTACGTAAGGTCTCAGGTTATACGTTATTCTTTCGGTAAGAGGTGTACAGCCGAAAAACGGAACGCGTCTGGGCGCCGAGAATTCAAGCACAGACGTGTTTGGAAGGAGACTCGCCAGTGTGGGTCGGGTTTTTTTTTTTTTCGGTGAGGAAAAAGCCGTTCGGGAGCCTAGCGATGCAGTCGCGTTTAATCCGCTCGGTGTTTTCTAAGTTTTAAATGAGCGAACTTCTTTTGTCAAACAGTAATGAGTGGTTATAGGTGAACGGGAAAGGTGCAAGAACTCGCTGGACATTACCAGGTAACCTTTTAGGCTATCGGAATGCCATTTATTGCCACCAGAAGACTGTGCCACACGGACGGGTGAGCTAAGCCTCGCCAGTCATAGCCGCTACCCCGCTTCGCCAGCCGGCTTCGTCGACGCATCAGCTCGAGGCTATTTGCCCCCTCAAGAAATGGAGAGCATTGGAGACATCGACCCAGCAGAGATGTCCGACTCAAGATGTCGGTGGTTCAACGAAAATAACTGGCCTTAAAGGGCGTCAACAAGCGGCCATCATGCAGGAGCTCAATGGGTGCCATCTCAAGTACTCCCCACCAAAGAAATGCAAGGGCGCGCAAAAGCTTGAGTTTTCGGCTATTCTTCTTACAATAATACTGCCGAAACAAATTTGCACTATTTTGTCTGTGGTAAACGTAGAAGAAGCTAAGCTCGTGCTCGCCTTCGTGCTCTGCACGGTTACTTAATCGGATTTTTTATGACTGCCTATTTAAAAGCAAGTGTCATTTTAAATTTGCGATAACAACAGAGCCTTGTCAATGACGAAGCCTGGATGTTAGATTACTTGTGGTGTTGGAAGGATGAGCTTAGCTACACTTGGGATATCACTCATTTAGTTAAACATAATCGCCAGCATCGTAGCAAACACGGATTTCATCAGGTTTTTCTTGCTCAACGCAGATTGTTCAGTTCAGGCACGATTTGGCTCTAGCAATAGATAATCTTAAAGTAGTTGACTGTATTTTCTTGGACTGCAAAAAAGCATCTGACGGTGTTTTATATGAGCTTCTTCTTAGTACATTGCGGTCTATAAAGTGAATGAATCGTTTATTGAATGGATAGCCCAGTATCTCTCTCTAAGACAGCAGTCGGTCGCTCTCAATGGTTGTTCGTCCGGATATGTCCCCGTGATCTCAGGAATTCCCCAAGGCTCAGTTGCGGGCCCTCTTTTGTTTCTGTTATACATAGATGATATTACTATTGACCTCAAATGTTTGTTAAAAACGGTCGCGAATGACTGTGTAGTTTACAGAGCGGTAGCGAAGGCTCGTGATTCCGAATACCTGCAGCATAATTCGAATTTAATAACATCCTATTGTGCTGATCCAGAAGAGTCGTTGAATGTTAAAAAGTGTGTTAACGTGACCTTTAGAAGAAAACCTTCATTCCAATTGAATACGTATACCGTAAATTACGCTGCTTTAAGAACGGCCGGTAAATATAAATAACTAGGAGTGTATTTAACTAGAGGTTAGAGGTTAAACGGCACGTTCACAACATAAAAGTTACGGCTGCACGTGTTTTTGTCTTCTGGGGCAAAATTTCAGCGAACCTCAATTTTACTTAAAAGAACAACCGTATTTAACTCAAGTGCGCTCAGTGTTGGAGTACGCATGCGTTCGTGGTGATTCCTACACCGTAGAGCTGGTTGATACGCTCGAAAACATACGGAACGGGGCAGTGCGATTCGTATTAGGTAATTGGTACTGTCAACATAGCATGAGGGAAAGTAAAAGTATGGTCAGATGTGAAAGATCATATACGAAACCTCAGGGTGAAATTTTTTCGTAATATCTACAATTGGAAAAGTGGAATCGAAGGGGAGAAGTATATCCAAGCGCCATTCTACATATCCCAAAGTGGGACCGCAATCGTAAAGCAAATTATTAACTTTCCTTTAAAGCTGATGCTTTGCCTGATTCATTTTATCTTAGATCAATACGAGAGTGTAATTATCTTCCATGCATGATTTTATCCACTGTTGACGATTTTCACCGCGCTTTGTAGAATTATTTTATTTGGTCTCAAATTTGATGCTTAGTATTATGTATCTCCCTGCTGTAATGCATGCAAAGGCGAAGCCGGTATCAAATAAATAAATAAATAAATAAATAAATAAATAAATAAATAAAAAAATAAATAAATAAATAAATAAATAAATTAAATAATAAATAAATAAATAAATAAATAAATAAACTTGCGGAGCCGCAAGTTCGCCCTCGACGGGTTGAGAGCCTTATGTATTCAAACTCAACCAATGAAATATTTATTGTTTTATTCATTGCAGTATGTAAGGTTTGCTGTATGCATACTACCGTTGCTATGTTATCGGTCAGAGGGATACAACTGCAGCCACCTGAAGCAGGGCATCATTCGCAACGCGACTACAATTTTTTTTAACAAAGTACGACATTAAAGGAAAATGAAGTTCTTTTGGACTATTAAGTGGTGTGCACGTAACTCGTGAAAACAACATTTAAAATAGATTGAAAATAAAAGTTCTTGTTCGATCTATCCTAGGATCAGCCCTTGAAAGATCATCAGAAAAGTTGATCGAGTAGAAAATTTCTTTGCAAGAATAATGGTCAAAAACTAAACATAAGTTTTGCGCGAAAGAAATTATGTTGAATGCTCCTGAGTGTTTTGTGGAGTACCAAAACGCTTCGTAAAGGCATTCGCGCATGTTTTATATACAACTAAACTTGTCAAGCAACTGTTGTAAAAATGGTTGATTTAGTCAGAGCATGGAAGTGTTCAGGAAGATTGTCCTAAAAGAAATTGGCTAAAAGCGACACTTTCATCTTTGTGAAATTCAACCCACTAAAGTATGCACCTTCCGCCCCCCCCCCCCCCCTCCCTACCCTCCTTCCGCGTTTATTACAGGTAAACCACCCCACAGAAGATATCAAGTCCTGGACAATACATCCATTCCAGCTGTGCAAAATAAGGAACATTTTCTGCATCCGACAGTAAAAGAGGCATAGCAATTAAAGGAACGACAATTTGTGAGCACTGTTTAATAAATGAATTTTGCTGTCAACTGACGCTGATAATTAAGCAAGGCTGGGCTGAAGGCTGGACGACTGGTGGTAGCGTGCGGGCTCACTTTGATGTGGGCGCAGTGGACCCAAAATGGTGGTTTTGTGCTGCTGCACAGCGCGACGGAGTCACCTGCTTGCGCTGCATGCAGTAGTCGTCCACCGGCCTCAGTACAGTTAACGTACTGTGGCTGAACTCCAATGCCCGTAGCATGGCCGAAGTTCCGGCAGCTTTAGTCCGGCTGGAGTCCGACAACCGCATCTCGGCTGTCCTCCGGGGGCCGTACTTCGGCCGCACACGGGTGGCTCTGGAATGGCCGGAGCCCTACGGCGGGAATCTGGCCGTGTGAACGTAAGCCGGTCGACCGGCCGACGGAGACTGGCCGCTGGATAGGTATGGGAGTACGGCCGTGTACGGCCAAAAGGCCCGCATTTGGACAGGGGCCGAACGCGTCTGCCAGAAAAAGGCCGGACAGAAAATCACCGGCCAAAGTACACCGGCTTAAGTTAAGCCCTACATTCCTGTGCTGCCTGGGTTTCTGTGAAGGTTTGACCAATGTGGACCGGAGGACAGACATTCAAGGCTGGTGGATATAGAGCAAGGGTTTGGTCGCATATAAAGATGGGAAGGCTTTTTTTGTGTAGGGCTAGTTGTAAACTCTTTTAAAAGAAAATTGCACTGGGTATTTCTCACAACGATGGACACACAGCACAAGGATGGACCCTTTCCCAAGGGTATAAATGGGAAAGGTATAAACAGGCCAGGAGGGTTGAGTTAGTGAAGGGTATGAGGCACGGTATAGGTTCCGCGAAGGGAGCGGAGGGGTGATGGGGGAAAGAGGGGGGGTAGTCTCGACGGTTGAAATGAATTATTACATTAAACAAAAATCTCACATGCCCGGAATCACATGTCTAGCGCAGAACCCACTGCATCAGTCGTAGTGATCCTACCAAGATCGCCATGGATTCGGTAGCTGTTATTCCGTGCAAAGAGGAAGAATGGTGGTTACCTTCAGTGTTCAAGTAGAGACAGTGCCAGCCTTTGCATGGCCAACCCCCCCCCAGTTCAATGCCATTGACATTTACACTGATTGTCAACGACGATGCACGACACCGCCTATGAGGGACCGAACATGGCATGCCAGCAATTCCCATTGAAAATCTTGTGACGCGACAGGTGGTTTTATGCAAGCAGCGTTGCTGGGGGTAACGTGAGGTTCATGTGGCTGCGGTGGTGTTACTCCCCACATGCGGACCATGTGAGGAGCGTGTTTTTTTGAAATGAGATAAATGCACGTGAACAGGTATTTTAGAAAAACGCAATTTTGTTTACCGACCAAATGCAAGGCGGTCAAGTAACTTCTCCTTGCTGACATGTAAAACATATAAGATAGCTAAGAGAGCGTAGCATTTAGACCAAGTCACAAACTTTGCTTGTTCGTTAAATTCCGTTCCGGCAGATTTGGCTCGTTTTGAAAAAAAAAAGCTTTTGTTGTGTATGCCCATCTCATCGCTGTTTCTCAGCGTAAAAATGGATTTGCTCCGGCATTTTGAAAGGCAACCCGATAAATTGTTAGTTTTCAGAAACGTTTCTACTATAAATATATAGAAGGTACAAATCACACTTTATCCCAACTGTACAACAGATTATTAGAATACCTTGTAGGATGAAACGCGATAACATGCTTCAACTGTGCCAAAACAAAAACTCTACTCGACATCTCACTCTTAAAGGCAAGTATACACGAAATACTGTCTGCCTGCCTGCCTGTCCGCCTACCTATATATTCAAGCTGCTGGTACGGATAACTGGTCAACGACTCTTTGAACACGAAGTATATAACTGCAGGACGCTTCGAAACTATTAAAACTGGTGGTATGCCTCATGCATCTCAGAGTGTTAACAACAAAGAATACGTTAGGCATATTTGAGGCAAAACCTAAGTGGAGAATTGATACTAGTAGCCTACTTTTAATGAACCGTGCACGCTGGATTACATTTTACAAACAGCGAGCGCCTTAATGCAGTGTCGAAGAAAGGGGAGATAAAAGCAAACACTAAAATAGAAGATATCGGCATAAGCTGTCCAAGCACAATAGAAATAAAAGTTGATCAGATAGAGCGCCAGGAGTGCAAACGTGGGGAAATTTAATTCAATGGTGCAATCCTTCATTTTGTTCATCATGGAACGAGTAGGGAGGGGAACAGCGCGAATGATGACAGAAATAAATGTTACGTTGAAGGTGTAGCAAGGACTTTCATCATTAGTGCCATTCACGTTGTCGCCACGTCTTCTGTCTGCAGTGTGAAAGATTCGACGAGTGCTTTTATTCGTAAGCTTAAATTCATTCAGAGCGGAGATCAACGAAGGGAAAAGTCGCGACCGGTAATTAAAGTAAAAGCAGAAAAAGGGAAAGAGTATCTGCTCAATTCGCTGCAAATGTCGTCGAAAGTTAGGTTGTCTTGGGCCTCTTCAGCCGCGTAATGAATTTCTTCGCTCCGCCACCCGCTTCTCGCGCTCTTTCCATCTTTTGGGTCATCCCACGAAACACGCAGAAAGTTTGCTAAAGTCAAATGAAATTTCCTGCGTTCCACTGCTCGCGCCATCTAATGGAACCTTGTGTTACTGTTGAACTTAGTACACTGTCACAAGGTGTAATCGCACAGAGATGTGCTTGTGTTTGGGTCAAAAAATTGTTTTGAATGCGTATTTTTCATTTGTTTCTGCAAATATTGAGCAAATATTTATTTGTACCTAAAACAACACTGCCTAGTACCAGTTGAGCATTGAGTTTTTGCCTCAAATATGTCTAAACAATCTTTTTCTGAACGATGTTGACTTGCATGAAGCATGTTTTGGTATTTATGTGTTTGGAAAGGTTTTGGCTGTATAAAATTTTCCCTCAAGAATTTTTTTTTCACCATTTGCCCGCCGGCTAAATCGAGGAACAGGCAGACTGACCGTCATGCAAACACAAACATACAGACAGACAGACAGGCAGCACAGGACAGACAGACAGACAGACAGACAGACCGACAGACAGACAGACAGACAGACAGGCAGACAGACAGACGGACCGACGGAGAGGCAGACAGAAGACAGAGAAGCCAAGGTTTTTGGGTTTAAGTAGCCAAAAAGCCTATCGCCCTTAAAAAAGCATCCAGTCCAAATTAACATCAACAGAACAAAAGTGGGACGCAGATGCGTCGCATAGAAAGCCAACGAGAAACTGACAGCAACATGGAAACGAAGGTACTAAGGAAGATTCATTGTCAGGCATATCAAAGGCAACCGCAAGGTCACGGCTTCGGACACAGCGAAAAGTTCTTTCACAAGCACACAGTATATGTGCTCTTTTTTTAAACCCCTTAGCCTCCTTCTTCCAGAAAATCGCGCATATTCTCAATGATACGGAGTCAATTTCAGAGAATCTTCTGGGATTATCCGATCCTTTTTTTCGTCGTTATGCTTGGCGCATCTTTTTTCTGGCTTTGGCTTTAGGGTAAAGATCTAAGCTCTTGAACTTTTTCTTGTCCTATCGACAGCGATAGCTTGTAGGAACTAGATATCCGCGCTGCATGTTCTCAATGGACCCGGTCACGCCAAATTTTTTTACGCCTCCGCCATGCCACTGACCACATTAACCTAGCGTTCATAGTCCGTTGCAGCACACTTCGGCCTTACGAGCCTCAACGGTCATGCCTCTGCTGCCGGCTTTAACTTCCGGGCGAGTCTGTCAGACTTCCGACTATAGCGGAAGAAGAAACTGATCTGGCTTTCGTCTTCTCGGTCGCAAATACGCCGGTGCTTGTAGTTTCGCCAAAAATCTTTTCCTGCGTGCATCGAGGCCTCCTCTTCAGACCACCCGTCACCCTTGATGATGGCGACCCTTTTCGAAGCCAGCTTAATTCGTTATAGCAAGAATTATCATACCGTTAGGCTATCCCCTATCATTTTTTATGATGCCTGACAAATGACTACGCTTATATGCAATCACCGCCCCCTTTATAGCCTTTGAATTTTTTTTTCGCGGGAACCTTTTTGGCCTAAAAAGGCCTTCAGATGACCTTAATGAGCTCCTGCAGTATTCTGCGCTTTGAATTAACTGAACGGAGAGTTTGATCTTCTTTGTAAGTTGCTAATGATAGTTTATTAGCATTCCTGCTTGTATTGTTTTAATTGGAAAGGGAATAAAACCGTATATCCTGGTTTTAATGCGTGGAATAAAGTGCACTTCTTACCTTTTAGCACTGACTACAAACACGGAAGAGAAGACGGCTTAAGATACATTCGGAAATGCCTGCCTTATCTGCCAACCTTACGTTTCCTATAGTTTCTTATTTTTCAGTGAATTACAATGTCTCAAGGTATTATATACCCCGTCAGAGAAGCAGTGAAGAGTTGCGTCACAATTTATGTTGGCTGCGCACTACCGCATCTTAAAATTAAGTTGATATCAAGGCACCGAGACTTCTTATTTTATATTGTAACGTCGTTACGAAGTAACAACGATGACATAAAAAGATATGAGGGTGCAAAAGGACTCTCTGGGTAATTGTACAGTTAAACCTGGATATGGCGAAGTTGACAAAGATTCGTAATTTTTCGTTACATCGAGGTATTTCGTTACAAGCAGGTCTCGAGTTAAGCTCGCGTGAATGAAGCAGAACCAAACCGAAATTCTTGACATCAGTGATCATGAAGTATATCTTAAGGGTTTATTTCGCAGTGTACAAACTGCGTGATTTGCACCTGCTGGTTTGCCATATACCTAGTCACTTCACGGCACTGCGAAGAAGCAAGGTCACTTGCCCCATATTCACAACCGTAACCTAATATCACTTATACCGTTTGACGATTTCCGGTGCCTTAAAAGCCGTTTCAAGGACCAAACTTATCCTGAAAGGGTGCCTTTTTGCGAACTTGATGCTCGTTTCCGCACTTATAACTGTTGAGAGGGTACTAGCTGGGATACTGTGCCGGGCGGCGATGATGTTTTTTCTCGCCGGCGAGCTGGTCTTGCGAGCTGGTCTTGAAAAGACAAAAGTTTTCGTTTTCTGGCAGCAGAACTCATCACGGACGAATCGACACCACAGATAGCAGTGGAGACTCGCGACTACACGTCGACAGGTCCGGCCTAGCACCGAACCGACACCGCACTGATACTGGGAACGCACCGTATGTTGCGGCGCAGGCAAAGTTTGCTAAATTATTGCATTTTTCCGGCCGATTTTTGAGAAAAAAGTACAAAAACAATTGCTCATCAGCGAGTAGTAATTTCGTTGCATCAAGGTTTAAACGCCTGAACGCCTCGTTAAGATAAGTCACATGGGTTTCAATTGGGCTGGCCATGGGGAATTCACTTCGTTAAATCATGAAATTCGTTACAAAGAGTTTGTTACATCCAGGTTTAACTGTATTTTTACCTGTTACAAGAAAACTATATACTACAATTCAATTGTCACTTAATAGGTGCACTATAGATGAACCTACGTTTAACTAAAGACATACTCACCTGCAAAAACAGAAAGCTGAAGTTTGTTTCTGTCTAGTATAGTACAACCCGCACCTTCCACGACGAGCTTGTTCAGTGAAATAGAACAGCGACCGAATACAAGGAGTAGGAATAGAGAGCCATATTACCTGTTTATTGCTACAGCGTGCACCAGAGTGGGCCAGTACAAAGAGCCAGAGCTCTCTCTGTATTTCTTTCTTTCTCTCTCTCTCTCTCTCTCTTCTCTCCTCTCTCTCTCTCTCTCTCTCTCTCTCTCTACGTTCCAGCGGACACTTTTAGGACGTTTTGCAAGCATCGTTAATGGCAGCGGCCTCCCCAGGGAGAAAGATTGCAAATGGGTGTCATTAGCGCGGGATTACTCCGATCTTCAACCCCTCCTAGCTGGTGGGTTTAACTCGCTCCTAGCGTATTTCACCGAGACACTTTAGCTGGGAGGGCCCGCCTCGGGGTAGGACAGTCTACGCAGCGGGTCCCGCCGCTTTGCGAGTGGGGCCAAGTTGGAGCTCTGGAATTGCACACGCTCGAAGCATAAAATGACACCTTCGTTACTTAGTCGAATTTCCTTCTTCTCCCTTTAAAGAAAATTACCTCCGCTCTACTGATACGGTTCCAAAACGTGAGGGAACTTCTCAATCATCATTTTTACGCCTAGACTTTGCGATGATAAAAGCTGAAAACACATGTACTTGGTTCAGAAAGTGTTCATAGCACTTCTGTGCATATAATGTAGAGCAGTTGGGACCTACGGGGGTAAATAATTTAACGAAGGGGGTAAAAATGGGCGGACAGATTACAGGTACTGTAGCCAAAGTTACAAGTATAGGGAACTCGTGTTGTGCGGGCTTCAGTATAGGTGATGAAAATTTTAACTTGATAACAAGCGAACTGATCAGTTAACCACAAAAGGAATAATAGATAAGGGACATAAACCCAACTAAATTACAGTTAACTTACTGACTTTGTAATATGTATTGCGAGAAATGTAGGAATAGTTCTCCGTTCAAATAATGTGCTTAAAATTTGATAAACTACGGTAGGGTTAAAAAAGATATCAGCATGGATGCCAAAAAACTAGGCACAGACACTTACAACTGCTTACGTCTAAGTGAAAGCCGAGCATCAACGCAAGAGCATTTCCGTCATCCTTCTTTGGGAAGTGTTTTATTTTTAATGTGCTTTTTGGAGACCGAGCCCACAGCGGAAGGCAGTGTAGTTTTCTTCCTAGTTTATTTTTTTCGCTTTTCGGGACCTACTATGATTCAGCTCTAAAATATTCCGTGTGTTCACTGCACGTTAACTTTCAAATGATGCGATCAAACGAACGAGAGGCTTCAGCTACATTAGTCCAGTCAGGTGTGATAACGATGAGTTAGTTCTGCGGCCCCCAATCAAACAAACCAAATTCTGTGACGTCATAGAAATTTGTCGGCATGTTGCTACGGAGACGCCACTGCCCTCCATTTCTTCTTTGATATCTTCTTTAATTTGTTCAAAGTTAGCGATAAAAGTGGCGCTGTTGTTATCCGGGCAAAACAGTATTTCTAATGAACCAAACTCGTATTTGGTCTTCATGGCCCCTTTAACACCACGTGCACGCAATGTATTATTTATTTACTAACCGCTCGCGCCCGCCCCGGTGGCTCAGTGGCTAAGGCGTTGGGCTGCTGAGCACGAAGACGCGGGTTCAAGTCCTGGCCGCGGCGGCCGCTTTTCTGATGGAGGCGTAAAGCAAAAACGGCCGTGTGTACGAAATTTGGGCGCGCGTTAAAGATATCCAGGTGGTAAAAATTAATCCTGAGCCCTCGACTACGGCGCGCCTCATCGCCTGCGTTGCGTCGGCGCTTGAACTCTACCATCAATCAATCAATCGAATCTAACCGCTCACAATTGAAGGAAGTTCCTAGTACCCTCCATAAAAGTAAAAGAATTACCCGCTTTTTTTATTTTGATGTCTGCCAATGCCTAGTCATAAGCTGTCAGGAGTTCAATATCCTTTTTTCTATTTTAGATAATTGTATAGCGTATCATTCCCGGATACAAATATAGAGTTTCTGGTATCGAATTTGAAGTCGCGTTCACAAGAATGCGGTTACTTTTAACGCTGCAAAAATTCACTCGCGCCGGTCAACGAACCTTCCGTAACAGCGAATCCAAACACGACCTATACTCATAAGAGGCAAAACACTTCCTACCAATCACTGCTGACCACTGCAGGCCGACTGCCCGATTAGACGGCGCTACGGTGTGGCATGGGATACGGGACCCAAATGCTCCGGCTATTGACTTCGCGCATGCCTTGCATAGAACCATGAAGCTAAAGCGCCACTAAGACGCTATTCAACTATAATACGGATTATATCTCAATGCCACAACAGAGTTTCCTTACCCCTTTCGTAGTCCTTTCTTTGCGCTTATACTTCTTTTTAGTACAACATCCTGGAAGTATTCGTTAATCCTAACGTTATGGGTTTCTAGGACCGCCTTGGCAGCTTCTTCGCCGAAATACTTTCTTTGTCTTCGCTTCGCACGTAGAATTGGATAACCGATACTAGAAAAGCCGTGAAACGACGTAGCGGCGAGGAGTTTCGGCAGTGATTTTTCTTTGCTTATCTTTGCATCGCTTTGCTTTGCTTTGCAAAGCCATGCACAACTTCCTCGACTCTGGCGTCGTTCTAACTGTAGCATTCTTCCTTCATTTCATGCGTCCTAATGAAAGGATAGCCTGTGCCATGCTATATTTGTGCCCGAACTTCTAGAGCTGCTGTAACGTTTTCCTGGGTTCTCGAGTCCCTGCACGATGGCTGACGTTACGAAATTGTGAAATGAGAACTGCGTCGTGGCAGAGAAATAACGCAGACACTTACGAGGAACAGTAACTTTCTCAATTGTTCCTTTCTTTCACCGAAGCTCTGGTCGCAAGTGGCGAGGTTTGATGTCAAAGCGCCCGTGGACAGTGCTCGAAGATAAGCCTAATTTTTATTAGTTAAGTGTCGCTTTTTTTTGCCGGTTGAAGGTTGGTTGTACGCTGTTCCATTACGACCTGCAAGCCATTTGTATGATCGAGAATGTGGAAACCCTAGAAAGCTGGAAAGAAAAGGCAGACCGGATGATACTTCACGCTTTCAGCTACCACAGAATCGAGAGTTCCACGTCGCTGAATTAGTCCTCTTTCTCACTCACGTCTCGCCACGTTCACTTGTCACGTGATCTGGCGCCAGCGGCCGTACGCACTGGGCCAACGCGCTGATGTAGAGTAGTGGTAACACCCTTCGAGACTTGCTCTGGACAAACGGACTCAATCCCCAATCGAACTCGAGCGCTTTGTACTGCTTCTTAGCGGCGCTGCCATTTTTCTGTACCCAACAACAACAGCGACCCTAGTTCCGACAATGTGGTGCCTAACGTGTTCGCATCTCAGTGAAAACGCACAGACCCTCTATTCGTTCCTTCCTGCATTACCCTGAATGGGTGCGTTTAGCGCTCGCGCAGTGGAACCCAACCACAACTTCATTTAATGCCGTGTGCGTAACTCAATCAAGTTTTGGGCTGGATGGGTGGTTTCGTTTCAGATCTGTCTCTCCTTAAATTCCAAGCGGAGATTGTTGTAGCTTCGAACGAAAACACCCGTCTTTTGCCTAGTTGCAGCTTTTTCCTAATAAGACGCCCCACACTCAACTGTGTTTTGCTAGTTTAGTAGAATGAGTACCCAGTAAAAATTGTGCGTGATACTTTTCATAAAGATGAATACAGTGGAACCCCCAATAATAAGTACTTTCAAGGACCGCGAGGAAAGCGTCATATGACGGGGGTGTCGTACGTTCGGGGTGTGGGTAAATGCCGCCTAGTAGACGGTGTCACGTGAGGTGGGCTAAGACACTTATTAAAACTACTATATTTAGCGCATTCTGGCTTGATTGCGAACCATTAGCTGAAATCCCAAGTTTAAAAAAAGCAACGCGTATGTTGTGTCCCCCTCCGGTTTAAAGCGTCCAGCTAGCCCGCCAGCCAAACACCGCGCACTACGCGATATAAGGCCGACGTGGTCGAGCAAATTGAGAGTGAAAAGGCGATTGTGAAACTGCCAAGCGAAACGAACCATAGTACAAGGCGGAGATGAACAAAAAAACGGCATTGCCGTACATGGTGGAGACACCCTTTGAACGGTCCCGTGCCGTCGCTATTGGGTCATATAGTGCTCAACACATAGCTGTTTTCGTTTCCCACAAGACCCAGCAACGCGAAATAGATAAGATAATTGAACCTCGTCGAATAAAACGTGTTGCGACGAAAATTATAGCGTGGTTTTGCTACAGTGACTTGCTGCGGTGGCCAGCGAGTGACCCAAAATGGCGGTGGTGACGGGTACGTGTCTCCACCCATCGCCTTCTGTATTTTGCTCCACCCTTGCGGCGAACGCGCCTGAATTGAGTCACTCTAGTAAACAAAAGAGGGGAGTGACAACGCGGCTTTGAAAGTCACTGATAAGCAGAGAGCAGAGATATAGGGAGAATCGTGAAAGGAAGAAACTTGGATCGAGCGGGCGGGAAAAGCGGCTGTTCGGCCATCGCCGTGGGGTTGCCAGGGGTTGAGTCGTGTGTTTTTTTGCGTTCGTCGGCGGCTCAACGATAGCTTCGAATTCACGGTCCACCTGCCACCTGAACTTCGACTTCTCGCGGTTGGCGCGTTGGCGTACTGCTGCCGCGTGGGGCCGTCGCAGGTTAACTCCCGCCCACGAATACCCGCCTGCTTGCTTGCGTCTGTTCAGTAAGTTGTCTGGTCCGCCTGCGGACCTTTGCACACCAAGCAGCGTCAAACGGGGGTTAAGAATAAAGAAGGTCAGGACGAAGCGGCGAAGCGGTGTAAAATATGGGAAAAGCGCCGTTTTATCCGCAGGGTCCATCGTATGAAGCGGACCACGTGCACCCGAGCGTCATATCATCGGGGGTTTTAAGGCATTGTTTCTATGGGGAGCTTGCCGGGACCGTGGTGATCCGTCGTAAGAAGGGGGTCGTCGTAAATCTGGGGGACGTATCAGCGGGTTCCCACTGTAATAAAAAGGCAATGCTTCAAAACAGAGTTCGCAAACGAAACGGTGACACCGACCAAAAGAATGTCTTAAGAACTTTTAAAATAACAAACAAGAGAAGTTTCTGCTTCGCTACGGAAGCCTTGCTCACAATGAGGTGAAGTAAAGTTCATGGAAGCTTATGTTTTCTTCAGTACATGACGCAAGTAGCGCGTGTACGACGGGCGAGATCCTTCATCTTGATTGAGCGTGTGACGTTCTTTCTGTATCTCCAACGACTCCAGATATAGCCGCGATTTCAAGCTCCTTTCTTGGCCGCGGATTTTTGATTTTCCAAGTCAATCTTGTGGCCCGTTGCATCCACGTGCTCGGTAAGAGCATTCGAAACTGTTGGCTTCTTTTCCACATCGTTCTGATGCTTTCTCGATCTCTGCTTTAATTTCCCCGATTCACTGATATATGCGTAGTCGCAATCTGCACCGGAAATCTTGTAGAACATGCAGGAAACGATTCTCTCGAAAGCCTGTCCTTACCGCCCACGAGCGGGTGCCTCAGCTTACACACAGGCACTTGTGACACGTCAACTTCATAATCGCGTTAAAAAACGAGGTTTCACTTACACCAAGGATATAGGGTATGACAGTACGCTTTCTTGGTCGGGGAACAGCCGGTCGGACGGAACCGGACAGGCGGCGTTTCACACCATTCAAGGACAGCATGGGATATCCGCTTGCCGAGATATCGTTCCGCACCCGGTCGAGGTCGGTGAAACTATCTTCTGCTTTGATGCAAATGCAGTTCTCACGGTTGCACAGGCAGGCAGCAACAGACGTTTTGGGAGCGTCAGTATTAACGGACTGAAAGTTAGGTAGCGGCCAGTGTGCATGTCCTTTTGGTACAAGGCTAACGAAAAGCGCTCTATTGCCTATGGTGACAACCACGTCCAAACATTCAAGTCGATTACCTAAAACCGTCGCTAGTGTGTATTGGGTGGCCTTTTCCTGAATATTCAGGTGCGCAGTGAATCGAAAGCCCGAGCGCTAGGCGATGAATCACGCAAAAACAGCCGTCCACGTTTCGCAGTCCCACAGAGAAAAAAGGCCTTTGATCAAAGAAAGCCGAGCTGCACACATATTTCAGCCATTCCATACGATAAGACTGGCAGCTGTAACATGAGACGGGAGGCACCCATTACAGTACCGTGGGCTTGCCTGTAGAAGACCTTGCCGAAGCAAACGTACTTGTTTCCAATGCAAAAGCAGAGGAGCCTCTTGAGGTGAGGAACGTCAATCGGCGACCTGTATGGCAAAGTCTGGTCGGCACTCTAGCAGCAGATCGACGAGCTAGCTTCCACAGCCAGTGTTCCAGTAGGAATTCAGGAAAACAGTGACACCCCGACAAAAGAAACCATCACCTTGTCTGGAAGAACTGAAGAATCCTCCGCCAAGAAAGAAACTTGAAATCGCGGCTTTATCTAGAGTCGTTGGAGATACGGAGGACAAGCCACGCTCAATCAAAATGAATAAACCCTTCCCTCGTCGTACACGCGCAGGCTACGTCACGTACTGAAGAAAACATAAGCTTTCATGAACTTTACTCACCCCATTAGGAACGAGGCTTTCGGAGAAGAGACGAAACGTCTCTTGTGTGTTGTTTATAAAGTTTTAAACAGTTTTTTGTTGATGTCTCCGTTTTGATTGCAACTTGTCCACCTACCAGACGGGCTTCCGTCAAACGCCCGACTTCAAAATCCACTTCGCTAGGTTTGAATAAGAAAAAAAAGTAATTTTTATTGCCACCCTGTCTTGTTTCACGTTTTTCTTACACATTTCTTCTTTGTGAAGAACGAAACTTTATCACTTGATGGGGTGTCTGGTTCAAAGATGTGTGCAAAGACATCTACGACCTGCAAAATTTTAAGGCACGTAAAGAACTGCCGCAATTGAAGAATTATTTACAAGAAAGGTAGCAGCAGGAAAACGACCAAGGGCAACTATTACCAATACCGAGAATAAAGTGCTTCTGTTAGCTCTGCTAACAAACGTTTTTTGCCTCTCAGGAAAAGTGGGCAGTAAGGCACTTACGACATACGTGCAAGTGGTGCATAGACACCGTTAGTGTATACGCTCGCCCCACCAAGCCATTAGGTTGGCAGGCTTCCCGCAGCTCTAGGGTGCTTATGCAAACGTGCTTTGGCGAAGGTGATGGCTACGAAAAGTGCGCGCAGGCGCGTGTGGTGACCTATATAGAAAGAAGAGAAATACCCATTCATGGAGCCAGCTGAAATTCTTCTCCATCTATGCTTCTACGCATTTCCGGTCTTGGTGTTGCGCAGTCTCGGGGTTCCCACCAACGTATTGCTAGGAATGGCGATGCGGATAACAAAAAAAATATAAAGAGGTGCTTTTTAGAGTGGGATGAGCTGTTGACCCGGCAGCTATTCTTAAAAGCTTTCGAGGTCATTGACCTGAAGGGGCAAGCATTGATGGAGACCCGAATTTCTTCCTCTAGCACTGTATTCGCTTTTTCTATCTTTATGCATGCCGCTTTGTAATCGCGTTACAGTTGCTGTTTACTCTACAGGATGTGCGACAGGGCGGGGACCTTTTAGCACAGCCCGTTTCTTTGAAGCCCCCTCCGCTTAACTGAAGACCTGGAAGGTTATTTCAGAGTTCGTTGCAGACCACTATTCGCTCCTTTATAAGGAGCCTCTCAGCCAGTTTAAAGCTTTTACTTGCCTAAGCGACGCGGTGTGCGTGGAAGCACCCGGTTTGGAATATCTATGGACAGCTTAAAAACGTCTTGTAGGGCGAGTTGGTTTATAAACAAAAAAAGGCTAAGTGGTGCTACGACAAGGACTGTGAATAGTTGGGAGTACCGCCAATCAAGTCTGTTTGCCGGCATTGTGGCACCTGCGCTAAGTATTGTTTCATATGTGTGGAAAACAGTTTTCTCCAAATGACCTCATTGCAGCAGGCGTTGTATGTTACAATGCTTCAAGAACATTATACTGTACGCCCCTATATACCTGAAAAACAAGGGCGGGAAGGTATATGTCGGTCCCACCAGCCATTCGGCCACCGATTTTTTGACGCCGAGAAGTTTGTTCACATGAATTTCAGCTGTAAAGATTATAGTCAGAATTGCTTCTGAGACATTATGTAATCGCTATCTCAAATAAAATTTGCCACTGCATCAAACACTTTATATTAATTAAGCATCCTTTCTGGGGGAGGTAAAGGTAAGAGAATTTGCTGACATTGCTTTGCGGTAAGTTTGAATAATGGTGACACAGCATAACATCACCGTAGAGGAATGAATGAATGAGAACAAGTAATAAATATTTTGGTTAACCACGTGATACAGCCAGGCAAACAACAAAACGTGCAAATTGCACCTCTAAGAGGCTACGTACGTAGAACATATTGCTTGGTTCCATATGCATTCTTGTAAATATTATACAAACACTATCCAGACACCACAGTTCACCGAGTGTCTGTTTTCTGGGGATGTAGGTATAAAGCAAGAACACAGGAAGTTGAGCAAGTGACCAGAGTGTGATTTAGTTGGATAGCCAGGAATTATACAGATGACCTCACGCGAGAATTTACGCTCATGCTACGGAGATTTATCTCTTTCGTTATTAAACACCTACCGCCAGATGGCTCGTCTCGGAGTAGGCAGGTACATTGAACCGGGGCAATCAGCATTCATTACCACTCTTTGCAGGCTCACCGTGTCGAGCCAGATCCAGTAACAAATCTGTTTATTTATTACACTGTTGATAGAAAACAAAGTGTGAGCACTTTGGAATACAACTCAATACAATTAATTACACAGCAAACAAAATGTAGGTATGAACATGAACAATAACTCGCGATTCCTCGCCATTCCTTTAATACATGAAGAATTATGTGTCTCCTCGTTTTTTGCTTAAACATTGAGCCATTCAGAAGGCTCCAGAAAGGCCCTCACTTTTCTGTACGCATAGGCGAAGGCCGCGCTTTGAAAATGTGTAATCGCAGAAACATATGGCAGTTATATTTCTGCAACTGCATCTTCTTCGTTGTTTGCTTCAACTAAATTCAACTAAATATTTTCAAAACATGAGAGGAGATTTTTATTGCGATGAACTTGGTAAATTAATTCCAGAATCGAATGAACGCAGCACGCTGCTGGTACGAATTTTACGCATTCCTTCTTGAACAGACGGTGTAACTGAAAGTTTAGACGGCGAACATGCAAATTTGCATTGTCTTCATCCTTATTCCATCCATAAATCCGTTTTCCAAGTTCCCCCTAGAATCTAGTGCACAGATGAGGTATAGGAAGACAAATAGTTCTTGCGCATTCAGTTTTCACCACAGTAGATTAGAAATTGCCTCCTCATGGCGGGTGAATGGGAGCGTAGAAACGGGTCCTTCCCGCCATGTCGCTCTCCTCCGCCCCTCCAGCAGTAAAAAATAAGTACGCTCCCCTGAGCTTTGTTCGCGCGCTTTCAACCCGTCCATACCATCCACTCCCGCTTTGGGCTGGCCCCTTCCGTACGGCTCCCGGAACTAAGGAAGGCAACTGACTCACTTTGCTAATTGTTTCTACTGCGCACCGCTGCACAGAAGAATGCCACTGGCTGCAGGTCTGCCAACGTTATCGCTGAAGTGGAATAAAAACAATCTTCACTCCGAAAAAAAATAATACGGAGAATAAGAGAAGCCTGCTCTAGCCGCCACCGGCAAACGTGAGTTACCCGTTGGAATGACTTCCCTTACATAAAGTTGCGCTGGACTGGCATTGCTTTAAATAGGACTGAAGAATGCGTGACAACTGTCGTGTCAATCTCGGAGTACCGCTTAATTTCATAACGCGCGTACCGTGAAGGAGACACCAGAGAGCAGCAGAAGTGTGTGATGCAGTAGAAGCTCTTCATTGCCACGAATGCAATTTCACCACATGAGAGGAAGCTTACGGGCGGTATTGCTAGAGCAAACGAGAACTTAGGCCAGCGAAGGGCAATAGACGCGCATGCGCGAGGAAACAATTTTAAGCAGAGCCTATTTTCGGAGTACGCGCAAAGAGTGATGACACATGCAAGTCGTCAACAACGGGCAGCCCTGTTTGCCTGGTGTTGCACTGTGACGTAGGTAATGACGCACGGTAATGAATAGCGAAACCATCCGGCGGAACTGCGTCACAAAAAACACATACTTTTTTCCTCTACAGGTCCCAGCGGACGATGTCGCCAATCGAGTAATATGTACCTTATGAAGGAAGCCGCAGCTGGCTTTAAAAGATTATCGAATTTTCGTGGAAGAATAGTAGCGAACCATATTCTGAGAAGGAACTTTAATAATCCGTAAACGATTTCTGTGGTTCTGGATGCTGGACGCTGTGGTTCTGTGGTTCTGACGCTTTTGGCATCACCATCACTGCATGGCTCAATTTAGAATATCATTTGGGATTGCTGCACTGTGCACCTTAACAGAACGAAGTTTCCGGTATAGTGCCCCGAAATAAATACATATTACCTAATCCTATGTAAACTTATTGCTTCAACGATGCACTTCTGTCACGGCGGGGCGATGTATAGTATACTCCTTTACCGGAAACTACACGGAGCGCACTGTGGCGGGTTAGTCTAGCAGTCCTTCCACTTTTTCGTTCAATCTTTATTTCACTCACTGACATCGCTCCAAAGTACAGGGACTATTAACCCGAGACACAGGCGGTACGACACGTGTATTGCGCAATAACAAATGAAGGGATAGTGTGGTCGGGAGACCCGAAATACTTGGGCTACCTTTCCTGCAACAAAGGCTTGAAGGATGAGGAAAGAACAGCAGACAACACAGCCAGCAAGTGTAACCGCTGAATCATACAGGGCAGGAAAATGAAAGGAACGTTAAAAGGACCGAGGAATGTGCGGGCAGAAAGGGAAGATGCAGCCAGGCACGACACTGCGACCCAGGGGGGCGGCAGGCCATCAATCAGTGTGGGGTGGAGGTTCTGGTAGGTGTGGTGTCGGCCACGGTAGCAGTGCAAACAGCCTACAGAATGCATTCTTGCCCGTTAGGCACGAAGAAGAAACTAATGCCACTCCACGCTCCACCGTGCCGGAAAATACAACCCGAAGTGTGCTGCCGAGGCGACGAAGTGAAACTATCCATCAGCGACCAGCCACCCACCGCTTGCTCTCTTTCACGGGGCCGCGTATTCGCTCTTCCACAAATAAAATACCTACAGAGAATATGAAAGACAAAGGAAAGCGTACCCCTTTCCTCACTATCTAGAATTGGTGGATGGAAAAGAAAGAATTGAGAAAAAAGGAACTTGTCGTACTACATGGGGGTAAGGTGGGGTGGGGTAAGGACCGGGGAAACAAAGAGGGGTTGGTGCCACTCTGCTACATGATATCTTGAATTGTGAATGTGTTGTTACAACTGATGAAGCACTACTATAAGGAGAGCGTAGCCCCTGTCTGTCTTGTTCAAAAGGCTAATTTACCCCGATGTCTCTCGTTTATTTGTTTTTACAGGTTATGGAGCCTGAAGCAGGATTTGGGCAGGTGTGGACGACACAAAAGAGAAAGAAACGGGATAACATAAAGCACAGCACAGAAACACACTTAAATGAGTACAATGCTCTGAAGGAGCAAAAAGCTGTAATACTTACAATCGGTAAGATAACAACTATACGAGAAGAATACATCACGCTGAATTCAATAGCACACGAAGAAATGTTAAGACATGAGGGTATTGCACAACATCAGCAGGTAACAGATTACATTCATGGCATGTACGCGAAACAAAAGCAATTTTTAAAAATGTGTGTTTTATATGAAAACTTGGCTGCTTTCATTTGGTGGTTGGAACGTGTTCGGCAGCGAATGGCTGTCTCGATGTATGCTACCATGCCAATACGAAGTCCATCGCTATACAGCAAGTAAAAAAAATTTAGCCAAACATGATAATGCGGTATCGGAAGGCTTTCCAAACCCGCCCTTCGAACAAGACTCGTTTGAGACGTTTTCCTGCTTTATTAACTATCCTCGTATGCCTTCTAGCTTATTGGTATTTACCTTAGGTGTATGGGTACAAGATGATACAGGTATATTCTCATACTCGTCCGGCATAACTTTTATGAACTAGCAGTTTCGTATCACGGGAAACTTTCGGTACCATTCTCCTTAAGTAGCCGAGGAAGTTCCCATTGCCTCTTTCTGTATATACGTGACGCGCTCGTTCCACTACAGATCCGATGTTATTACAACTCCTTAATATTTGTAACATCATTCCTCTGCTAGTCAATGGTCGTTTATTGATACGTCTGCTTTAATGAGGAAATCTAATGTGTAATGGCCATCTAAACGGCTTTTTACAATGATTAGTTATCGGTTAAATAGAACACCGTGTTGGTATTTTTTCACTTAATGTGTTTAAGACGACCTGGTCATTATGGTTGCAGACTTCATTGTAAAGAGCGCATTTATCTGCGAAAACTTTAATGATTACCTGTATGTCACGCACCTATATGCTATTAATGGAAAGCGGAAGAAAAGGGGGGCAAGAAAGCAGTACGGTGGGACGCCTTAAAGCACCGACGGGGCCACTGAATATGCGCTGTCAACGGTTGCGCTCTGTTGCCTATAGGAAACGTATGATTTAATCCATGCCAGCAAAGTTTTATTCTAAAGTGTAGCGTCCCACTTACTGAGTAATTTTGAGCGGGACACACGGTCAAACGCCATTTCAAATTCTAAAAATATGTCTACTTGCACCAGTGTCTAGCATTGCAGCTAAGTCGGGAACCATTTCCACAAGCTGAGTTACAGTGGACCGTCCTCGGCGGAAGCCATGCTGTCGGGCGGCCATACCTGAATTGCTCTCAAGAAATTCTGAAATGTGCTCAAATAAAATGTGTTCCAGAGTTTTAACTCTTGTTGAAAGAATATAAATCTGTCTGTATGACGATAAGTGGGAACGGTTTTCGTTACCTTTCGGTATTACGGTAATTTTGGCATACCCGCAGTTCCTGGGAAGTTCAGAGCACTCAAGAGATTTGTTACACAGTAAACACAAGTACTTTTCGCATCATTCGGCATATCTCACAAGGAAAGTTTTCGGTATGCCGTAAACGCCTGGGGCGTTTGACATTTACGCGAAGCAGGCCAAACGACACCTTCATCATAGACACACACGTCACTGATTGCAGGCACCCCGTTGCAACAAAGAAATAGTTTGATGTTTCCATCGTCATCAGTAAACAATAAACAGAAATGAAGGTTCAAAGCATCTGCAATATTTAGACTGTCGTAAATAGGCTCATCGTTCACTGGATGGCTGATAACAGAATGGTTTTGCGGTCCGAGATAACGCCAGAACTCATTCAGTGACGAAAAAATAATTTTTTTAACGACACTTGCTGCTAATGCTCTTTTTTTGCCTTAATTTGATCTCTCAGTTGCATTCGCAAATGTAGGCAGCTGTGGATGGGCGCTGCTTACATTGTTCTGGTTAATTTTTTTGTTTCCGTCACATGCGTACGTTATTTTTTTTCATCCATGAACTGGCCGGCCTAAGTGCTTTCCTCCTAAATGATGCAAATTTAGTCATTGTGTAAAATTTTAGGCTTTAAAGAAGCCCCAGATGTGGTCAATTGAATATTCTGTTCATTGGCACAAAAAAAACAAATTCAGGAAAAGAGCTGTCGAACACATCAAGTATGCCTTCATCACAGCACGCGTGAAATCGGGTAAAAGACGTTGTTCTTCTTTGGCTTTAGTGGAAACATTTATTTGCATAGTTAGGTAGGCGATTTTGTGGTCTGTGGTATTTTTTAAAAAACTCGACACGGAATTTCGTCGGAAAATACCCTTTTTTACAAGGAACAGGTCTTATACCAACTCAGCTTAATTTTCACTCGTGTGGGTGTAGCAACCAGTTGTGTTAAGCCATGAAGTACTACGCAGTCGACAAACTGCTCTGAACCAGCAATAAGGGCTTCATGTAGATCGTTTTGCCAGTCTACGGAAGGAAAATCAAAATCGCCGTTAGGGAGCATATTACAAGAATGATGGCGATAGGAGTAAGAACTCGTTAAATATTTCCACACACGTACCGCAGCTAGGATGGTTATAACAGATGCCGATAACTATGTGAAGTTCTTCAAGGATTGCTTCAAAGGGACCCCGCAAATCTTTTTTCAACTTTTTTTGAAATCCTAAATGTTTGCAAAACGTAGTCACCCAGCACATCCAGTACTTAGATTAGGGGGTGGCAAAGTACCTCAGCCAAAAAATACTGCTCTGTGCCCATGAGATAACTTGGAAACTCGCTCAAAAGATTTTTCTCCCTTTCTCCGTCTTGACGTTCTTCGACGTCCCGAATTACGTCACTGACACCATGTAGCGGTTCTTGGCCGGTTTTCTGTCAGTTACAGCAATAAACGCTTTTCGATAACAACTTTAAAAGTAAAGTCACAAAAACAAAGCAGAAACGAAGGCGTATCTGGAGCGATGAGCAAATCACGCAGTGCTGCACCATTCTGGGGATAACTATAGCTTGCGCAGTGCTTCCAGACGCGAAGGCAAAAGTGAAAGCAGTTATCAAAATTGTTGCAGGGTCCGTTTAACGACGACACATTCTAATTAATCGATATCAGGTGATCCGACTACACGTAAAGATTCTCAAAACTGACTATGAACACCTCCCCCTCGAGAGCCTCTGTCCTTCTGGTACACCTTGAATCCGGGGGCGTTATTTCAGAATCATTACTATTATGGTGCAGCCAAGTTTCAGCCATCATCAAAATATCTGGTTTATACGTTATAATAATGCTTTCTAAGTCCGTGGTTTTTATTATACATATACACATATACTGCGAGAATAAACATTCGTGCAGCGGAGCGTGTACTTTTTACGCTGTTTCGTAGTCATTGTGGCGAGTCTGTTTTGATATTGCGCCGAGAGATAAAAAATTAGTTTGCTTGGGCATTCTTCCTTTCAAACATGTCGTCGTCAATTTTGGTTTTGTTGTGAATGAGCTTTATCTTCTCGCCTGCTTCTGACCAGTGATTCCTCTTTCACAAGTTTCACAATCTGGCGACAACGGCGCTGGCGCGGTTATCAGGTGATTGCGTCCATTGAACAGAAGTGGTAACGGACGCAAAAATGACCGCAAAAAACCGCCTGCTTGCCGCCTCAAATTCTGTAACACCGAGTTGGTGCGAATTCCTCCAGGTTGAAGAGCAACTTGCCGGTGGGTACGCCGGAGTGATCCCGTAATTTCTTTACAGTTTGATAGGCTTTCGCAGGGACATTTTCGCCTGTGTATTTCTCGCCTAAGTATGCGCCCCTCACTGATTGCCGGCTTAGGCGTGTACGAGATGGGGTTGAAGGAGGAGGGCGTGCCTGCACAGCGGGGCTTCATGCCGCTACCGATGACATGCGCTTGTGCTGGTGGGAGATTTAAACTGGGTTCCACTGACACAAGTGAGTGAGCGATGGAGTGAGTGAGTTGTTGAGTGTGTGAGCGAGTGAGTGCTTGAGATGAGTGAGTGAGTGAGTGAGTGAGTGAGTGAGTGAGTGAGTGAGTGAGTGAGTGAGTGAGTGAGTGAGTGAGTGAGTGAGTGAGTGAGTGAGTGAGTGAGTGAGTGAGTGAGTGAGTGAGTGAGTGAGTGAGTGAGTGAGTGAGTGAGTGAGTGAGTGAGTGAGCCAGGAGCGCACAGACGTAGGTTCAATTTATTAGAAACTGTTTGCGAAATATCACGTCCTTTTTTCCAGAAAAAAGGTGGGAAGACGAAGAAGTGTTTAACATATCAACCCGACTCTGGCTGGCAGAGCTGAATGTAAGGAACGCCAATGACACCAGAGGCAAAGTTGGGGAAAAGCTTTCCCTGACAAAACCCCCAAGCCCGCACTCCCGCACGTTGCCGTTGGCCCGTGGTGAAGAAAGAAGTCCGGCCGCATCGCCATAAATCACAGGGACTACAAGCAAAGCTTCGAAGCGAATGGGGCTTCGCAGAAGGGAATCTCCCCGGGGTGACATTACATCCGTAGCCAGCGTGGCCTAGCCATGGAGTTACGAGCCCTGGCGGCCAACATAAGAACTTCTCGCTCGCTCTATTAAAGGCAGCTTAAGGGCAGTCAGCAGGTTACGACGTGGGCCCGAAAGGAGCCATAAACGCTGCTTCCCACCACGTTCCTGGACTTAATACGAGTGAACAATGCCGTCTAATGTCGGCATACAGACATAGTTCAATATTTTATTGTTTTGCTCTACAATTAAATATTGTTTTATGAGAAAAACTAGGAGGAATGAGTGAACGAGAAAATGGAATGCAAAAAAACTGAATGGCTACCGCAGAAAAAGCAACAGCTAATTGATACGTGTCTTTTCCAGTGAACAGATGAAAACCGTTGCAGCCGCATGCAAACGCTAACACATAAAAGTCGGAGTGATAGTTCACACTTGACAGATTTCTATAAGACATGTTCTCTTCATTCAGGAAAATAAAACCATCGAGTTAACGCCCTATGGCGGTTGAAACGTCAAGCGACTGCACGCTTGGGTAAGTTGTTCTAAACTAAAGAAATTATTTATCGTGATAGCAAACTTTCCTTCTCGTTGTAGCAAATTACATTGACGTTGGCCACAGGTTGAGACCAGCCGGCTAAGAAATAAGGCAATATTTTTGCTGCATGGCATTTCACCCATCTCTTACGAGTGTAGGGAAACTTCCTGACTTGTACAGCTGTCAGAGAAATTGAATATTCGAGTATCCGGAACATAAGAAAAATAATAGGTGCTGCCGCCGTACACACAAATTGTTCAAGATGCCTTCACAGTCGAGTATCACTAATATTCCAGAGGTATCGTTATTTAAATATTGTAAGTACACATAAATGCACCAAATGAATGTGTAAGAACTCTTCCAGCTTCCCATTAATTAAGAAATTCTGGACACGGTTTAACCGAGCTGCAAGGATAAGCAGTACCAGTAAAAGCCAGCTGAGAACAGAGTATCAAGGAAGAAAACGCGCGCTCTTGTGGTGATTCTCTTTTATTTAACAGGACCAGTGACCAGTTGTTTGATCCCTCCTATAGGTGTCACTGTTGTCAAGTGGGTTTAATTAGCTTGAACAAAAACTCCAGTTTATACCGCAAATTGGTAGTAGAGTTTTGTATGAGAGCCTTAACTCAACATCGCAACTTTCAAATAATGGAATACATGAAAATTCTCCAGTGGAGCTAAAGCACCGTTTGATGGCATGGTCAGCTAATGCATTAAGTAGTTTCGAATCTGTTTATTGTTAGCCAACTTTGCACACCCCCTTGGCGAATGGTCGTGCCAACAGTGTGGTGTACTTATTCCTTTGCTTCATTTTCCTTTGCGATTTTCAAGTTGCCATCACTTGCATTTTTTTTTAATATTTTTACCTACGCACATAGGTGATACCGTAAGCCTTGAGGTAAGACGCAGTAACAGCATCTATGGGCCAGAAGGGCACTGGGAGGCAACTATTCATATTTTCACGCGCTCAAGCAGAATGAATAAATGAAGAATTGATTTGAGTTGGCGGTTTAACGCACACAAGCTACAGCTGCGCTATAGGGCGCAGTGGTTGAGGGCTCCGAGTTTTTGTTTTTTTGGCAACTTGGGAATCTTTAAAGTGCGCCGAAATCTCGACACACACACTCGTTTTTTGCTTTGTACGTGAGCCAAGATTTATGTGCATGTTCAACGAACGAACCAACGGACGGACGGAATGACGGACGCAGTTATTCAAACGAAAGGGCTATGGCCAGTGCATAGAAAGTGGAGAAGGGCGTGGTAAGTTTGGTGCACTACATGCATCCTCATCTGCGCTTGCGTCACCTTCCGAATGCAACGGTCACGAGCTAGGCTTCTTGACACCATAAAATTCGCATTTTACAGGCTAACGGAAAATGAACCAAGAATGAAAACGAGCTTGAAGGGCAGAAAGGGAGGATGCTATGCGAGGTAAAGCATAACTGTGCGACACGAAAACGGCAGAAACTGAGAAAGGGAGAGTGGAGGTGAATTAGGTAACATACACTGGCCATGGCGGATTACAACAGCTACGGCTGTGGCACTGCCCATTTGCACGCAGAAATTACAAAAAAAAACAAAGAAAGAAGTCCGAAGTAATATTATAAAAAGGAGTTTGGCTTTGTGTGCACAAACTCTTTTGGTGAAAGTGAATCAGCGCATTTAATATCACTGCATACCTTCCACCTTCTATCTGCGTTTTCTATGTGGAAGGTAGATCACCAAACGGTCCGGTCGTTACATGCTGAGCACGTTGTTACTTCATAGCCACCTGATTGGCTTTGCGAATGTCATGGAGGAGAAGCCGGGAAAATGGAGGAAGCCATAAAGCCCGCTTTATCTGAGAGGCTATATATTGTTCGCCCGCCTGTAACAACTCCGCCCTTCATTACTATGGCCGAACCCACAGGGGGCCTGCGTATAAAGGCGCCATAAACAGAATGAACGACACCTCGTCGTTCTGGACGCCAATGCCAATTTGGAGAGCCGCTGCTGGTCCCCGGATCTCCGAGTACATTTAGTAGGAGAGCGTATGACACAATAAAACGCGCCTACATACGTTCCCTCCTGATGAAAGCTTTCTTTCACTTAACGATTCTTCAGTGGATGTAATAGAGGATAAGCACATCCTTACGAATGGACGCAATGATACAAAAAAGCCTGGAACTCCCACTCGATTATTTATATTAAGGAAGCGAATGAGACTAATACTGTCTGTTTAAGCCTTGCACACAGAGGAGGTGTCAACAACGCAATATGCAAAAGACGTGATGTGTAAGAAATATGATTTAACAAAACTTGTTGCTGAGCTAGTTGGAACATACAGAAAGAAAGAAGAAAACGTAAAGCAAACTTCACGTGGACGAAGAAAACAAGGTGAGACAGGCACAGGCGCCCGTATTTGTCTTGCTTTTTTTTCTTCGCCCATGTCTAGTTTGCGCCACGTTTTCTTCTTCCTTTATTTGTGTGTAAGACAGTTTTTGATAGCCCACTTGCCTTTGAAGAAAAGGCGTGCGATTGCATGCCCCCACCCCTTGCCCCTAAATACATATAGTTTTAAATAGCTTACATTTGTGTTTTTATGAATTAGGAGCAGGCACGACATTTTAATGCAAAGCCGATAGTCAGAAGTAAAAAGTGTGTTTGTGTGGTGTGTGTGTGGTGTGTGTGTGTGTGTGGTGTGTGTGGCGTGGGTGGATGTGGTGGGTGTGGGTGTGGGTGTGTGTTTGTGTGCGTGTGGGTGTGGGTGTGTGTTTGTGTATGGGTGGGTGGGTGGGTGTTTTTAGGTGTGTGGGTGTGTGTTTGTGTGTGTGTGAGTGGGTGGGTGTTTGTGTGTGTTTGTGGGTGTGTGTTTTTGTGTGTGTGTGTATGAGTGTGTGGGTGTGTTTGTGTGTGTGTTTTTGTGTGTGTTTTGTGTGTGTGTGTGTGTTTGTGTGTGTGTGTTTTTGTGTGTGTGCGTGGTGTGTTTTGTGTGTGTTGTGTGTGGGTGTGTGTTTGTGTGTGTGTTTGTGTGTGTGCGTGTGTGTGTGTGCAGGTGTGTGCAGATGTGTGCAGGTGTGTATGTGCACAGGACAAATCAATCAATCCTTGAAATGAGGTTTTCGTGCAGCACCAATGCGGCATGTAGGCTTGACGTTTCGGTTTCGTTGCGCACGATTATAACAATCTCTTGACAACATACTCCATAACAGCGCAAGCATGATTTCCATATAACACCCTGTATCTTGTTTGTTAAAAACGTAGCCCTGGATTCTATAAAATATTGAAAATCTCTTGTTTCTCTAATTTCATGGAGTCGTATTTCAACCTCTCACGGAGAATTTAAAATGAATGTTCTGGGTACTCTCGAGCGGGACATTTCTGCTGTACTCGAATCCAAGAAAACACAATCCCCCATGAAGCACCCACGTTAAACTACTCCTACATGTAGTAGCGGGAGGACAAGGCTCGCTGGGCACTGCGAAAAAGACCACGCGAGCTATTGTGGCACCGCTTCTTCTCGGCAGGCTGTTTTCCTCCACAATCGCAGCAAACTTCACCTCGACGACCACGCTCTGTGTCCGTGCTGGAAGACGACAGTATTGAGGCAAGTGCGCACAGGGTAGAAGGAGAGCTGTAGTACGCCCGTCGAAGTTACCGAACTGAGAGATAAGCTCGGTGAAACGAGATCGTCAGCTTATCCAGGACGGTTGGAAATTGTCTGTCCTCGGCAAAGGAGGGAGGGTGCCATCCAAGAGCAGTCGTACTGCTGGGTCACCCTCCTGTGCAAATTAAGTCCCAAGGACGACCAACCGGTTACTAAACAGTGCATTTTCATTCGTGGGAGACTGTCATCAAAAGGAGAGAGACGTCGAAACTTCCTGGTCATAACGGACTTCCCGGTCATTGCGGGGTGCATTTGACCTTTTTCATTACTTTTGCGGGAATGTGGGCGCTTTTTATTGGGGAAAGGGGGTGGGTTCAAGAGGAAACATTTATGAGTGCTAACTGTCGACTTTATTTTCATGCTCAATGCAAGAATAACCAGAGGCGTAGAATCAAGAATTAGTAGTGATACAATCGGATGAGGGCCTGTATCAGGTGTACGCTTACGAGGTACTGCCGCATTTTATTTTTTACAATTAATGAGCTTTTGTTACGGCTGCACCAGCTCCCTGGTTGTGATTGAATATAGGAAGGTATCTAATACCATACTCCGGATATTTTTCTTCAAATGAAAAACATCCAACACAACTTGTAAAATTGGCTTTTTGACGCTGTGAGTCTTATTGCTGAAGTGCACGCTTTACAGGTATAATAAACTTCCAGCCTGTGTATCAATCTGTCGCACTGTCCCTCTAATAAAAAAAGCCACTGAAATCAGCTCCACCAAAGGAGCAATAAGCCAGAATTAAATGACACCTCTTTATTCAGGTTGAAAGCGTATGCAATGGCAAGATAGAAGAAGAAAGCGGCTCGTTTACTTCTTGGCGTCCGCACGGGAGAGGCATCTTTTGGTTGCAGTAACGTCGCCGCGTCAGCAAGTATCGCGTTTGCACAAATCAACGAATTGTGAGTGGAACGCGCACCACCCACACTTTTGGATTTCATTTATTTTCAGAGATTACAGGTAGAAACTACAAAAAGAAAAAAGCATAAACACTAAATACAGAAACTTCTCAGCAGACGAATCGTTCCATTCGGGAGAGATTGCTAGCGGATGGTGGGGCAGCGTACTCAAATATGTCTTGGGTCTTACCCCGCCACTTATCCCGAGGCATGCGTCATACTGAATTTGGAAAAGGGTCTGGAAAAGGAAATATTCAAACAGATACAAAGCGGGGTACGTGAATCGAGGGAGCGGGTATCCAAAGTAACGTCCCATGGCGTAGGTGACTGTGTGATATAGCGACGCTCCTTTACGACGCCACCAGCACCCTTCCCACCTCCGTTTCTCCCTAATGCTTTGAGCGGGCGTTCGCTCTGCAGTGAGCAATATCTGCCACAGCCTTTTTTCGTCTCGGAGCCTGAGTGCAACTTACGTCAATATCTACGCACAACCCCCGTAGAAATCTTCTGCCGCCTGCCTCACCAATGGTGTTTCCACGTCCTCCTTTCAGGCGAGAAACATATCAAACAAATCAGACAGTTTCTGGCTTCCAGGTACCAGATACCTAAAAGAAATAAAAGCGTTGGGCTGAGGGCGGTAAGGAATGAAGCTGGCCGGTGGGTGTAAGCAGATAGAGGCATATAAGGAAGAAGCCAGATGGCGCGGATATATAAAAGGTGAGTGGGTTGCTACAAAAGCTGAGACAGAGCAGGGAATATGGGGAACTTCTAAAGTTTTCAAGCTTATTTCCAAGCGCGCAGAGGGTGGGTGGGGCGGGTGCAGGCCCTTAGTAAAAGTATATGTAGGTCTTCATAGGCAAAAGCAAATATAGCCAACCATTGCCGTGACTATCTTCTCCGCTTGAGAAACAGAGCCGTGTATATTGGTAAAAAAAATGAGTATGATCTCATTGTTCTGTTGAGTTTGTTTATAAGGAATCCTGTCAGAGTTCGTGATTTTATTATGAATGGTGTCAAATAACATTTTTTGATACTGTAAAATCGCATAAAAACACACCAAAAACGTTGCAAGACAAAAGAAAAACAAACCTGTGGTTCCTGTTCATTGCTGGTTTTTATTCGGGCAGTTCCCTCTCGAATCGCTAAGATTGAAATGCACTTCGGAGTAAAGGTCTGCATTGAACATCTGTTGGTTGGTATGCTACGAAACGTACTTAAATGCTAGGCGGCCAGGCATCTTTAGCCCCTTGAAAAACGATACGTTTAACGTCTGCACTCTGTGGCACAGTCGAGCAGACATACACCTTTATAATACGGTCTTGCGGTGAGCTCCATCAAGTACAACCGACTATTATAATAACGCAGATATGAAATGCACTTACTTAACAGATGATATGCACAACAATGGGAGACTGTTCTGCTCAGCCCCACACCCGAGCTCCAACTCACAGCAGTCAGAAAGGCCGAAGCCATCGGAGGGATACAAGAAATCCTGACTGACGGCTAAGGGAAGAAGATTTTCCAAGGTGTCTTCCCTTCACACCCCATCTGGGACATCAAAAAATCTATCTCTCTTTGTCTTTCTCTCTAACTTTGAATAGGTAAATGATAAATGCATAGACATAGATTAGTCGTATGACCTGCAATTTCTCAAGCTGCAAACGCCAGACTCAACAATCTCTGGCCCCTGTGTTGTGCAGAAAGACACTGGTGTTTATGGCGCAGTGCTAGGAAAAACATTACACCGATCCTTCAGCAAAGACGTTTAAAACATATATGGGCATGCAGACAGGCATACACGCAACCACACTCACGCCTATTCTCTTGAATGGAGTGCGGCTTGTAATATGCCATGCCAAGAGGGAATCTTTCTCACTAAACTTAGTAGATACCATTTTTTCCCTCAATGCTATTGTTGGTCAGGTAAAAACCACACGTTTTACCTCTTCTTTCTCCTTCCATTTCCAAGAAAAATGGAGCTGAGTATTCGGAACCTGCTTGACACCTTAAAAAACTGTATATACTGGCCTCAGCACTTTCGAATGGCTCACCCTTTTTTTGTGACATTACAGAGTTCTTCACAAGGCTTCAACAACATCTTTATCTTTTTGTGATTTGATGGGGCATGTTTTCTATTTTTTATCCCTTTTTTTGGGTACTTCTATAGGTCGTCGCAGACGCGTTGCAAGTGGATATATATGGATTAGTTAGTATTTCCCCCTAGTTCTCTCTTAACAGCCAAGCTGTTTAGGCCGAGCATTATCTGTCCATCTTTGCAAAGAACCTCGAAGTATGAGGGAAAGTGGCGAGGAGGCAAGAAGCCCGTGACGAGGTGTTGGGAGTGCGCGCCTCAAGAAAAAAAATGTGGTTAGGGAGGACGCGGGAATCGTACCAGGGAACTTACGCCGTGAAACCAGCCACTCACCACTGAGCCACCCCAAAGGCCCGTGGGGTACGACGTTAGCAGTGGCGGGCAACAATAACATGTGCGTCCAATTAGAAAGACAGATAAAGCGCTTTCCTTGGACGGAATCGAACCTGGGTCGTGGAGTTGTTCAAGGAAACTGACCACGGTTGCCGTTCCTACTTCTCTTTCCTGCTCTGGAGATTCCGAACCTTATTGAGTGTGACTTGTTTGATTTCCCCTTGTACTGTTTACTCTTAACAGTTTTGTGCTTTCGTGTCTATGTAGGGTGGAGGCAGTGAGAGGAGCTGCTTTATTCTCTTGCCGCCTGTTTTCAGGCTCAAAATATAGGGTCACGTAAGCCAACGCGTTATATGCGCGTGCCTTTATTGCGTTAGTGTCGTTATCTAGGATGTTTGGTGAGTCTCCGGCATTATCGCCAATTGGTAGGTTGACCCGCGTCCGCGCTGTGACGGCTCGCGCCGTCTACGTCAGCGGACGAGCGCCGATTCCGCCCGGTCTAGCATGAGGCCTGCAGCGAATAGCAGCCACCGTGAGCCCCCTTCTCTTACCTCAGCAAGAGTCGCGTCGGCATACGCAGGCGGTCGCTAACTGCCGCGCGATGCAAGGATGGGAAGACGCTGAAGGGCATTTGCCCCAGGCTCTAGGTGAGTATCCAGTGTAGTTTTTGTATTGCGGTTGTCCTCTTAATAGTGCCCTGAAATATGAAAGCTATCGCTTCACTTTGCAGTTACTGACGTCCGTGCGGCGAGAGCTGTCCTGGCCATACGGCTTGGATCGCTCGAACCCATCGTGGGCAGTCTCTCCGGAGTTCAGTTCTGTGATAGAGTAGTCAGGATAACAACATGTTATTCTGTTCCTTAAGGCTGCTGCCGCCCTTAATTTAGTGTAGTGTTGCTGTAGGTACTAAGGACAGCAAGCCCACTATACGGAACTGTAGTTCAGAGAATAAAACTACTAAACGGAGTGCTACTCGTTTGGCTCAATCCTACGTAGGGCTCGGCGCAAAAGTGATGTTTGATTGATTGATTGATTGATTGATTGATTGATTGATTGATTGATTGATTGATTGATTGATTGATTGATTGATTGATTGATTGATTGATTGATTGATTGATTGATTGATTGATTGATTGATTGATTGATTGATTGATTGATTGTAGGGTTTAACGTGCCTACGCAACGCAGGGCGATGATGCGCGCCGTACTGGAGGGCTCCGGATTCATTTTCACCACCTGGGGATCACTTTAACGTGTACGCAAATCTCGTACTCACGGGGGGTTTTTGCTATTCGCCCTCCCTCAGAGAAGAAAGCGGCTCGGCCGCTCCGGGGAATCGAATCGCCGCGACCGATTGTGTTGTGACAGTTAATCGAATGCCTTTAATCGATTACAACGAATTAATCGGGTGTCTTCATTGTCTAATTTATGCCCCAGTGACATGTGCGAATGACCAAAATGTAATTAATGATTGCCTCGAGTATTTCCATACATGGTGCGATAAATGGGAGATGAAAATAAATTGTTCTAAGACAACATATACGCACATAACTAACAAGAAACATGTTCTACCATTTACCTACAGCATTGGACCTAATTATTCACCTCAAGTGTGTACATTCAAATATTTGGGAGTGCATATTACGAATGATTTGAAATGGCGTGCACATGTCGAGAAAGTATGGTGTGCCTCTTAGAGAAAACTGCGTTTCTTGCGTGATAAGTTACTGAATGCTACGAAAGACGTCAACCATGCTTGCATACAAAACATTTGTGCGCCCTGTTTTAGAATATGCTTGTGCTGCCTGGCGCCCCCACCAAAAAGATTTAATAGGTGAACTGGAACGAATTCAGAGACTTTCCACGCGATTCATATGTTCGAAGTATAAAAGAACGGATTCAGTTACGGAGATGTTAAAAGTAAGCGCTTTGGAATCTCTAGAAACTAGACGACAAAAGCATCGCTTAAAAGTATTCTTTCAGATATTGCAAGGTCAAATAAAAATAGATAAAAGAATTACGCACACCCCCCGAATAAGCACAGCAGCCGGATCAACCATGACGCGGGAGTTCGGCCCATCGGTGCTCGCACGGACGTCTTTCGCAATTTTTTTTCCTGATGTTATAGAAGCATGGAACAAACTTGCCGAGACATATTGTTGAAAGTTGTGTCGCTAAGAAATTTGAATGTGCTCTTGATGTTTACTTCGCCGAGCAATGAATATGCAATTGTGTATTGTTCCAAGTTGCTGAAAGTATCAATGTGTGTATTTGCTTTCATATCGTTTGCTTCCCTCTCTGTAATGACCCCCAAGTGAGATTTACGGTATAAATAAATAAATAAAAAAGAAGGATAAGGCCCAAAAGGGGCTCCTTTTTTACGGTTGTTTTTATTGCCACATTGTGGATGATACTAATGCAGGTAATTCGAGACGATAAATGGTAATTGGGGCATTAGGAGGAGCCAAGAAATTTGCAGTACATTTCCTGCAGCAAGCATTTTATGTTGCTGATGACAGTCTGTTTTCGTGTTGCCAGCCATGCTGAACACCCACTCGCGTGGCGCTGAGGTCACCGGTGCGCACAGCAGCAATTTTGGAATGGGTGCTATCTCCGGAAGGGAGCAGCTCTGTAGCCGCCACCCCTTCAAGGTATCCAGATCATCGTTGGTGCCTGGCTCGTCTGGTTCGCTAGACTTCAACCGATTAGCTGAGCAAAAATAAAGTATTATTCGATTGGTCAGACGGTTAATAGATCAATCGCCTACCCTACACCTAAGATATGCGGAGCTTTCAGTTAAATTTTCAATAGGGTATTTTACAAGGTGGCAAGGCACAGACAAAATTGGGCGACAAGCAAGTGGTAAAATGTTTCAGCTCTTTATTGCTTTTCGATCGGCTGTTCCTACCTTCCGTCATTGCACGTGTTCACCGGCCACCAGTATACTGCGGTAGCAATGTTGATTTTTGCTTCAAAAAAACGTGTTGAACCTTATAAAAATTAGTTGTGCGTATAGCAGCCTTCCTGTGGCTTCCTTGTAGTTGTCAGTCGTGTTTTTAAAGCGAAGATTGCTTTGTCTCTCTGAAGGCATTGTTCGTCCTAGCAAAGCCACTGCAGGAAAGCCGACTTTACACAATAGGTTTCCTAGAACAATGATAGTGTAAGCGAATGCGCATCAAGCGCATCAAAAATAAAGCACTTTCAGTGGTCGCAATCGAACTCGCCTCTCTCCCATTCTGAAGCCGACGCCTATCCCTTTACGCCATTCCGACACGGTGGAAGCAGTTTGGAATATGGACATTTACTTCTACTCATGTTGCACGAAAGAAAGCTTCGCGTTTTAATACCCGTTCTCTTCAGAAAAGCGCATTTATTTTTCATCTAAGATGTTGGCGTTTGATATTACCTCGCGCAGATTTCTGAGCTGTCTAAGGCACTGTAAACTGGAATAGCTTAAATATGACCTATGTTCCCATTGATTTGGCGCTTCTCGTTCTCTTTTCCTCTCATTAAAGACATCTCACTGAGAACCTCCCTTATGTGTTCTTAACTACCACACTCATTTTATGTTTTATTTTATTTTCCTGTCTTTTCCTGTAGTGCGGCGGTAAGCCGGCCAGATAAAGTGCCCTTAACCCAGCGTGAACTTTGATAGAGATACATGACACAGCGTTTAATTGAATTTATCGTTACGTAAACATGACCCAATGTAGCTCCTCTTTCATCAGGCAACAATAGTATTTTATCGTCCAGTTTAATCCCGGAAGCCGGTGCGAAGTTGTTTTCCTCTATTTCTCTGCATAAAATACGGACTTTCACAGCGGAGACTGCCGATGTGTACTGCGCGGTTTGTTTCGCTCTAAGCTTTCCAAGGCTACAAAATATTTGCAAGCTGACGCGGTCTGTAACACGAACGTAAAAATTACTTCCACATCCGAGAGCATATGTAAGGAGACAGGGCTAAAAGCAGTCATCACAGAGAAGAACAAGAAAGCGAACGCTCACGATGTTTCACTTACGAGCAAATGGATCGTAACGGAATGTAAACTCCGCGTGCATAAATTGCCGCCGGCCGCCATAACAAAGTCATGCAGGGAGAAGAAACAACCGTTAAGGCGTCTCTGTTCTTCTGTGAAAGTGAAAAAAAGGAGGAGCAAAAGAAACGCATACCACTGGATAGAAAAGGTATAAAAGGAAGCAGTGACATAGAAAAGCATACCCTCTTGGGGGACATAAATATGTGAGTACATTTTACGCCAAGGCGTTGGGCTGCAAAATCGCGGGACGTCGCGAATTCGCGCCTACGGCACGCGTGCAAGCTATTCATAAAAGTAGCAAGCAAAATTATGGAGACGTGCCCCAGCAACCGGCCTTTTTAAGCGGGACAACGCCGCTGCTACTGCATGCATATGAAAATATATAAAATGTGCTAAACATGAGCCTGAAACGTGACGTGGACGCCACGTGTACTCTACTAGCCTCTCCACACAAAAATTGTAACCAAGAAGTGACGGCGCCTCCGCGAAGCCTAAAACACCCCGCTCTCTGACGGATACGAAGAAAGCTGTCTGGGCTGCAGTACGAAAAGACAAATGGTCGGCCACCCCCCAGGGTCGGAGGGTGTCTACGATGGTAGGAACAAAGTGCTATGAAAAAAGCTCGCACGTTTTCGGCCAGACCCTCCCCGTTTTCCTTAGGCCGTAAGGAAAGACGCATTGCTTCTCCCATCTCCCTCTCCCTCTCTCGCCCATTGCCTGCTGCCCCTACCGACACAACCTAAATGCGCACACATAAAGGAAACGTGTTCACCCTGTTTCATCGAAGGAGCTTGCACCTCGTTTCCCGACGTCGAGTTCCGAAGACGTGCCATGCTACGGTGTAGACGTAGCGTAACGGGCTGTCGCGCCGCGAACTGCCGGGGACACGTATTTATCCTTTGTTTGCGACTACATTGCGAGGACCAAACCATAACAAAAAATAAAACAAATTTGCTAAACTACAGAAAGCTGTTTTTTATTACAAAAAGTGCTGAGCACCATATTGCTAAAAAACAGATCTCCGTTAAAGCGTGGTATAGCGCAGATGCGCACCAGGTTCTACCTGCAGTAGACATTTAGGAAAGGATTGTAGAAACTACAACGCATCGTTGAAATTTGCCTTCGTGTAAGGATGGAAGGCCAGGAATAATTAGGAGATATAGACGACACAATTATTATAAATTGGCTTATAGTGAATAAAGACCAACATAAAGGTAAGGTGTTGTACTGAATGCAGCGTGTAGGATGAAAAAGTAAACCCGAGAGAAAGTAATCGGCTATGGCATTTTGTTTTCTTGCAGCCGGTGAATTCTGTACAGGCGAAAGAACAACCCACATAATATTTTTGTCATCAGGGCGTCTATAAAACTTCTCTTACATAACCTTCGTTTTAGGGATTCTTGACTACAGTCCGAAGAAACAGCAGGTCGGCGTCACCACAGCGCTCCACAACACTGAAGTGGATCGGCGTGAAAAAAGAGGCATTATGGTGACTGAGGGGCAGTAGCATAGGATTTCCGTGCAAACCTGACTTATCTCACAAGACTCTCTTTATTTCGGTTCCTGAAGCTCTTCGTTGTTCCCAATGACCAATAATTCAGGAAGCTATTTCTCGTAGCAGTACATATAGAGCAAGCTACGCAATTACCGGATAATACACGAGGCGGCCAGCAGAAGTGCGAGATATTTGCTTGGGAAGTAAATCTTGGACATCGTTGCGTTATGAAGGGATAAATAAATTTCTGCTAATTGGATCTCGATGAAGAGAATCAGGGTTTAGTTAAGCAGTAGACCGAAAGCTGCTAGGTAATGCAGGTTAGTCAGAGAGAGGCAGAGAGAGGTAAACTATTGTTGTAACACCGAGTCAAGGTTGTGCGTGAAAGATGGGATGGCCTAAGCCAAGATGGGCTAAAGCGGCTTATAGTGCCCGTTGCGTCGGGGTCCGTGGATATTAAGACAGCGAGGCGTTACTGCCCGTGTTACTCTTCGGGCTAACCGCCGAGGGATGCACTCTAGCTCTTCTACGAGCGTCGACTGGGCAGGCTCCTGCCGCGCTCTGCACAGGTTCATTATGTGAAAACAGGCCGCAGTTTGACACCCGTAATGTCAGGGGTGCACCTTGAATAGAATAACTCAAAACTGCAAGACGAAACGTGCGGTTATTTTTCGTGTAGTAGCTAAAGACCGGTCTATAATTATCAATTTGAGAATGCTGGCTACTCGAAAGTATTTCTGCAGAATGAAATGCATTCGTTGGAACAGTGGCTAGCAGCAAGCCTCAACACAGCCTGTCCGCCACGATGTGTTTTATATACTGAGGAACTGCTGAAGTGCCTTGCAGACGAGATTTCTGAAATCCGAGTAGCTAACTCCGTCAGGCCCACGCGAGGAATACAAAATAACGAATGTTAACGTCGCAGATAGCTCACTGATAGTAAAGCGCTCAATCATCAACGTTGCATTCGTGGTAAGTAGCTCCTCGGGCAACTGCCCGGGAATCAGAGAGGGGCTCTGTGGAACGCTTTATTTTGCACAAACTTCTTACATGCAACATCTGCTTCACTGAACAAACGCTTGAGGGCTACAGAAGAAAATAGGTGGATCCGACTGGGTGGGGCTCTCAGGCTGCGGGACACCTGCCATTAGGGTGTCAGTGGGTTGTGTGCATCCAGTCTTGAACAAAAATTAGCCAAGCGGTTTGTGGCAAGCCCCGTCATGTGCTTAGGAACGTGCATCTGCGCACGCCTGGACGCTCGGATGTCGTCTGCTGGCAGTAGGGCTGCCCCGCGCCCAGCTCTCCGGCGAATAGCGAGATGTTCATAGACCCCATCAAATGTAGACCATGACCTTGGAAGTGGACTTTGCCGTGTTGAGGCTGATTTGGCCCGACCAATGCCAACTGTGAACTTCTCTCTTGTTGATAAGGCACCAGCATTATGTAATACGTTTTGGTTTCGGAACGCGTCCTAGTTCACACAATGTTCCTTCCGCTTCGAGGGTCCTCCGTGAATTCCTTCAATCATTTTGTATGTGGCACCAGGACACGGACGAAAGCACAGAAGCACAGGCCATAGTAAAATCCAAAACACTTGCTGTTTTGCCATAGAAAAATGTGGAGCATCCAGTGCTTAACACGCCAAGGCACGCTTTGCTGACAATCCGGAATAGACTGCTTCGTTTTGACGTAATGTTTGTGCTGCCCCAACCTGGGTGGTGTGTGCTTAAATCCCCCGTGAGCAAGTGCGGTGGAGGTGTAGTGGCCAGAATGTCGTCCCACAGCTTAGGGTTGAATTTTGCCCTCGTTGAGATGTACTCGGTTTTTATGGTGAAGGTTGCGCGGTCATGCTCTATTGTTGCTTCGATTTATTCGTTAGATGCGTCCTGTGCGACATTGTGAAGCACAAAGGTCAAGTCCTGACGAATTTCGAGTAGCACTCTGCTGTGGTCGGAGCTCATTGAAGACAGATGCAGTGTGTATCCCGACAGATGAATATAAGATCGCAGGCGGGATTCGGACATGCCAATTACTGGGAATTTGTTCTTATTAACTAGCTGCCGGAGGTCAGACAAGTGGGAGGGCAGAACACACGCGTTCCAGTGCAACGCAGTTGCCCGATTTCAAAGAGTTTGCAGGCGCATTGATTCTGTGCTTCCCATATTGATATAGATCCATTCTCGTAAGAGCGGCGAATTGGTGTTCAGGAGGTTAAAATGACTTGAGCCACAGGAGATGAAAAAATGCGATAGGATTGAACGCACAGCTTTGATAGGCTGAAGAGGGGAGCAGTTTGAGTTTGATGACGGCTCTCTGCTGAACCAACCCAGGCGCATTTGGTTGGAATGTTTTCCATGCAGGCTTCTGAGGGCCTGCGGACCGAGCGAGACTTTGAGGGACTCGCCCTTACGACTGCGCCTGTAGCGGCCGAAAGTCATTATTTCAATGTCCATGTCCTCAGACATTGACTGACTTGGCTGCTTTGTGCGAACTGTTCCAGCGTTTCGCTTCCCAGAACCTTTTTTTTAATAAGACCGCGTTTTACAGCCTTTTAGTTAACCATGTTCTCGCTCTTGTACCTATAGATGCATTTCACTTGGTATGTTGGGCAGTGAGCGAAATTAACTTAGTGAGTTTTGCCACAGTTTGTACAGAGATTTTCAGCAAATTTACATGCCGCCAGTGCATGATCTCGCTCACAGCGCGTGCAGCTCAACTTGAGGGTAGATGTCTCTGTGATGTGGATAAAACGCTGACAGCGGGTGCACTGATTACGTTTTTCCCAATAGTCATACACTTGGTATCGAGTGTAGTCAAATATTGCAGTCAGGTCTCGTGTCGGTGGCAAATACAATTTGCCCTATCTCCGAGGCTCCCAAACACCGCGCTGATCACACTGGTGTTCGCTGCCGCAAGATGTCATGAAGTTCGGAATCAGATATATCCTGTGGCACTCCTCTGATGACTCCAAGAGCTCAGTTCTCTGAGCGGGTCTCGCAGGTGTGCACAGGCATGTCTCCGATGGCAGTTACCCTCAGGAGGTGTTCGCTAGCAGCAGTATTTCGTGTATCAATAGCAAGTACGTTTACCCTATAATTTGGCCGCAACTGCAAAACCGCAGCTGGCACGTTTGCTTCGATGCTGTCCTTTTAGTGCCACAAGTTTAAAGAACGTGATTATATTAGCGGAGTCCACTGGCTTCAGAATCATTGTAAGCCCTCTCTGACCATTGAACTGAAATTGCAGGGATTCATTTCCCATGAAGAATTCGTGCCAATTTTTAGAGATCATGTTTCGAAAGAACAATTCCATGAAGTGTGACATGCGATTTGAATACAAGATTGGATTGATTGGATTGGATTGAATAAACTTTATCTAAGCCGGCAGAACCACGTTTTTACGCGCCGCGACGCGGGCCTCGGCCTCGTCCTGGTGGCTACTCATCAGAGACGTGAGCTCGCCGTTGCCGACTCGCGAGTCCCATCCTTTGCGAGCGCCCGCAGGACCTGCTGGACCACCCAGTGTTGATGTTCGTATGTGTGTACCTCCTTGCGGCTTGCTCCTTCCCAGGTGTGGCGGGATGGTTCTCTATGTCACTTCTATTGGGTTCGTGACAGTCCCCTACGATGTGTTTCTGGTCTGCAGTCTCCCTCCAGCAGAGCTGGACCTTGTCGGTCAGGTACGCCTCCTGATACATTCGGAGCATCAAGGCCGGGGTGGGCAGGGACCCGGTTTTCAGCTATCTTAGTAGCATTGCCTCCGCCGGCTCAACCCCGGGTCCGGAGGTGGGAAGGTCCTGCGAGCCAGGCGGTAGGCTTTGGTGATTTCGCCATAGTCACTCATTAGGGCCTTAGCACCGCACCTCGTTGGACGGTCAGTTGGGGGGGCACGGTTGGCGAGTGCTAGCAGCTCGGCGTGTGCCGTCTCGTTGTGGTTGGCGTTCCTACTCGACGCGTCCTTGCCCGCATGCGCCGGGATCCACTTGACTCGAAAAGTTCTGCAAGACATTTTTTTTCTACTGGTACTGCTTGCCAGTCCGCTCTTAGTGGACTAACAATTTCGTGCAATATATACTAAGATCTCTTCATTTCTTTCTGCGGCTGAAACAGGTTGCAGTTTTGAATTTCAATAGTCTTGGCAGGAGCAGCTCTGTCTTCAAAGCCATCTTTTTGGTTTTTATATGCAATTTACTCGCGCTCAATAATCGTCCTGATGGTGTTCTGCTGCTATAAAAAAACCTTACCACCCCTTTTTTTAAAACGTTGAGAGAAGCGAGGACGCTTTCTCGAATCAAATCTTTATCCAAAGTGCGTTTAACACTCGCTGAAAATGCGTCCAGTCAATAGTGAAACCTCAAGAGACACAAATCGCAAACGAAAAAACGAACTCATGCGGGGGTTTCTCGCACACTAACAAAAGGCTGCAAGAAATGATCTAAATGGATACCGATGCGTGGTTTATGAGATAAATGTATACTGTTGTACTGCTTCTTCATGATCGTTGCGTGTATTGGCTCATCTGCAACCGCCCCTCATTCGGGATTTTTAAGTAATTATTTTGATACAATCAACATCCGGTTTCATGTACGCGCCTTGTGTGCAGAGACCTTATCAGAACCTTTCGGTCAACCAACCACTGAATCAGGAAATGCACTAGTTTTTTGACAGGACGCCATCGCTCTCAATTAGAAAAGCTTTCGCTTTAAAACCAAGCCGGCATTTATTTCAAATGTATATTTATGTTCACCCTGACATCATCTGCTCATTTTCTCTTGCGATTGCTCGTCCTTTCCGTTCGCCGTCTACCCCAGGATTGTCTGCTGGGTTTCTGTGAGCGACAAAACTGTGTCTACGCAAGAGCGTAAATCAATCGTCAGCCATTCGTTCTCCTTTTTCGCAGCCTATTCGCTACGACTGAGCTTCTTCTCTCAAAGGAGTCCCTAGCACCAACCCGCCCTATTAAACTGGCAGTACATAACAGCCTTGCCTTTTTTTTGTCCTGGGTGTAACAAATACAATCGGTTCTCTCCAGTTTCATTTCGTCCTTTTCAATTCTCACGCTTTCTAGTTTAGACGCGGGGCACATATTAGCGTCCGAGAAAAATCAATACACACTGTTCCGCTATTTCATACCACGCTGCCGTGGGGTTATGAGTGTGAGAGGGATCATATTCGGTTTTCTGATATTAAAACCCTGGTGGTAGACTAAAATGAAACAAGCGTAAACACACGAACAACTGCAAACATTTTAGACATGCTCCATCGCCAGCTGCGAATACGACAGAAGTTTAACTGCATGATTTCGAAATCTTGTAGACGAAGCATAGTAAAAAGTGCGATGCACACAGTATGAACAAGCCTTACTTATTGGGACGACCAACGACCACACATAGCTGCGAAAGCACATGTGTGGATGGCTATTTCGCCGTCGCTTACAATGGGACTTGTAGAAAGAGCCACGAGCCACAAACCTCCCACTGCTGCTATCAATGTCGCGGCCAAACATCAATTCGGGAATTTGCTGGGCACTTCTCACGACCGCCGTCATTATTATTGGTAGGTCCCTTGAACCGGTATTCTATGGTATGTTGATGTGGCAGGCAAACAGAAGCTGCAAAATCGGCCGTGAGATACTCGCGAGCGATATTCCATTCCGAGATTAGTAGAAGCCAGGCACTGCCGGTGCGATGCAGGAGGTTATCTAAACGTATTTGCTGGTTAACCCTGCTTCACAAGCCTCCAAATCGTTTTACACCGAGGCTGCAAACTCTATCCCCCGTCCGTATCGAGGACGCGATGTCGTCTTACGTCCCCATCGAGGACGCGATGCACGGACATCAGCGGAGACCGGGCAGGGGGGAGAAGGAGAGCAACGGCTGCTTTGCACATGGCCCACACTTCTGTGCTTATGCCTTCACGCACGTCCTAGATGGCGGAGCGGTTGCAGCAGAGGTTGCTTTCAGATCTTTCGGATGCATGGGAGGGGCGGTGACCATGTAGGCGAGGTTGGTGACGCGCTCTGGGATGATGTCATAAAAGGTGCATACTGTAAATTTCCGTTAAGACGAACGCGAAGGAAGCGTGAAAATGTGTTCGTCTTATCATAATTCCTTGTTAAGAGGAATTTTCGGCACTGTGCAGGCAATAAGAGAGCAAAATGGTAGTCCTTTTAGATGCGACGCATGTCTTTAACTCGCCTTGTCCCTCCGGCGTCTTCCGTCGTCCGTAGTCCGCATCCCTCCCCCGTTCTCCTCGCCGCGCCAGCCTGCGCGCTAACGCCGCATCTCACCGCCGCGCCATCTGCGTGTTAGCGCTCGCTCCCATCGCCGTGCATCCTTGGCTCGCTAGCGTGGTAAATTAACTGCGATGACTGTCCTCTATTCGCCACGTTCATGCGACGGTCATTTAAAGCGGTACTGGTCTCAGTAGTTCCGCCGCCAGCATGCACGAGACACATGATTATTTGAATGGTAACTTTACCATGCCTTGTTATCGTGGCGAACGTACGTTAGAGAGACAGAGGAAATACGCGCTAATGGAAAACAGCACTAACGGTAACGCAATCGGAACCCCACGTCGTCAGTTACGGTTCCCTCGCGTGGAAGATGGTTAACTTTAGCATATTTGTCAAGCAAAGTTCGCATTAAAGTACAGAACAGACAAGTAGTTTATCTCGTACGAATGCATAAAAAACATGTTGTGAGGCTCCGTATGTTAGTTTGTATGGCTACGTCTTCAAAAGTCAGTCCTTGGCAAAAATGGCAGATTGTCGCACACGAGTAAAAAATTGACAGTGCGTTACACTGTTTACTGTGTTTCACATTAGCGGTCGATACGTTCAAATTAACGTTCTGGTTTATTGTATTTGAATTCTGGACGGACGGCAAGGGACGGCAACATATTTGGCAATGTTTTGATAAACATTGGTATGCTTATTCCGTATTTGGGCTCCCCCGAAAGGCAAGAGGTGCAGGCGATATACGTTATGTACTATTGCAGATTAAGGTTTTTTTGTTCCGCATGCCTTGTTTCTCGTTTGTGTGTACTTAGCGTTGACGAGTGCTACGGATTGTTTGTGGTAAGTATTTTGTGTATAAAACAGCAATATTATAGTCCCTCACCCTATCAAACGTCAATATGTTAAATTCGACTAAGAGCGCCGCTGATCGCTCATTTCTCCCACTACTGAGTCTATATTAAACTGGTTTACGCGTGTTGAAATGGACAGGCAACTGGTTTTTGTGGAGTGCATATCCTCCAGCTCATATGAAATCCAGCATTTTATATACTGGGGTAACTGCGAGGAATTTCGAAATAAACAGGCGCAACTATATTTTAATTCTGCCCCAAAATTTCTGAATTCTGAAAGGGGGCGTCATGTAGTGTCTCCAAGTGACACTGCCGTACGCGTCCTAACAACTCCATCGGTTTGAACGCGTGATTCATAAACTGCATAAACGCATAGGAAAAGTTGGATATTATTGTTGTTTAGGGCGGGGACAAGTTTTAAATACCTTTTTTTTTTCACGTGCAGTTACGCCTCACAGTCATGGTTACCAGCCTTTCTTTAGACGGGCCACGCATGGCTGGTAGGTGTAAAATTTCAGATTTCTAAAGTTCTAGGACGCTATTAGCTAACCCGTTTCGGGTTGACTTGATTTAAGTAATGCTCTTTTATGTGGGATAATGAAAATATATTCGACAAAAATCGGTTGTCTTTCCCTGTTAGCACTGTGAGAAACGGGAGACAGCAAGACGCACACCGTTCTCTCTATGTTCACCAGGCGCAGGGGTTTTGAAATAGCTTACCCTTTTGCCTGGCCAGAATATCAGGTCAGTTTAAAAAAAAAAAGAATGGGTATTCCGGCATCAAAATATAATCTTCTGCAAAACATCATTTGTTTGAACGAAAATGTCGTTTTCAAGGGTAGGCTATGGCGCTGAAAAGAGAGCGTGAGTGCCTGTGATGTTCATTACACACGCATTAAATTATCACGGCAGGGCATACGCAGTCCATTAGCATTTCGTCTTCCAGGATTACCCTTTTTATACAAAACATCCGCTGGAGAGCTTTTCTGCTTACAGGGTCCTTATATTATGCGGGAAACATTACCGCCACTACTGCTAATGGTTTGCCCTTAATGCCATTGCATGCAACTGGATGTCTAATTTTATCCTTAGAGGGGAGTTTACTCGCGAGGAAAACATCGAAGTTTGTTACGCGGACAGACATTTTGAACCGCTGTGGCTACTTCCTGCTTGTCAAGTCACTCTGCTAATAGAAAGTGTTCGAGGTAATTTGAATCCTGTTTTGGAGGACCCATGTCCCCGAAGATTCAGTATAGTAGAAAATAGACTTCGCACCACCGTTTATTACGTGTAGTTGCTGCCTTTTTGCATGTGCGTGCAGCGTTGGGAAAATTGTTAGCAGAGCATGGATTGTTTTGTTAAGATTTTTTTTTGTTCAGAGTTGTATATGCTCTATACCCGTTGTTCTATGTTCTATTCCCAGTGGGCCATAAACATTAGCATTGGCGGCGACATCACCACACCCACCGACGCACATGCCTCTGTGACTCAACTAGAAGCGATGCTGACGCATCCTTAAACCAAAAAATCTTGTTAGGTGCTCTCTAATGTGTTTTTATGGAAAAAGACCAAAAAGCTTCGTTAAGCTAAAATAAGATATCCGGCGTTGGCGTGTCCAAAACATGTTCCGAAAAACAATCGCTCACTATTCCGCTACGTCATTATATAAAAAAAATGTTTTCACAGGTGTTTAGCTGCCTCGACTACGCGAAATGTTTTTGGCAGAGAATCTTAGACAGTCATGTGTGTGTGGACGATGACGGATAGCCTATCGTTGGTGGTGCGAACTGCAGTCTTCTCGGACACAGAGCACAGCTCCTGCTTCGGCGGCGCGCACCTCTGGTTCCTAGTTGCTCTGAGCGCAAGATCGGGGGATGCGTTCAGCTGCAGCTGTAGACGAAGCACTTCTTCCGTCTGAGGAAGTGATCGCGTCATCTGCGGCCGCATGATGGCGCGCGGTACACTGGCGTTATTTTGTAGCGGGTCGCAGCCACGGAGCCATTTTTATACGCCACCATTACCATACCCCTTTCCCCCTCACACTTCATCCATACCCTCCCCCGCCGCTTTCGTGATCACTATATTTGGTGTCCTCTTCGTTCTCTCGGTTACGACGAGGGACGACGGCGATGGAAGCCGCGAAACCACAGAAGCGGGCGCCGAAGAGCTGCGCTCTGAAACGGCTGATGGCACAAACAGAATGAAAGCAAAAAAAGAAAAATAACTGGGTCGAGTGATTGAACCTGGATGCCACAGAATTTGAGACCAACACAGATCTACTGCACTATTTTGTTTTATTTACTGCGGGGAAAAATACGTAGAAACGTAACGACAGAACGAAGACATTACACGCTGATTTGGCTACACCAATCAAGATGTGAAACTAATGAGGCCATTGTTGCTACTTAGACTTCGAAACGTATGTAAGAGTCGTGTATTGACACCTACCGCAGTAATTTAAGCATGGCAACTACAAAAATCGCAAACCACTTTTTCTCTGATAGTTAATATGTAGGGCTCACAGCGGCGAAGATGAACAAAACAAAAAAAGAAAAACATCTCCCTCCGCAGGTAGGCTTGAATATCTCTAATAAGGTAAACGCAACAAGAAAACCGATGAAAAACCTAAACCACACAAAGAAAACCGGACCGCTATGATGGCAACCAGGGAGCCTTAGGGCACCAATGGAGGCCTGCTCAATAGGACAAAATCACGACAGACCTACCATTAGACGTGCAGGACACCCAGCTCGAAATGAAATACAATGCATTCCCAACACCACACATAAAAGTCTAAAGTGCCTCCCTAAATTTGTGTGGCTTCGCCACTAGCAGGTTAGTTCAGCCCTAGAGGAGACATTTCCAGCATAAAAACGTGGAACAGGACTTGTCACATTGTGCCAACCAAATTCACAGCTGTCCCCGTGCCCTTATCTTTCATGTACGCTCATCTACTTTCATGATGAGATACGCCGCATGCTTACCGGAAAGACAAATTTAAAGCGAAGTTTTTGTGCCTCGCTGATGATGACAATGCCCCAAACGCACTGCAGGAAAGCCAACTTTCGCTGACGACGATGGTGACCGTGGGAAAAGTGAAAGTTGGTTGAAACGCGAACATCTCTCGTCAATAAATCTTTATTCTCCTCGTCCTCCTCTTTTCCGGTAGAAAGCGAGTGTCTTGAAAGTAAAAAACTCCCCCCACCTCCACAAAGGGGATCGTGCGGAAATGCGAATGCATTGGGTGTACCGATGAGTGCGCTGCGGCAAGCAGTAACGGAGAGAGGCGTGCGCTCCACTGCATTTATATACATTTTCCAAGCGCAGCGAGCGGAGAGAGGGTACGCGGAGAGGAAAGAGAGACCCGCGCACACGCCCGCCCCGCGCGCGAGCACTCTCTCCCGCCGAGCTCCGCGATGCGAGCGCCCTCACACGTCCGAGCGCGCTCCTCCTCTTCACTCTCTCTCCGCTACTCCCGCCCGAGCTACCACCTGCTCTGGTTGCAAGGCGCGCCACAGCTGTTGCTAGGGGCGAGGAGGAGCGCGCAGAGATAACACCGGCGGGCGCACGCCGACGGAGCATGACACCCCCGACTAAGAAATGCATTCGTATTTACGACGACGACGACGACGAAGGCAGAACTACGAGGCGCGCGCTCACGTGCGCTCGCGCTGGAGGAATGCAGGCGCACGCCGACGGAGCACGACAACCCCCGACTAAGAAACGCATTCGCATTTATTAATTAAAAGTCCGAAGTCCAAATTGTTACGCCCAAAACACACTTCAGGAACGCTATCTTGCACAATGTATTTCTACAAAGCCACATCAAGCGCTTCAAAATAAATGGTTCTCGTTGTCGGAATCGAACCTCTATCCGCAGTGTATCCGATTGCACCATTCCAACACGTTCCAACCATTCTTGGATAAAACCAGCGTGAACTCAGACAAAGACGAAGGAAGTGAAACACAAGGACAGCCGCTGGTCTAACAACTAAATTTTAATATCAAGAAGGGTGAATAGAAATACTCAACACAAACAATAAAGTAATTAAAAGACACTGCGCATGGTCGAAACAAGTTTACAAAGGTCACGGTAATAACGCAACTAGATATACACATGTTATAGCCGAGGCACATGCAGATATGCAATCTCTTTAAGATAAAGACACGCTTGTTTGGTTTACACACTTATCACATCGTTCTGCTATGTGGAATGCCTCCATGATTTCGCGGGTTGTTTGATCACGGTGCCTAAATAAAATGTTAGTGGCAGAAAATGAGGTTTGCATTCGCTGCAGTTAGCCCAATGCGAAGAAAGAGGATATGTTAGAGGTCTCTTCAATGACAATTCATGTTCTCCTAAACTCACGTTGATACAGCGGCCAGTTTGTTCGCGCTGTCTTTATCCAAGAATGTATTTCTAACTAGCCCAGCTTGCAACCTCCTGCACGGTCAAAGCAGTTTGTATTTTGGACGTTGACTTTGACTTAGGTTCCTTGGGAAAAAGTATTGCGTTTTAGCTATCTTTCCCTCACTAAAGGACTAAATTTGTTTGGATTAATTCTGTTAGAAGCCTTTCTATTCCGTATCTCTGTCCCCAAAATGTAGGCAGCCAAATGTACAGTTCCCTGGTTAACTTCCTTGCATTTACTCCACTGTTCCTTCCTTCCATCCAGTTGTGCAAAGACTTGTGAAAACTCTCATCATCATCGTCGTCGTCGTCGTCGTCGTCGCCGTACTCAGGTCCACTGCAAGACGAAGGCCTTTCCCATGGACCTCCAATTACTCCTGTCCCGCGCTGCTCGTATCCACAGTTTACCCCCGAACTTCGTTATTTCATCCTCCCTTGGTTTAATCGCCTTCCGCTTCTTCTAGACCCATCCATCTCTTGGTATCAACTCTGTTACATTTATTGTCCACCGCTTGTCGGTTCGTCTCACTACATGGCCAGCCCAAATACATTTCTTTTTCTCTATTTCAACTATAATATCTTCTGCTGTAGTTTGTTCTCCTAACCAGGTAGCTTGTTTCATGTCCCTGAGTGTTATTCCTAGCATTATTCGTGCTATGGCCCGTTGAGCCGGCCGTATGTTTTCTCTTTAGTTTCTTAAGTAAGGTGCCACGTTTCAGCTCCGTAATTCGACGTCACTAAACTGCAGGTGCAGGTGATGCCAAAGTACTCACTGTGAAAAAAATACTGCTATACCCTACAAGTGAACACTGAAAATTGGTTCTGGGAACTATAACCTAGTTTGTGAGCTGACAGATTGGGTGAGTGTAAACGCACTACTACAAGAAGGAGCCGTACGGGTCCCTAGTGGCCGCTTGTGTTGTCTGCCTTGCGATGTTATCTACCTAGCGTTGGACGAATATTGCCTATAGGTGGTGATTTCTTACTTCCGCCGAGCAGAAAGGCAGATTTATTGGTTTAGCTGAAAGTGGCATTTGTTACCAAGGTAAGATTGGCCTGACGGCAAGATGAGCCTAGAATTTGGGGGTGAAAAAGTAAAGGAATGACAAAGTGCGGGGAGAGATACAAATAATGCATTTTTTCTTCGCTCTCTCTGTTACAGAAAATGTATACACTGAAGGGAGAGAACAAGAAGCGAAAAGGAGAAATACTAGCACTACTTTCCCGCCCCGACATTCTCTGCAGCTTGTTTCTATTTTTAATGTCATTTACGGAGTGTGCCACCACAGGATGTAACTTGGTTACTCCCAAGAGATGTGGGATAGAGATCCCCCTTTCGTGTGCGGGGAGGGACTTGATTGAAGAGGACAAGATAGAGAATTATCTGCCGTCAACAACAGCCAGCCTAGATTTCTTCTTCGTTTTCTATCTACGTTCCCGGGTACCAGTTATAGCTGGCCACCTATCATTGTGCTTTCCTGACAATCAACAAAAGCAGCGGAAACTAATTATGTTGGCGAGCTAAGCGGGCGGACTGCATTACTGCTGAAACAGGCACCTACTTTGTACGAAGCAGTGTTTTGAAGAACACTGCGTAGTATCCTGTTATGGTTTCTGACGGGGTGTTTTTTTTTATAATGTTGAGTCTATCATATTTATCGCTGCAAGAACCAAGTGTGCTTTACATGCATTATTCTTTATGTGAGAATATGAACCGAAAAAAAAACGTGTTACGGTAGATTCATTCCCCAGGAAGTTTCGGAGGAGGACAGCTAACTCAGTCTCTGTCTCTTTACAAATAAATTCTCAAACATTTCCCACTGCGGATAAAAAAATAGTCTTATAGTAATAACTGTGTTCCGCAGAATTTGTTCTTCTGTTTAAAATATGCGCAGGAGAATACTTCCCTACCGCTTCTACCACTACGCTGCTTATAACAATTTTTTTCGCCCTGAGTACTTTGTAAAATATTGATATACCGCATCTCCAATTTCCTTCAGAGGATTCACTGTTATTTCGTCGTATCAAAGAGTGTTCATCCAGCTGATTTTCTTTTTCTTTTTTAGCGTATTTTCGCCTATTTAATTTCGCCTCATAGCTATTTTCCCCAACCTCGTATTGTCCAGTAAACTGTCCACAGTATCAGGAGTAGGCATCAGCTATTCTACCGTCCACATTCCGGCTCCATTCAAGGTTATCTAGTCAGATTTTCTCTACCCACAAGAGGCGCTGTTCTTTTTTTAGAATATATTTAAATTAAGCAACCAGCAGCTATCAATCAATGTCTGGACAACCAGAACCAGTAGTGCCGTAAGGCACAGCTACGGAGCAACCTAGTTTCCTCACGAATAGAAGTACCAAAGCCGATAAAAAATGCAACTAAGAATGTGGCTTCCACTCGCAATCCTGGCATCCACATACTGCGCAGCGTATGCACTAATGCATGGACGTAGTCTTGACGGTAACAGCAGCTATTTCCTTAAAAAATTTTTCTAAAGTCATGGCTCCCCGCTCAACAGCGACAGAAGAATAAACAGGAGCGTAAACAACATCAGCGAATTGAAAATATGAAGATACTGAAATAAACGAAGCTGACATGCCGACTTAACGGCCAGCAAGAGGTTGCCGTGACAGGCATCCAATCGGGGAAATGGACGCATCTTGTGCTGCCCTCTCTCGGGAGATTGCGTACGCAGCCCTTTCCGAAATGCTCCCAGAGCCTAGCATGTTCAGCATGAAATTTACTACCAGGACATAAATTATTCTCAAGTCTTAATCCACAATTTGAAAAAAAGTGCATCAGCGTTTGAGCAGGAAATGAATTATATAAAAATAAAATGCGCTCAACCAATTCTAAAACATGTGGGGCTCTAAAAGTACTTTGATGTTTGTCGATGCCATCGACTGTTTACAGGTGCATGATTGATGAAACTTTTTGTTAAGGGTCCTACTATAATACATCCGCTAAGGCGTAAGTATGATAAACAAATGCTAGCCGGAAGGTTGTCTTTTATTAACACAATTGCCTCTTATAGGTGGAAGCACACGAAGCGAAGAAAGGGGAGGTCCAAATGTTGGACGATCCGTTTACGTCAATCCTGCCACTGAGGTTTTTTTAAAGTGAAGCTTTAATGTCCTCACTGATGCCTTTATACGCCAACACGCCCCGCAAGAAAGGCAGCTTTCTCTGACGATGATGATGGTACTGGTGATAGTAGGTGGAGTAAAAGAAAAAAACGCTTCTCGTGGCCGGAATCGAACCTTGACCTCCCGGGTTATTCAGCTTGCGTCTACCAGATACCTTTATTTTTATATGTTCTATGCGGTTTGGAACAATCAGATGACGACTAAGGAATCCGTCACAAGAAGAATGTCGCTGCTCTGGGTGTCGTAAGGCTGTTTGCCACAACACGTTAGGCTTAACTTCCCATTTTGAGGTTTAGAACGTTATACCATTACGATATATCTCTGGGTTTAATACCTCATATCGGCGCCCACACAAAAAGTTGCTCACTGAACGCCAGGCAGCAGGTACCGATTCGCGCCGTATACCTAGAAAAACAAATATTAGCAATACGGAGCGCACATACGAGAGTTGATGTGGGTATCCTAGAAAAGTGCTGCGTACTTCCAGAGTAGCATTATTCGCACAGTGGGATTAGCCAACCAAACAATCCATGAGGAGAAAACTTCGTGTTCAACCGTCGTCGTCCTTAGACGGACGGTAGCATGATTTGTTTTTCAAACTATGCCAAACTGAGCACCCAGCCAGCATCCACATATCTTTACCGAGACACAAATTACTATTAATACTGTTTCAAGCCTACATGAGAAAATTGTTTGAATATTAGACGATGGGTATTTTTTGTTCTGGAAACGACCGGGATAAAAGTTTTCAGATATTACAAAATTGGCTGTGAAGCCCACAAAACGCGCTCAAAGAACGCAACCCTTGTTTCTGATTTGACTGAGTTGATGCTGATGTTTTACATCTCATCTGCATTTGCAGGAGGACAAATATTTTATCTTTATAAATTTGCAAAGCTACTTTACTAAAAACATGCGCTATAGTCCCACTGAAAAATTGGTGTAGCCCACACATTAGTGCATACGCAATGGTATATGTACTGGAGTCAAGAGGGCACAAATTCTGATTGTGGACCCCTGTGAGTGTTCTAAAATTTGAGGACGTATGTTCTTTTTTTTGTTTGTAACACAATAATTTATAGACAGAAAGAACCGAGTACAAGACCGATGACGCACAATTTTGAATAATGTCATTCAAACGCAGTTGTTCGAGAAGACATCAAGAGTACGATTGCCACATTTTTTGTTTGTACATTATTCATTCAGTAGCAGAACGCCGGAACAAAGCTATCCCAGTATATATGTCACGACTACAACGCCATCGTTACGAAAAAAGAATGGTATTTACGTTACGTCACACAGAAAATACGTCCTATCGGTGCCATCGTTTCTCATCGTCCTCTTCAACCAACATCTGCACTCACTTCTTTGTCCTCGGGGAATAAATTTTTAGCATCCTCCTCCCGGCGGAGAATACAACTGTGGTGCGTAGGGGATACAGTCCTTGCGACTATATTTGCTTCTTTACTTTTACCAGCGGCGTGGTTCCTGCGTGGTCCGTTCGCAGTCATTCCGGGCAAACGGTAGCCTCGCTGACACCGCTGCGTACATAGTACCTACAATCGTTCGGAATCCCGCAGGATTTCTTCATCACTGTGTCGCGACCAGAACGCCTTCGTTAAAGGAAAAGAACTGTATTTACATTAGATTACATTGCATTCCGCACAGAATACGTCCAATCGCCGCCATCGCTCCTCATCGTCTTTTACTAATATCTACGCTCACTTCTTTGCCCTCCGGGAGTAAGGTTCCAACAATATATGCTTCAAGATTGCGGAATTTTAGTTTAATGTTTGGTTTTGTCGCGTCATGTAAGTATTAGGGGAGGAAAAATTGCAATGAAAAACCATTCTTTTTAGATTTAGCGCACGAGTTTTAAGATCTGCGGCAAATTGTGAAATGAATAAATGTATAGCGTGCAGTTTTCGCAAAAACACCCAAGAAAATCTGTAGTACTAGTTCGTTAATACCGCGCAATAAGCACAAGTTCGCATAGCCCGAAAAGCAGCGAATTTAATGTCACAGGGCTTATCTGTAACACCTCGCAAGTACATACTGACTCTGCGATTTTTGCATGAAAGTTTTTTATATTTATGTTTGCTACAGCACATACGTCGGCACAGATGCAATCATAGGGGTGTGTTTACTTTCCTGGAGGTCTCTGAGTACCAAACCAATCCCCAATAACCGCCTACCGTGAGCTTGTATCGCTATGATGACACAGACATACACGGGGTTGTGCATGCTTATACTGTAGGTGGGGAACAGTTCCTTGTTTTGGTAACACAAACCTTAATTACAGTGCGCTGTGTTACCGTCTTCAGCTGATCAGGCTGTCACCTGCGTTTTGATAAAGTGCGGGGCAAAGTAAAATGAGCGGGAGGAACCTAGTACTAAATATCAAGTTTCATTAGGATGAAAGCCGTAAGCGCGCAATTCTGCGATAAAAAATTTTTCGGTTACTAAAATGGCCGCGTTTGTAGACAGTAAAGAAATGAAAACCACTAATATCCTGGGGCTTCGCACCCCTCTCTTCACAAAACAACCCTGATACTGAAACGATTGAGCTATCTCAGCTTCTTTTAATAAAGTGCTATACCAGCAGTTTTTTTTTTCTGCGTAGTACACAGAAAACAATGCAATATGAAGGTTAAAAGGAATAGCACACAATATGAGGATTCTATAATCTTTTAAGAAGAAAAACTGCGCGTAAAAGACAGGAATAGTCTGAAGGAGACAGGACGGGCGCAGTTCTCCATCCTAGTTAATGTGTCTACTACGCACACTTTTCTACTTAAAAGATGCAGCATTAACTAGCCCAAGAGCAAGCTGTGCGGATTCTTAAATAATCTTTAGCACACAAGTCTTGGCCAGGAATCTTTTTGTAGAAGGCCTTTTAATGCAACCCGCTTAAGTATACTGACACGAATATTCAAAGCTGAGATCCGCTCTAGCATCAGTACACGACAACACAAATAGTTTGTGTCATGGCACATACCATTTCGTGGGGGATTGGCCAGAATTGTGCGTGAGGGCAAATGCACCGCTTTAAAGAGTCACAAACCGAAAATGTAAAGCTGAAGTCCGCTGTAGCAACAAGTACAAGACCACAATAGGTTCTTGATAAATCCTTTTTTTGTAGTTTGTGTGTTTGTGACCTTTTTTCGCAACATACCGAACCGCGCAATTCCCCTGCATTGCATTTCAATTTTTCCCCTCGGGAAATGCGGGGGAAATTTTGAAAAAAACAACACCCCCCAAAGGGTCATTCTGAGCTGCATACCCGCTACGCATAGATCCCGTTTTCCCAAAAAAGTAATTTTGTTTACCAGGGAATTTATGCATGAAGTTAAGCATTGAAAATTACTCTTTTGAACAGTCCCCAAAAAAAGAAATGACAAGAACCGAAATTTTTTTTTAGGAAAAACCGAATAACCTGTGGGGTGATGTGTATATCTTTCTTTTTGTCCGGTGCACTTTTTTTATGTAACAAAACAACACTACATCCCTACATATCTCGAAGCAATGTTACACAGTATGAGGCTGATTACACAACTGACAATTCTCTGACCAGCACGAGGTGACCAGAAGAACAAATTTTGCTGTCGTTGTTTGTTTCCTGATACTTCATTTCGACTCGGGGCATTGGTCCGCAATTAGGTGCTCTGATGGGTAACATAACCGCTTCTCAAAATTCACAAAACTGCGAATTGGAAACGTAAAGACGTAGTATAGTCCCGGCGGTGTGATACCTGAACGAATGGGACGTTAGAAAACAGGTGCACACAAGTCGCACGGGAATCTGATTGTGCGAAAGCTGTGACGTGCGAAAATCTGTTGCTGGCGTAATTTGCGCAGTAAGACGAAGAAACGAAGGCGAAGAAACGGAATAAGACGCTGTAGCGGCCAAAAACGTTGATTGAAGTTTGCGCCAAAAGACAAAGCAACAAAAGCGAAGGAAGAGACGGAAATGCTATGCGGCAGTAAAGAAGCCGTGGTAAGTATCACCAAAGTTTCACCTTCAACGCAACTAAGCACACTTAAGTGTCCCGACTAAGTGTCCTTATTTATGCTTCTTGTGGCTACGAGTGTACCTCTCCCAAAATGTGCCACTTTTTGGGCTTTAAAATTACTAGATACGCGCTGTTAGCAAGACAATTTTTTTTCTGGAGTGAGTTTCAGAAATTATGTATTTATCATTACTTTGAATGTGGTCAACCAGTTATTGCATTGATAGTATCACCTATGTGAGAAGGCGGCAGTTAACTAGGGCAAGCTCGGTATGGAGCATAGAATTAAATTCAGAAAAAAAAGAGCTGCGATGGGTGCCGATTGGGACATTTTGTCAAAGAGAGTTCAAGCATTTCAAATAGCAAGTACTCCGTGCAATGGTGCAATCCTCAGAGTTCATTCCATCATGAATACGCACCAACTTTCACAACTTTCCATCTTGCTGCAAATCACTTTAGCCAACTGGAGTATAAACCTCCACAGAAACATGGATATTCAGGGCTCTGAGTCATATGTGGGTACCAAAATGTCGAGATCATGAAAAGAGTTCCAGAAAGTTTCAGGCAAACTACCGTGGTTTTTTTTTCTCGTTGCTAGAAGTTTGTGAACTCTACCTCGCTTTATGGTACATTTTGTGCGCAAAAGACACGGTACGCCAGAAAGCCTTTCTGCGGATTCAGCCAGAAAGGTTAAAGAACAATAAAACAGAAAAAGGTTTTATCTTTACTTGGCCCTATTGCAGATCAACCAAATCGTCTTTAAATGATTCTGCTCTGTCCGTAATGACTATTAGTCGCCCAGAAAGCAATAAGGTATTGTTCTTGAAGTAAAAATATCAAATAAGTCGGGGGAAAATTCCTTCAGCTGGTCTTCTTTTCCGGAGTGATCATCTAACCTTCGCAGAAATGACGGCAGTCAACTTTTAAAACGTACTTTTGCATGCTTTAGAGTGAAGATATCTGGAACAGAATGCCAATTCAGATAAATCCAGAAATACCTCGCACAGTGTTCTTCTTCTCAAACATAGCGTAATAACATACCATAGCACAACATAATGTAACATAAGATAACTCCATCCTTCTCGTCTATATAACAAAAGTATTAAAAGCTAGTAATGCTTCAGACGATGCCCATGTATTTTTCTGAGTGCAACTTTGAATACTCGCCTTTTTTTGGTCACATTTATGAAGAAAGTTAGAGCCCTTCCACTACTGTATTGATGGAATACGCACAGAGCTTTTTTTTTTTGTAGAAAATATTGAGGTATGTGGGATGACCTGCTGTACTGATGGAATGAAGGCACATTACATATGTACTTAAAATAATTCCGGAAAAAATCATATACAATCTTTTTTGGGGTAGTTTTGATAAAAGAAGAGCTACTACCTTTTCCTTACACCATACTTCGTCTGTTGACGGCGATATAGGGGGGAGCAGATGAGAATTGTGGGTGTAGTGCAATTGTAAACCACCTTTTCTATTGATGGCCAGTGGTCTCCCTGGGGCGAATACAACCTGGTTCAAGCTGTAAAAAATTTATCTCTAATAACCAAGAGACTATCGCCATAGCTTTCGTCACCAGCACTTAAGGCTAAGTTATTCAGAGAGTTAAGGTAATGGCGGTTGTTGCGTGGTTGTTTGTTGGGACACATCACAATTACAAGCAACACGCGACTTTCTATTGGAGAGCTACACGGCCTTATAGAAATTTGCTGCAGTAAATTGTTAGCAAAATTGGCATTGATCCGAGCTGCACAGCGACACCACTCATTCACTCCTTTTTGAGAGTCGCTGGGTTTATTCGATTCAGAGAGCATCGCCTATAAACCCGCGGTGCAGTTCCGCAGAACTCCAAATTACGAGGATGGTTTATGTTGGGGTAGTTCTGGTTGGCGTAGTTCTGGGTAATAACAGCTGCCGCTAAACAAAGCAGCAGCAAGCGGTGGCCCGTAATGAGGAAAATTGCCCTTGTTCTTGTGAATTCAGTGCAGCGCATTATCAGTATTGTCCGTCCTGAAACCCAACATAAGTGAATAATGGCAAACGGTATTAACTCTTCCACGAGAATTGAAAAAGTAGTAAACATTTCTCAAAAGAAAAGGCTCCAATGGCAACTTTCCTTCCAAATAAAACGATTTATACCTGTTTCTGCAAACATATAAAACTGCCTGACTACTTGCATTCAGAACAACCACATTCGATGACAACATACTCAGAATATAGCAATTCCTAGGTATTGCTTCACACTAGAGGCAAGTCCAATTTCCTTCTATTGCCAACGCCTACGTGGCTGATTGGGTCTATTCAGCGGCACGAAAGCTTTATGTTTTGGGTGCGTTTGCATGGACATATACTTCCGGCCTTGAGTGTCACTAATATCTGCTCCGACATTACAGTATGATTATATCGCGCTAATTAAAGTATTTATTGTGCTAGTTTGAAGTATTGTTGTTGATTGCCAATCGAAATAAATTAAACAATTTACGCAATCCAATAATTATCTACAACGTATGTTTAAACACTCTAGCTTCCCCTGACAGTTGAATTCCCAACACCGTAGTGGGTGGTGCCTCATTTCTTTAGTTTTTGTGCTTAAAAATTTTAAATTTGTAGCTTCAGATTCGATTGATATATTGAAGTCTTCAAAGCGAAATTTGTTAAGCGCTTTCAGCGCACGAACCGATTTTTTCTTCCCGCACGTGTCTTCTGGCCTTAGCAAATCGACAGCATTTGTTCTCAAATCAGGAAGCCCGGGGAAATGTGTCCAGACTTGAGCGCCAGCTGCGCAGCCCGTTTGCCTTACTAACGCATAAAAGCAACAGCTGGATGTATCCGTTGCGTGTAAAAAGTAGGCTAGATTTTTTATTCCGGCTTCAAAGTTTAGTTCAATCGTTTCCGCGGCAACCGCTTCGATTTACCAACGTAGAGTTGGCGTCGAGTTGGACGCTGCATTGAACAAAAATAGGCGAGCAAACGCAGAAAAGTGATTCTTTTTCGAAAATCGACTTTCCTGTTTGCGTACGCGTCTACTTAGAGTATTTCTTACAAAACTTAGTGCACCTTCTTTGAAACTTTCAAATCAATTGTAGGCAATGTGTTGGTTCTCTTTTTTCACGCAACCGGCTTTTTCTAATGCAGGCACTCTTGATCACCTTATCCTACTTTAGGCATTCAGTACGTGCTCCAAGATAATATAAAACTGAGAAAAAATGAAGGATGGGAGACTTGCGAGTGACAATGTCTTGTCCAGTGAATCGGGAATGGATCTTCAAAGAAGGCTTCGGGAAGACTTCCCGGGAAACTTGACCATAGAGTCGGAATAAATCATAAGTAATGGTGGTAGTAAGGAGGGTAATTGGTTGATTCGGGGAGAGGTTGAAAGCGAATAGACTCCCAGCTACTTCATTGCACTGCTTGGAGGGTCACTACGTTGGCTGAAAAATTGTAAGCTCCCAACAAAATGTCCGTTAGGTGAAGTTGGTGTCCATAAAATGCCATCATTGGTTCGTAAACAAGGGTTCGCGGTAAAAGGACCAGCAACAACTTCGATTTAAAGGACGCATGTATGCCCCGGACAGACCTATATGGACGGCCAGCATCAGGCCCTGGCCCTAGTAGAGTAGCTAAACTCAGCACACGATAGGTCGCTACTGGACGTTTTTTATACAGTTCCCTTCTTTGCCAGAAGTAGAATGGCCAGTGCATTACCACGTCGGAAAAACCTTCCTTTTGTCCTCCGCATGCGCAGGGTGGCGCGCAGTTAACGGTGAACAAGAAGGAATTTGTACATGCAACGCCGCGTGCATAGGATGGAACCGATTGCACTTTTCCCTTTTGCTGTATATGCAATCGGAACTATACGGCAGGTTCTATTGGGTACAGCAAAGAGCATTTCGTTGCCCCATTCAAGCCCGCCTCTGTCGAGCGTTGCCCACACACCTCCCGTATGATGCTCATTATGTCGTCCCCGAGAAGTGGAAGGGCAAGTGCGCCACCTTGGTCGCATGCCAGTTTTGCTATACGGTATGCTCTCTCATTTCATAGCAAGCCGGTATGGCCGGGCTCCCTTTGAATGTCTACGACACGTCCTTGATCATGTGATTTTTGCAGATGTTCGGCAATTGTTAGATTAAATATACGATGCCCATTCGTAGCCTGAACGTCTGACAGTAACTCCAGTGGTGGCTATGAATCGGAGCAGACAACCCATCTTCTAGCCTTCAGGATTTGTGGCAGTGAACTTCACAGCCCCTAGAAGGGCACAAAACTCCACAGTTGTCGAGGATGTTACGTGGGGTGGTCCGAATATGTGCTCTTCGTCCAATGCAGGCACTGGAATGGGCATGCTTAGCACTCTGCATTGCATGAACAATCTGGGTGAACATGTAGCTTACAGACGTGTGCGCTGCACACGTGCAGTCAGCACTTGTTGAACCAAGCCTGAGAAAAGAACATTTGTTTTCTTATCGACTCCCCTCTTATCGACTGATACTAAGCTTCGGTAGAAGCCAGGGAGAGATAGGAAAAGGCAGACATCGTAACCCAGGAACAAGTGCCTTATACTCGAAAACATAGCGGAGATACGGGAAGTACTTTGCGTCAGTGAGACGTTTGCTAGTGAGCGATATGCGTTTTGCATGAATATTCTGAACAGGAGAGGAGTTTCTTTTCTTAGCGGCAGTACCACGGCAAGAGACACGCTCTTCAATGCTTGAAGGGCTTGAAGTTGCCTCGGGATCCCCAGGCACACTCGGAGGCGTCTCGTTATTCATCATCATCATCAGCAGCAGCAGGCAGCCTATCTACGCCCACTGCAGGGCAGAGGCTTATCCCATAGATCTCTAAGTATCCCGGCCCTGTGCTAACTGCGACCAATTTATCCCCGTGAACTTTTTATCTCATCTGCCAATCTAACTTTCTGCCGCCCCCTGCCACGCTTGCCTTCTCTAGGGATCCACTGTTACCTTTAATGACCAATGGCTATCTTGCCTTCGCATTATATTCCATGCCCACACCTATTTCTTCTTCTCAATTTCTACTAGCAAGAGTTTACCACGCGTTAAACTCTTTGAGCAATTGGTGATGCTGACGTCTCGGAATGATTCTGGTGCCATGGGGCGTTTCCTAGCTTTCAGTAGAGCAAATAGTTTTGATAGTTTACAGGCCATTGGCACCCGTTCTCTTCTTCAAATTCCCGTCAAAATTTCTTGCAGTAGCATCGTATTTTGTCGACCAATGTTACAAAACGCAGAACATGTACTCCAAGAGGCACCGCTGCAGATCCTTGACAAATTACTGGTCAGATCAGATGACAACTCCCGTAATGCGAAATGTTGACCCAAAACATGGGCTTCCGTTTCCATGGCTTCTTGTATTGCGGTGCATGCGGATAGAAGAAATTTTATATAAAACTTCGTGCTCGTGGCTGGCGTGGACGATGTTTGTTTGCACTGCACAAAATGTTAGTGCTGAGCTACTGGAAAACAAACTAGAAGAAAGAAGTGAAATTGGGCTGGACGCGGATTACGAAGGAAGGGATAACCGGTACAAAATAGCGGCAACAAAGTTACTACCATTAGGCAAGGCTGTCGTTCTGAAGGACAAGAAATTTTGGGGGGCCGAAGAAGGCATTCAGAAAGCGCTGGGTAGTTGCGGTATGAAATGTGTGACAGGAGTCGGCACCCTCCTGTGTACGTAAATAGGCTTTTAATGATGGCGATGGTGAGGACGAGGACAATGATGATTCTTATTAGTAGGGAGGTTACGGTGGGGATTTTATTAGTGGTGTTGGTAAGAGTGCAGTGATAAAATACTGCCGAAGGTCTGCCAAATAAAGTAAGTTTTTTCGACAAAAGACAGAAGGTAATCGTGTCTCCACGTGTGTTGTCAACTAACTTCACTATGTGTGTCATCCTTTTTGCCGCGCAAAACACGCGCCGATAGCGAAACAAAATGTTCAATAATACCAACTGACAACTAATACAAACTCCACACGTTGTTAGTAGCAGTCTTACGCCCAAAAGATCTACATCAATAGATAGGCTGCTTATGTACCTGCGTTACATCATCTTCTCGGCAAAATGAGCGACCATGGCGGTGACAGAGAGGCGCGAGGAAACTTCTAAGAAAAAGAAAACGCCCGGCATCATTTTCGGTGGTCTGTGTAGGCTGCCTTATTGCGAAGAAAAGTAAACACACCAAGACATCAGTGGGGTTCCAGGCACCCCAGCAGGTTCATAAAACTTTTATGAGCCTCCTCCCAACTTTGAACTGAGTGCTTTTCTGTGTTCCTGGCACTTAAGTCGGGATTGCACCACCTCTGAGTGTCAAGAAGACGCCGCCTTCTTGTTTTATTTTCGTCATTACTAAGCCTAAACGGAGAAAGGAGGGAAGATCGTTCGGGTGTACTTTGTTGGAAACAATATTCCGTAGCGGGTAGAAAAAGCAATGTTGCGGCCAACTTTGATGTAGAGTTTGATGACAACAGCTGTCGAGGTATGTAGACGTCAGTCGCTAGAAATCTTTTACCTGCACAAATCTGCTAATATTACCGTTTCCGTTGTAGTTTTCTGTGGAATTCTGTTTTACACCATACTAGTACATCTAACTGAATAAGGTTACTTGTGATTGGGTTCAACCTAGCTCTGAACGACTCAAACCTCACAATGGCACCTCACCCTTCTACCAAGGTAGACATTTATAGGGAGATTTGCTTAGTGAAGCCACTGTGCTGAGGAACACGGTGCTAGCACGCAAAATAAAATCGGCTACTGGCTGTAGCTTAATGATAGTACATAATTTTAGACAGACGTAAATAAATGAACGCGCATAACACTATTCTGACAGATCCGAAATTCCAGCATACGAATAAGGGGGAGGAGAAGGAGAGGGCCAACGCTTTAATAGAGTAAAGACAAGTACGCTTGCCATACCTTCCATTGATACCAAACAACGCCGACCTAAATATAATGATAAGGTAGGACTCTCGTGCCTTGATGGGTGTTAAAACTATATTGCAGAACTGTGGCATTCAGCTGTTCAAAGGAATGAACAGAAGTGTTCACATGCGTTGATAGAGGCAAAGAGGGGCAGGTTTTTCATGAGAGCAGTGAGCTTTAAACCTCAAACGGAAAGGTGTTTCGGTCTGGCCGATGGATTGTTTGCCGGAAAGGGTGCGTTGCAGCAGGTAATACAACGTTGGCGGAGTCACAGCTACAGTGTCCTTTTTACAATAACATAATAGTTTGGAGCTGTGCTGGCAGTGTGGTGTGCTGTGGTCATTTGCGGGCATACCTTACACGGCAGTTTGTTACAGTTGTTCGCGGACGGCTGATGCTGGATTTAGGGAGAAACTCCCCTATATTTTGCTCCTTCTGCAAACAACGCCTGGCGGCTCGGGAAATATTCTTTTTAGGCGTTCACTTTGAACAAGGATATTGTAATGCTTTCTGAGTATTGACGCAACTTTCGGAGTGGAGAATAAATTAGGGCTCGGAGATACTTTGCGGATAATTTTGGTGCGGTTCAACTGGTTAGCTCGCGTATTCGCGTCGTCAATTACCTGCTCTGGGTACTTTTCATTCAAGAGCGTAGTTTTGAGTTCTCGGCAGTTAGAATCGAAATCACCTTGGCTAGTGTAAATTCACCTAAAAGATTTTAGGCGCACACTTTGCTTTCCTTCTGGGCGACTCTTTGCATTCCTTTCCGGCCGGTCGACTCTTCGAGAGCGCGAGTGGCGCGAGTACGGACGACGCGAGGCGATACGCGTTTGTCACTGTTGTCGCGGCCTGTCGGGGCGCCAAAAAGTACAGCACGCGACGCATTGCAGCGAATCAATTCAGTTCAAACAACTTCATCAAAAAATAAAAACCAGCCGCTGTTGACAACATTTTGTTCACCCAAAAGGGGAAAAAAAAGACTTGGCAGAATGGGTAATAACAAAAATTTCGTTGCAGTTCACCCTTAAATAACGGTTCTGCGTTGAAACGCAGATTACCCGTTAATGGCATGTATGAGCCAAACCGGTTGAACATAAAATCACGGCATTCATCTTCGTTGTTGAGGAAGTTTGGACAAGGGTTTTTTCTTCATTCTGTTTTGATAATGTAGACAATAAAATGAGTATTTCATTAATAGGAGCACTGAACCATACGCATGAAATAGCACATCACCAAAGTGAGCTACACGATCCGAATTAGAGAGCGCATTTTATAGCGACAAGTGGTGCCAGGTTAATATGACCATGGTGATTCTCCAAGGAGATTATTTTTACGCTAAGCGCCGAGCAAATTTTTAAACGAGGAAAAAAACTAAGGTATGACCCTGTGGCACTTCTGCATAGATGCTGTTAGGGAAGCCGAGATAGATTACTTTGTCACATGACCCTCGAGATACCCTCAGTTTCATATTTGTAATGTTTATTCAACTACCTACGTACACCTATTTTAAATGCAGAGCATTTCAGTAACTCACGATGTCACCCGCGTTGACGTCCGTAGTCGTAGTCCGCACCCCTTCCCCTTACACTATATAAAAAAATAGCTATCCGGCGCCTGGTTTCGATCCCTCGACCCTGCGGGCGGAACGCAATGTACATGGTGCTCTACCCACTGCGCCACAAAGCCGACACAGAATGGGAGGCTACGAACGCGCCCTATATCCTTGACTCATTCAAACTACGTCACGAAGCTGCTGATACAACGCATTCGCCACCACCAACTCCACAAACACTAAACGTAAACGCAATACACCCACCCCCTATGCGACGCATCTACTCGAGTCCTCCTCGCGGGGAGATGGGCCCAATTTTTATTTAGAGGCTCCGGGAGAAGGCTTGGTTGAAGGCGAGAAGGCCCTTTATTCGGCAAGCAGCAGCCTGAATCCGAGATGACACTTCGAATCACGATGATGATAATCAAGCGTTGTGCGTCCAAGCGATGATGTGCTGATGATGAACGGGCGAGGTGAGAAGACGAAGACGATGTCCTGATGGCAAATAAATGGAGGGAAAACGAGGAAGGAAGCTCGGCGCTTAGAGTTCGTCACTCGCGCTTACAATATATGTGTCATGATTCATGTGCGCGTAAGGGATTTATATCTGGTCTTGCTGTTTCTTCTCCTGAGAAAACTACGAGTAGAAAGTAATTGTTTTCCACTACATCTTCTTTGCTTAATGATTCCCCAAACATTATGTGAAACTTAATATGAGAGAAAACTGAAGACACACCAAGTCGTGCACAAGGAGAAGTTGAAGTAGCACTTTTTTTAGTCCCGCCCTAGAAGCGTAGTGGCAAGTTCAATTGTAAGAACTGGGCAAATCAATTTGCATGGCAGGTTTGTGCTCAGCGCTGGTACGCTGTGTTGCCCAAAGATAAACATGCGTTCCCCGGCTACGTGCTGAAGAAACCAGGGGCAAGGGACACCGGGCAAAAGGGAAATATCAAAGTAACGCTACACTTTGAAGAAAAAACAACAAGATGCTCTTTTGCCCACAGGACGAGTGCAGGGCACGAATGATGAAAAGCATGGTAGAACCCTTTTTAAGCAGTTTTCGTGTGAAGGCAGGTTTAAAGTAAACAAATTTAGATACTTTTATTTTCTAAAGTGATAAACAATACCTCTGCGCTGCACGTTAGAATTTTATTGTGAAGGGGACGTAGTGATCATATCACGTGTAATGCGCTGAATGGCATGCGGTTTTTTATCCGAATGGGTTCATGAAACTAAGCTGCCTAAAATCGATTGTCGCTTTGGTGACAACCTTGGCTCCTTGTTGCAAGGACTTCAGGACAAACAGAAGAGCTCCACAATCTCAACCGAAGCGCAAGGAACCCTGTCGTATGAAGGTCAGTCTTCGGTGATGTATCCCCGGACAGAGATTGCTGTCTTTGTCTGCACGGAAAGTATTTGCTGTCTTTGTCTGCACGGAAAGTATTTATCTCTAAGTTTTTTCTAAAAAAGTATTACAGCTACCACCTGTTTGTTAGGAACTGCTCGAAAAGTTACTGACATACGTCTTCACTAGTAATCTTACACTTGCCACTAGTGTCCGAAATATGTTCAAGAAACTTGTTATACCAAGAAATCGAGCTCTTTTTTGGCATAAAACTATAATTTCATCCTGAAAACTATATGCTTGGAAAAAAACCTACCACATCTCGTGTGGTGCACTTTATGAACCTACAGACTCATTGAATGCTTTAATACATGACGTTTTTTTTTAATTGCGCACCCTGCTTTATTTATTTGAACTTTATTTTGTATATCAAAAATTTGTAAACAGCTGTTCTTTTTTTAGGATTCAATCATGGTCACAAAGAGATTTACATTGGTGGCGATTGCCGCATTACTTCTGTATCCATGCCATGCCTGCTTACAACTGGAAAGGCTTGTTGACGTGTTGTTTTCGGAAGACTGGGCTATTACACTTATCTCGTTTCAAGGTTACTGGGGCGAAGTAGACAACTTCTGGGGCAGAAGCCTCAATACCATAACAGCATGGCAGTTTCGATCACATGGCTTACGTACTTATTTGATCCAAAGCATGAATATTCGAAGAAAACTTGTGGCCTTTCTTCCAACTACCTCGATTGGAGTTGATGCTGTGTTGAAAAGAGCAGAAGAAGCAGCGCCTTATTTCCGTGATGTGCATTGGGTGTTTATAGTCAATAAGGATAACTCTCACCCTCTTAAAACACATTACAGGAAATCCTCTCCTCACATAAAGATGTCTGTTTACATGTGGAATTCGTTTGCAAAAGATGAAACCCAATTAAATTCTTCCAGCGATCCAAACCGCATCTGCTTGGTGAGCGTTTACAATAGCACAGAATCATTGTTCGCCAGCGAGAATTTAAGTCCGAGCCTTTCGGGAAGCACATTGAAAGTTCTGTGCTTGCACGGGAGGTCGCACATGGCTAATTACTGCAAAAATCGTCAGTACAAGTTTGTGCTAACACTTCTCCAGCTGAAGAATGTATCCGCAATGTTAAAACACGCATTTTCGGACTTAGTGACGTGTTCTCTATTGTACCGTGGTGAAGTGGATGTGGTGCTTTACAATTATGCTTTGCCGGGGGTCGCCTATTGTTCGCTTGATTTCGTGGACGTCCACGTCGTTCCCGAGACGTTCTATGCCAGAGCCGACGGAACTCGTGTAATATCAATCTTGGAAGCTATTTCCACTTCTAAGTTGGCAGCAACACTAACAGTTTCTACTCTCACAGTATGCGCCATTTTTCTAGCCTTGATGAATAGTTGGCGCTTTTTACGTACGTCTGTGCGCTGCGTGCTCAATGAAGCCGAGTTTCTTGTATCAATTCTACTCTCGCAACCCTCCCCTTTTCCGCCTGATTACCAGCATGCATCCATTCGCAGAGTGCTGTACATCTTTCTGCTCTTGAGCACCTTCCCACTGTCAGTGTACATTCGCGGCCAACTGACGTCTTCGATTACTGTACCTCGACCGGCAGACCACCTGGACACAATGGCTGAGTTGGAAACCGCCCTCGACGCGCGTTCCGTCGCCATTTGTGTGCAATATGGCACATCCCAATTTGATTCTGTGCTCAGAGCAACGAATAGCTGGAGCTCATTAGGCAGGAAGCTGTATGCGGCGTCCCAACACTTTGGCCGAATGTTCCTTGCGATGCCTTCAACACGTCATTGCATGCTTTGCACCCACAGAAGAGATCGGGTGTGTTTTACAAACGTGCTGCCCGACTGCCGAGTTCATGCGTGGGCACCCCGTGCAAAGCCGTTTGTCGAAATTTTCGGGCAGACCCTCTTTGGGCTGCCCCTGCGCCATGGACTGCACGTGAAACCGGGATTAAGGCGCCTCCTCCTTCGAGCAAGGGAGACGTCCTTGCGCACGGAGAATGCGCCCCAGTGCAAGCACGAGAATCTCCGAGCGCCGAAGACGCCCAAAGTCGAGGTCGGTGGTTTCATGAAGCAGTATTTTTGGCTTCAGGCAGTTGCAGTATTGGTGTTTTGTGCTGAATGTGCGCTGTCCTGCTTTCTGAAACGGCGCCGTGTCAAAAATTGATGCGCCTTTCCTGCTACCGTTTCCAACACACACCGCAAGCAGGCATGTTGGTACTGAAAAGTTAGACGCAATCGTGTTTCAACGCAGTTTCACTTGGCAGAATTCTTTAGTGCATTCGTACTCCGAGATATCGAGCTGCGAAGTTTGCGAAGACCGGCGCAAAGCTGTATATATATATATATATATATATATATATATATATATATATATATATATATATATATATATATATATATATATATACTTGAGAAATGGTAGACGCACGATTAAAAACAAAACAGTGGTTTACTGACGTTTCGACTGCGGGACCAGTCTTCATCTGAAACCAGTCTTCACTTGACAGTCTATCTTGGTTACTCAAGTGAACTGGTCCCGCAGTCGAAACGTCAGTAAACCACTTTTTTGTTTTTAATCGTGCCTCTACCATTTTCTCAAGTATTTTTTCTGGCTCCTCGAGAAGTTTTCTTTACTGCCTATATATATATATATATAGTATTTTGCTTTCTACCCTGTTGTGTAGTACACACTTGGCCAAGTTGGGTGCACCAAACTGTTCAAGCTAGGCTGTCTTGTTTCGCGCCTGTGAAAAGGCGGGTATGCCTTCTATTCGACTTTTGCTCACTGGCATGTTTTTCATCATCTAGTAATGTAGACACCTAAGCAATTTGTATAAAACAATACGTCAACATTGTTCCACCATGACTGTAATTTCATCAGACTGCTGCGAGGCAGAACAATTCGTTCTACCGAAATTAGAGCATTTGCTCGTTAGCCTCTCCAACGTGTTTGAGTGTTGCTCCCAGTATCATTCCTACTTACGTATTTTTTTCCTGGTTGCAGAACTTCACAAGTCGTTTTTAACTTGTCTGCTAAAATCACGCCAGAAAGCGGATGGTCATGTGATGTTTGTGCAAAAGTTTCAAAACCGGCGATGCTCCGTGTTGAAAAAAATATTTTATTGGTGTTCGGACCACTCTGTAGTGCTCGTGTGATATTGTAATAAACGTTCTGCTGCCGTGGAGAATATCAACATCTTGCCACTTCGACGCGAAATAAAAATTGTGTGCCGCCCTCCACATTTTAGTGCTTGGGCTCTTAACGTTGTCAAAGAACATTTCAGGTGAGTAGTAGGTGATGGTCATGATTGTGAATAATATTTTGAATTTATCTTTAGAAAAACCTGTTTACAAAAATTTACTACAGGTTGTCTTTACATCAACGTTCTGGTCAGTCCCCGTGGCTGCTTTCCGTTCTGCGTTTTTGCGTTGCCACCGGCCTTTTGTTAAAGGTATCTAAAATTCGCGTGTGGTGAATTATTTCTCGGCCCTGGAGGAAGCCGACCAGGAAACGTAATCTCTTAATTTTAAGAGTCAAGTTAATATTTTTATCTATAAATTCTAATTTCTTTGGAAAGTCAGCCAATACAAGCTTCGCTTTGGAAGATATCACCAAATATAGAAATAAATGAATAATGTAGCAAATAAAGATTCAGACAGCTGACGGTTTTGCCGCCCGAATTGACTATGCAGGTGCCTTCATTTAGCTATGCGTCCGGATATTGGGTTCGGAATTTCCGGGAAAAGGATAATCCAAAACAAAGTCCGTGTAGATGCGGCAAGGCGAACTAATTGTACGGCTAAGAGTGCAACTAACAGTGCTGCCCAAGAAGTTTCGGGCCTAACATATAAACAAAAGTTTGCTCCGTCCCCTCTCTTTTGAAGATATACATTCCGGTAGAGACCTGCTCTAGACGCCTTCAAAAGTCGCTGCCCCAATGTTTGTTTAGGGTGAAAAGGGGGTCATGGTAGTCTTTGAACTTCGACGGAGTTCAGAAAGAACAGCAAGAGATCAGAGCGAACAAAGTCTTAACTACAAAATTCGCGCAGCTTCCACTAATGGTGCAAGACTGAAGAAGCAGCAGAGCTGGCGTGCCATCTCCCTTCGTCGGAGACCCGGCTGCTGCACCTCACATAGATTTCCGAACTTTCCCGTTAAAGTTCTCCATGACTAGCAGGCCCGGATGATTTCGTCCGCAGGCTTTGACATCTAACCTAATGTGGAGCGCGTTAGAACGCGCTAGAACCTTCGGCAAGCGTCTTCACGAAATCGGTAGCCGTAGCGCGAATTCGGTGTCTGTGCACCCACTTAAGGCGTGAACGCACGTGCGCTTGCGAGGAGAACCGCACGCGAGAGACCGCGCCACGAACGCAGTGCACTCTCCTCGCGAAGGTCGAGCTGGCCGACGCCGGGCGCGCCTCCGAGGCGCTCGGTGATGTCCGCTTGGCATATTTTCTTGGTTTTATTTTTCCTAACGCTGCATGGCGCAACTAAAAGCCTAAGCAGCTCTGCTGTTTAAAACATGTTTCGGCACTCTGCGGTAATTTGTTAACAGCATCGAAGAACTCCGCTGTAAGGGGATGCAACGGGTCGCGATCCCATCGCGCTTCTCATTCCGAAAGCATTCTTCTCCGGCACGCTGCTTCGGAACAGTATGTCTGAAACTGAGCACAAACAAATAATGTTGCTCTGAATCCACATAGCCTTTAAGTGACAGATGCCCCAAGTACGGTGGCACCACCTGTCCCGCCTTCCCTCGGGAGCCTAGATCCCCTCAATAACAGCCATGGTATCTCCGCATGCATTGTGCAGTAGAATGAACTACACGACTTAAAGCTTTTTTTAGAGTTGTTATTTTGATGTAGTCATGGCCTCACCAACCTCTGTTGTCAGAAAGCCGTCACATGACTTGCGGCTGCAAATAATTGGAAATTCAAATTGCAATGTCCGCATGGCTTCGTAATGTGGTGGTGTTGAATAACAAACCTTTTCCACCTACTCGAGAGCTACGTAAATTTCTATATTCCTGAAATACACACCGCGAAAACTGCCCACACAATGGGAGGGCATTTGGTTAGGTTTTGCACAAGGACTACCTCTAAAACAAAGACACGCCACGTATTACCTGCACCTCTTGCGGCATAAATGACAATAAATGTATTAAGTATCAGTATTGTATCTCTTGGGTAGGCATACACACCTCCGCCTCTTCACTCACGAGGCAACGTCTCGTGACCACGCGCCGAGAACATCTTTCACACTCCTGCAAAACAATCAACGACCACAGCAGTATGTAACTCCCGAGGAAGAAGAAGAGCCATGCGAAGACCCTCTTGTGACTGCTTTAGAAAATATGCGACGACTACAATCGAACCACGTGTATTGCACCGAAGCTAGCAAAATTGCACCAAGCCAGGTCGACACCGTTGGCGAATCCTGAGGGGCAGGGGGGTGTACGGATGTCCTTACTCCCTTTAATTTTGAATTCACAGCGCCAATAAGATGACACCCCAGGTTGTAGAAAGTCTACTTGATCCTGTTTTTTCTATTTCTTATAATTTTGATCGTCAAAAATTTGGTTGAATAAAAAAGGCTGCTACCCTCCTCTTCATCACCACCACCACCACCACCATCATCGTCATCACTAACAGAAGCTGACCCACTTCTTAAAAAACCTGGATCCACACACACACACACACACACACAGCCTCACATACGCACACACACAAGCACACACACACTCGCGCACACGCACAAGCACACACGCGCACACGCACTCACACACGCACGCGCACATACACATGCACACACGCACGCAAGCACGCACGCACGCACACGCACACACGCATACACAAACACGCTCAGGCACACATGCACACGCACACGTGACACGCACACGCACACACACACACACACACACACACATGCACACAAGCACACACGCGCGCGCAGGCACAGACACCCACTCGCACACACGCTGGAGTGCGCACCCACACGCGAACGCGCACGAGTACGCGGGCTTGAGGAACCTGAACAAGAGTAATTGAATTTCGTGGCACCCACATTAGCAACATTAGCACAAAACGAAGGTGGATCAGCCTCGTGCTTATTTCGCGACTCCTCCAAACAAGTCGCGAAATAAAGATTAGGCTATGCCACACCTGCTTTTTTTTCTGTTGTTGCTGATGCTTTCTCCACACAGCTGAACAAATAGCTTGCGTCTAGGCGCGGCAGATCTACGCGGAAGCACGTCTGACAATCTTGAGGCTTCTCGTAGAGGCCATTTCTACCGACGGCGTTACGGCCATAAAACATCTACGCCACGCCTCCGGAGCAAAGGTTATGGTTCAGAAAAACGGCCATTCCCTCTCTTGCTGCCTTGCAATTCTACGAATGGCCCTGGTTGGCGCCCGAACGTTTACAGCGGGGATGGCGATTCGGAGCAAAGGTAACTGATCCGTGCGGCAGAAGCCAACGGAGCAGCTATTTATTGCCCTCCACTACTTTCAAGTAGACTCGGGATAATTCTGCAGTATTTCGGAATCAAACCCTCGCTCCTTCTCTGAAAAACAAGAGCTCTGCTACAAAGTCCGTTCTCTCGAAATGTAAAAATGCCGTGCCTGCGCTGCCTCGCGTTCGAAGTCCCTGTTCGTGTTCATTAACTGTCACGTAATTGTCAGTCTGGCATATTGGTGACGCCAGATTTGCACCGCGTCTGAGTTGCGCAATCTGCGTGTCCCGTGTGGTGACATAGAAGAATTACACTGCCCCGTCAAGATCGATGAACTCCAGCACGTTCCAATCTTCTAACTAGAGATTGCAGAATTGGGGGGCGTTGCGTTGAGGACTTCGCGTGTATTTCGTTGAAACCCTCATATTGTGTGTAAAGCCAGTTCTTACACTGTTTTTCCCGAGAGAGCAGTATTTGACAGCAGCCTGTTTCTTAAGAAAATGTTAAAATTGGGAGCTTTCTTTCAAGCAACATGAGTCAAAGTCCAAAGTCAATTATTGACACTAGTTCGACCTTGTCGAAATGGCGCCATCGGAGAGATGTTGGATTCATAACGCGAAGTGACCTGGGTGAGATTCTTACCATGGGAAGCGTATTTCCTGATGCGCTTGATGTGCCATTGTGGAAACCCATTGAGTAAATTGGCTTTCCTTCAGCGCGTTTTGGGCGTAACCATTTCGATTTTGGACTTTAACTTGGGGCATTCAAGTTATTGGCTTTCCACCCGATAAATTTCGCGTGTTAACCCTCATTCACTTCACCCGCGACCATGATCATTGTAAGAGGAAATTGGGTTTCCTGCTTGCGTTTTGGGCAACAAATGCACGAACAATCAGGGAGGCATACAAAGCTCCGCTTTAAAGAAAATTGGGGAAGTATCAATTATACTATAAGCACATGGACAGATGTTTATTACATAATCAGTGATATAATTGCCCACAGGCGTTCTTTCGAGGTTTCATTCACCATCTATTGCGGTAAATTGCTTAGTGGGTTTAAACGGAATTCGGTCGATTTTTAACCGCGAAGCTGTTTCAGAAATCGTTAGTTTTGTGTTCGCAGTTAAAAATGCGAAGAATATGCTGAGCGCAGGTCAGCGCGCGCCTCGCGGTGACCGCCCGGCAGTTAAAAAAACCAAGAAAAAGCCGAGCTCTCGTGTGAGTGCCTCGCGGTGACCGCCCAGCGTCCCCGGCGCACGTTTGTCAAGCAAAGCATGCCCACTTAGGGACATTGACAAACATTGGCCAAAACAAAAACTCCAGCGTTCGCCGCAATCATAGCAACACTTGCGTGCAACGAGAAAGACTCCAAGGAAGCTTTCACTTATAGCAACAATAATGCAGTAAATGTCGTTGCGGCAGCGAAGAAAGAAACCAGCTGCAATCGAGCACTTAGACCGTCTTGACGGTCGTGAAGGTTGCGTACAGCTTCGTTACCTTCACGCCTTACGCGTTAGTATGGGCTTTCTGTCATTCTGTATATGCTCAGGATTTACAGAGACGGCCCTTCTATCAATAGATTGCACATTGAGCAATTGCCGTTTAGAGGTATGAAGATGTTCCAATTTTATTACGTCTGTTTTTTGATTAACTTATACATGGTAAAAAGCGCAATAGACGGGTACAGAAGAAGTGAGAGTGACACGGGACGAGCGCTCGTCCCGTATCACTCTCTCTCTTCTTCTGTCCCCGTCTATTGCGCGCTTTCACCTTAATGAAGTCCTATCACCAACTCGCCCAGATTTCTGCTTTGTATTAACATTTTCACATATTTGTGCGCAATACAGGGTTTCCTACTTTCGCGGAAGGTGCGCGATCAGAGAACCTATATTTGCAAAATATACAAGAATGGTTCGTAGTACAAGGTGGCACAATTTCGCCAAAAATTGCGACCCCAGTCACCAAGATGCAAAATACACACACACAATCTTACTAAAGGTTCTCTCGGAGTCATGGGGGAAATCACTTGAACCTTCCTTCGGGCGTCGAGAAACGAGAAAAGAGTGCGTTTTGCTTTGGAGTGTTCAGGGGGCAACATTTTAGCACTTTTAAAAACGTGGGACGCTATTATTCATAGCACATGAGTATGTTCAGCTCTTTTTGAATATACTGAGCGATTACTTTGTTAGGAGGACAAAGACTTCATACCAATCGCTTTTAAAACGCAACAAGCTACCAGCAAAAAGGAAACAGTTTTCACGCCTGAGCACGCATTCCATGGCTTTCAAGATACGCGTACCTCAGCCATGTTCTGGTTGTATGAAGCTCGCTTAAAACACCCTCACATACATTTTTGAATGGCACTTTACGTTACTAGGCAACGCCGTTATGTAAAAATGAGAAGCCTCTCAATCAAGCTTATAGATGGAGAAAATGCAACGAAAAAAAACCCTTCGCTACGCAACACCCAGAATAGTCAGGGTCGAGTCCTGCAGGCGACAGCGATAGAAGCTTCTCGTCGGCTACCATGCATACCCTTATGCCACGCTTGTAAAGCTGGATCCCTATAGATGGAATAAGAGAGACAGAGCACCCACTTTTATTCGGAACTCTGGTGTTAGGGTGGGGGCGTAGCGGTGGCCTAGATGGCCGCCACGACGTCGAGGGCCTGACCGGTGACCAGTTCTTGGCGGTCGCGGTTTGAACAGCCGAGAGCCCCTTCCGAGATGGTGGGGAGTGTAAACGGGGAAGGAGTCGCGCGGAAATTCACGCACGGAGTGATAGAGCGTGTGCCGCGCGTCACACAAGGGACAGTTAGGAAAGAAAAGAGGTGAGGGTACGTGTGAAAGGGGAGGGTCTGAAGAGGGTTCCACATGGGGGAAGACTCGGATTCGAGGGGTGGGGTGGGGTGGAGGAAGTGTCTGCAAAGACGCGCTAAAGCTGGGTGATGTCCCGGCATGTGAGAAGTACCGAATGGGACATCTCGGGAACGCAGTGTTTAGGCACAGAAGAAGTGCCTGCCCGGGGAGTCAGAGCTATGCCTTGGTGTTCGGAAGATTGATTTATACCTATACCGGTGCGGACTGGGGTTCACAATAGCGTCACGGGTTCGGAATGGGGCTCGAATGCCAAGGAATTTTGGTTGGCGGGTGAGGAAGAATCGATACCATTGAGGTAGTTTCGGATGGCAAGTTGCTTACCAGACAATATAGCGTGACGGGTGGGTGTTTGAGTAAAAACGAGGGTGATTTCTGCTTCCTCCGCGGTGACTTAAGTCGAGGTGAGTATGGGGAATGAAGCTTGCGGGTCGGTGCTAGATGCTCTTATGACCGCAGTGGCAAAAACGTGCTTGCTTTGATACTCACCCACTTCTACATGTAGTTCGTGCTGGGAAAGCTGGTAGCGTCTGTGATGATCCCGGGCGCGGGCTAAACGGCGACCAATGTAGAAAGTGGCATGCATATTGAGTGGAATGAGTTTGATGTGGATGCTACAGCGGATGGAGAGAGGTATGTAGCCATAGGATAGAGAGGAATGGGTGGATTGAGGTGTGTCCATTCAAGAAGGGAGCAGCCAGAAGTCGTTAAACAAGGAGAAAAATATTTGATAAACAATTACGCCTGAAGTAAGAAAAACTACGTTCACGTAAAGTGAGGATTCAGTACTGGGAAGGACCCTAATGATGTACCTCGTGGACACATCTAAGCCATGTTTCTGAGACTGCTTTCGCATGCAATTTTTCTTGGAACACTTTCATTGAAATAGAATTCGAGGACGCAGCATTTGTTCCTTTTAAAACTAGCGAAAGCAAAAAAAATTCAAGGAGAAGTTTCCGCTTTCCTTGGTTGCATTATAATGTTTTGGAGAAAGCAATGTTGCCCAAACGCAAACCGAAACGAAAAGAGTGCCAAGAGCAATTCCTACCCGCCATTTTTTTCTCTTCTCGTCTAATGCAGACTTTACCGAAGTCGCTGTATTTTTATCGAAATCTGCCGAAAAACTGCTCGAAAAAGGTATTAAAAAAACAGCAGTTTTACACTGAACGTGGGAAAATGCATTCAGCGTGTTTAGCATGTGCGAAGAAAAGGCTACCTGCTGAGCTTGAACCCAGGTGCTGAGACCGACTTATGGCTCTGGCGCGTATGTTGGAAAGATTTTGCCCTAACGCTCCGATGTGAAAATAAAAACGTTCGATTGGGACCAGCCTGTTGCACACAACCAGTCCAAACAAACCTTTTTCAGCGCCTCGATCCCTACAAATTTGTTTCTGCAACATTTCTAAGAGCTATCAAAAAATTGAAACACCCATAGAACTTTGGATGTTTTTGTTATAGGAACAAAAAGAAAGCAATGGGGGGTCGCACAGGCGTCGTAGAATGCCCTCATTTGTCGATGACGCTGATGTCATTTAAGACATGGTTGGTTACAACGAATGTGGAAGAGGAAACTTGATATCTTCCTTGAAGATCTTGAAGATCTTCCCCTGCCGAGCCAGACAAGTATTCTGTTTGTGTCGGCGCACATTGCTGGCATTTTTTCAAGCAACACAAGTAGCCACGACAGCATTCTCTTTGTTGTGTAGCATGTAACCACCAGATGTCTGGTTGTCCCCGAAACTGTTGACCCACGCATTACGACTCCAACAGAACCCAAAGCGACAAGGATACACAAGACCTTTGCTGACAGCTCGCATGCATACACTGATGGTTTTATGACGTAGTATAAGTCAGCATAAGTAGTTTTAATACACGCAAAAACTGTCAAATTTATTTTTTGATGGCCTTGTCATCTCTTCGACGACTGCGGATCTTTCAGTCAATTTTCGGGCTTTCTAATACATACACCAAGCCACCTAACGTTTACAAATTGAGGGGGATGCTCAGAAGTTTCAAAGAACCCGAAAGCCAAAGCCAAACTGGAGCTTCTGTTCGTGTTCTGTTGAATGTTCTGGTGAACTTTGGAGTCGCCCCGTCACCAGTAGACCACCCACTTGGACAGAACCCTTTGATGCTTGTTCCGTTGTCTGACAGTCACCAAAAGCATTCGCCGCACGCTGCAAATGCCGTTGAAAGACGATGTTCTTCCACCGCCTCCGCCACGTAAACGCCTCTCTTTTCTTCCCTGCCATATTTCATTCTTTCCGACTCCCTTTTGATTTTCCAACGTTAAACACCGATGAGGTTCGCTAAGGTCAATCCAAGTTTCCCGCATTTCATTGCTCACGCCATATACTGGACCCTCTGGTTGCTGTTGAAATTAGAACACGGCCATGTGGCCCTAACTTGCCCGAAGTGCTTTTGTATTTTTGGGTAAAAATATTGTTTTCAACACGCATTTTTAGCGCAAATTTTTAGCACACTTAGGTATTGACTAAACGAACACTGCGGGGGCTAGTAGTGCATTAATGTTTTGCACAAATATGACGGCTGTTTTTTTTTTTGCTCATGAGCATGAAGAGTGTTGCCGAAATTAGTGGTTCGAAAAAGTTTTCTTTATATAAACTTCTTATTCAAGAAATATTTTAACTATTAGCCTGGCGGTCAAATCGAGAGACAGATAGCCAGAGAGGCAGACCAAAATTCATGGTTTAAATAGCCCAAGAAAAACATTGGTACAAGGCTGCGGAAACAGCTGAGCTGACTGCCTCTCTCCCTTCGTCGGAGACCCGGCTGTTGCACCTGATATGGATTGCCGCTGAAATTTCTCTATTACTGCCAAGCCAGGGTCGTTTTGTCCGCAGGCTTTCACATCTCTCCCGAAGCGAACCGTGTTAGCGCGCGCTAGAACCGGCGAAAACCGGCTTCGCTTTCTCGGCGTCTATAGCGTGAGCTGTTCGGTGCTCCCCACTTCAGGCGCAAACTCACGGGAACTGGCGAAGAGAAGAGCACACGAGAAATGACGCCACGAGCGCTGGGCAGAATCTTCTCGAAGATCGAGATGTGCTTGCGCGGGCGATGACGTCATAGCGAGGCAAGACTTGGCTCATCCTACTCGGCTGGGTGAAGGTCAACGGCGCCTAGAACCAGAGGAGTGTATTTTCATGGCATTTTTATTTATTTTTCGAACATCAACAGTCCAAGCTCAAGACAAACAGCTATCCTGATAAAACTATCACCTTGAAAACATCCTGTTTGCTTCCGCCTGTTCTTTATCCTCTCAAGCCAGTTCCTATTGCGCGCACGACAGTGGCCTACCCTCTCCAGGCTCTGCCTTCTCCTTTTCGCGGCTGCACTCAGTCGCCCTTTCTCAGTACTTTATTTCTAGCCTCTATCAGCACTGCTGTTTCCATCCCCCCGGAGCATGGGGCAAATTCCGCACCACGTTTTTGTATTTCACAATTTTTTGTATCTCAAAACGCGAGGGCTTGATAAATAAAAAAGGATGACTTTGCGAGGCATGACGTGTTCTAGCAGCCAGGACGTCGGCGGAAGCAGCTCAAACAAACCACGCGTCGCGTCCTTACGAGCATTTTACGAATCGGGAACACTTTAGTTTCTTGTAGGTTCAGTAACCCTGAAAAAAATTCCCCGAATTTACCCGAGGGGAAGAATGTGAAAGTGCGAATGCAGGAGTTGAATTTGCGCGGTTCGGTAATGTTCGCGAAAGAGAGATCACACACACACACACACAACTACAAAGAAAGAAAGATGCATTTATTCACAGACACCTATTTGTGTTGTCGTTGTACTTGATTGCTAGAGCGTATCTCAGCTTTGAAATTTCGTGTCAGTACTCCTTTAAGCGGGTGCATTAGCCCTTCTCACGCCCGATTCCTGGCCAATCCCCCACGTGGGTATGTGCCATGCACAGACACCTATTTGTGTTGTCGTTGTACTTCATTGCTAGAGCTGATCTCAGCTTTGAAATTTCGTGTCAGTACTCCTTTAAGCGGGTGCATTAGCCCTTCTCACGCCCGATTCCTGGCCAATCCCCCACGTGGGTATGTGCCATGTCAGCGGCCAGGCAGCGCGCGCCCATCTCCCCCCGTTGCCAAGGAAGACGAGGAGCGCGCGCACCCGCAGCTGTTGCTATGCGGACGGCGGCGGAATGCGGACGGCGGCGGACGCTTCAGGCTCGCTTAAGAAGTGCATTCGCACTTAAAAACAAAGCTAACAGCCAGGAGGAGTCGTGTAAGGCCGGACCTATGAAGGGAACCAGGGAAGCAGAGAAATATTATCTTGAGGTTCCCGGATGTGCTGCTGGCAAGAATAAAGCAGCGAGCACCGCTCTTCTTCCTACCTTAGTACAAATTGTTTTTCTAAAACAAGCGCTTCTGAGTTTTCGTGTTTAGTGTGCTTGCAGGGGTAAGCGGAGGGGGGAGGTGAGGAGGTTGGAGGATGGTGCAATTTCGCAATAATGAACATCGGTCGTGTCATCTGTTTCATTGTGTTCTGCAGTGAATCCACGAGAATGCGATATTTGGAATAACCCTTCGAACTGAATCAAACAGTAACGCCTCTAAAACTGCATAATTATGCATGGGATCGGCGAATAGTGGCATAAAGGCTGGATGACGCTGTATAGCGGCTGTGTCAGATGTGCCACTGTATTTGATAGCCTGAAAGGCATGTTAATGTTTCTTAATTCTGGTAGCCCAAAAAGAAATGAATTCTCGAAGCCTAAAAAATCCTCACCCAACCGGGAGCAGGCGGGCCAGATGGCCAGCACCAACCTTTCAATCCAGCGTAGCCGGGTGGAGACGGCCTGGGCAGCCAGCGCGGACCAGCGCTTCCCGGAACAGAGGAAGCCCCCTATCTGCAGGGCGCTCAACCATCAGTGCCTCAAGCTCGATAAAATAATTTTTTACTCACTTAGTGGTTGGCTCGCAATATACGACTCTCGACTTTGAAGGAATTACACATATCTAATCGAACCGTGAAATACAAATGTATTCTTTTGGCGCTCTAGTGAGCAAAGCAGACCATCGGGAGAACTTTACAATGCCCTGAAAGTTCATGCACATGGTGGTTGTAGATTCCGCCCTCATAAACAACACAGCCGCTTCAACAAATATGTGTCCAGGTGTATCGCCTTAACACAACCACGGCTGCTGGTGCGCCTGATTTCACCTTTTCTACAGTTTCTGATGGAGGCGAAAAGCAAAAACGCCCGTGTGCACGATATTTCGGCGCACTTTAAAGATCCCCAGCTGGTCAAAAGTAATCCGGAGCCCTCCACTACGGCGCGCCTGATCGCCTGCGTTGCGTCAGCGCGTTAAACCGTACAACCAATCAATCAGCTTTTCTACAGCTTGTAAACATGTTAAATTTGGCAGACATTGCAGTTCACTGCACCCGTCTCTTGCACATGTAATCTGTTCTCAAACACATTGGCAGCTGCATCCGTGCGCATCCAAAATTCACCCTTTGCTTTGTAGTGTATTGTTCAAACCAGCTTGTGTAGGCTCTTGTCAGAACAGTTAGTTTTTTCATGAGAGCCTGAATTTAATCCTTCACATAACGAGAGCTACGGCCAGTTCAGACACTTTAGTGTTTCAAAACGGACGCATGGCTTGGGTAAAAGATGTCAGGGAAACGAAGAAAACGAAACAGTTTTTTGCTCTGATAGCTGACTTGTTTTCAGTATTTTTGTTTTCGGGCGTTGCGAGCGGAGCCTCGCATTAGTTTCTGTCTCACTTTGAAGTTTGAAAGTGTTGCAGGTAATTTTCTGCTGATTAAATGTAAACACCGGGTGAAACTTGGCTTTTTTCAGCAACATTGGTGTTTTATTTCTTCCCAACTTGCAAGTCACATACATAAGTCCCCTACATAAAAGCACAGGTTTCCGTCCCTTCGGGTAGACAGCCATGCCTTATTCTGTTGTTCCATACAGCATGGACTCGAGGAAGACGTGCAGAAATATAATTTACTGGTTAGCACTTTTGAGTTTTCGGGAATGTGATTTAATTTATGTTGCACGTTTCCTGTTTACCTAGAGCTGTGGGACATTTTGAGTTGTGCGGGACGACAAAACTGACACTTTTTTTGTGTAGCGAGATGGCGTGTCCATCAACATGGCTCGCGTGTGCGGGCAAGAGCAGGCTTCTAGGGGAATAGGCAAATACAAATAGGCGTAGTCAAGGTCGAATTAAGAAATAACAAATGGATTATTCCTCACGCATGCAACGTTTATTTCGCTGGGTGAAGTAATCGTCGGCAGAAAAATATTGCTCGGCGGAGAAAGATTTATTTTTGAATAAAAGTATTCATTGCTTTAGGTAAACGATGGCAGATTTTGGGATTAGCTGTTCTTGTGGACCGTGATAATGGCAATTGGTAAGCATGCTGAAATTACCGTGTGTGTCTAACGATGACGGGAATGCCACGAATTTAAGCGTGACGTGAAGTAATGCTAATCAAAAATATTACTGATTGAAACTGGCGAATTGAGATTGCTCACTGGGTATCTAGAATACTTATTTGAAATACTGTTTTATCAATCTTTTGCGGGGATTTTTCTGCAGCTAGGCATGATAATATAAGCGTACGCTCACTGAATGGACGCGTTTGACACATGCACCAATTTGCTGAATGCGAACGCCGTAATAATTCTTTCAAATAGGGCACATTAATCACAGTGCCAGTTTTCAGCTTTTGTTGGTTTAGTATTTAAAAGCAATTTGTTGGGAATAACGCGTGCCAGCATTAAAGTGGCCCGCTTTCCTAAAAAAAAAGGTACCAAATTTTTGTTGTCTCCTTAGAACCAACTAATCGGGTAATACAGCAAACAAGCAAACTCAATATTATATTTATTAGAACCAGACCTTGCAAGAAATTGTTGCCCCGTAACGCAAAGCAACTGGGATATAGAACTCATGAATTGCGCATGCAAAGCAATATTATGCGGTATCTATAAACGAGGTTGAAAACGTGGGTGCACCCTAGGAGGGTCGGACGTAAATCGCTGAACAGAAACTATTGCAGCAAACAAAATAATTTCCACAGAGATAAACAATACGTTCGCTGTCAATGATAGGCCTATTTTGAGCACACTGGGTTATTCATTTTCAGGGGAGCTCTATAAGCGACATTTGAGGCGATGCGATAGTAATATCAAAATATGTATTGCGTAATCGTTGGCTCGATTTTTCCCGTTGTCATTGCGACATTTTGGCTTACTGCATAACAGACGATAACAGAAAAGGAAATTATCAGGGTATCTAGAAGAAATTTTAGCCTTTACTGACTTCCTGTTCTCCTGAATAACCAATTTTTTTACCGTTATTATATGGCTACAAAGATACTACATGTTGAAAAACGACATTTAAAAATGATTTCTCGAAAGCGCTTCGTCTACGGCGAAGAGTAAATCTTTTGCTTTACATTTCATTGGGAATACCTAACGACTAACATACTGGCATGACGACTTAAAGTACATCCCTAATCGTCAGTGAAGATTTCTAAATTAGCCGTCACAAAAGCATTTTAGAGCGCTAGTGTATTTGTGATGACATCATCCCCTGGGTATGAACTAAGAACTTAACCGTTAGACGCTTATGAAGGTCAGAAGCGAAACTGCAAATCCATAATTTATCAGCTTTCTTTTTCTTCAGCGCATATTCCATCCGTAATTGTTTTTTTAACATCACTGAAGGTATGCTACTGCATTTAGGACTTTAGGCTTACTTGGCTAGAAATAACAAAAAAGACATGTGATTGCGTTCTAAAAATGCGAAACGTCATAACGTTTGCTATTTTTGTGTGATTGGTTTATTCACTCAGTGTACATGAAAATGGACTTCACGACATTGATCGCCCGACAGCCCCATTAAATGCGGCTGTCGGGTGAACTCTCTAGAAGGTTCTGCATTTACTCTCGAAACAGGTCGAGGCGTGTTTACTTTGGTTTACTTCTGAAGGTTGTCAATACACATTGCATGGCGAGTTAGGACTTTTTATGAAGCTAAAATAATGCAAACAGTGGCGGGAATTTAGGAATGTACCCAAACCCGCTGTATTTTCCCATCGCGTTAGCTCTCCTCGTGTTAGCAGACGGATTGCCAGTCATTTTTCTAGTCACTCCTTTCTTTACGCGATAAGTGCACACAGCCGCTTGTACACAATGCATTGAATAGAAGCTCCCCTAAAAGCTTTTCATTCTTCAATGGCAAAACGCGATTTGAGGCACCCAACGAATGGGCGCAGTACACGATTGAAAAACGTGCGAAGTGGCTGACGCATTACTTATGCACATTTCAAACAAAGCCAAATGGTTTTTACATGGAATAAAAAAAAACACTAGAGCCATTTGTGTTTCCTTAGTTTTTTTTTTTTTTTCGCGTTTCACTTTCTTGATTCAAGAAGTTTGTATGTTAGGAAGCTCGAGACGCTGGAGTCGTGTTTCGCTTTTCGCTAGAAATGGCCTGAAACTCGCCGTTGCGGGAAGCGCGGGCTAAACTCGATAAATCACGTTCCAAGGATGTTTTTTCAATGTACGTATAGCGCATACGTCGTTTTTCACGTTCACTCTTTTTTTTAGATGAAAACCGGCGTGTCAGGGTTTAGTTTTGGCAACCGCTACCTTGCGACGAAATTTCCCTTCTGTTCGGTTTTCTCACAAAATGCCTCGACCCGGGCATGCAGCTGCTGGCTAAACGTTTTCCTTTACTTCTCATTGGACTGGTACATGGCGAAGATGAAAATGACCTACTTTTTTTAAACTAAAGTTGATTTTCTGGAGCAGAAATAAAAAATAGCAACCTTCAATCCAGGATATTAAGCTTCCAGAATTCTAAGAAATCAACAGCTTACAGGAATCACTACGCAGGTTGACTATGTCAAGAGTTATCGTGTGTGGACACTCACGCCGTCACCTCCAAGAAGGCCGACGCGGCGTAGTTACTGTCTGGTACGCCGTAAGCCAACTCGCCATCGGATGCAGTATCGACGCCCCAGCAAGCGCTATGATTCACGTTGGCATCAGTGGCCCTGTTCCTACATGTTGCCTTTGTGTTTTGCTCAAAATTGCACGTCCCTTCCTTCATGGTAAACACCAATGCACAATGGCAACTGATGTCTTCGTCAATTGTTGGCGTCCACTTAGCCTGCCGAACTTAGTGGTCCGCATGACGCTCACGAGCACGCTTGCGGTTACGCCCACGACCGTGTCCCCGCATAACCACCTGCTCTTCGGCCGCACTAGCCACCCGTGGCCTACCCACATCCCAAGCTGCGAACTTGAATTCAGGTTATCATCGTCATCCGAGCTGTTTAGGGTGGGAATACTGAATGGCGTTCAGCATGACATGCAGGTTCAAATCAGTTATTTCAAGCTCACGCTTGAAAAATGCGTCAATTGTATCCACTTAAGTGATTCTTCGCAGGTTAAACCGTCCGAACCTACTTAAGAGCATCGCGTGAGCCATTAGCTTGAGTCAGTGTCCGTTTTTTTGTGTGTGTGGGGGGGGGGGGGGAGCAGGGGGCGGGGGGGGGAGTGTACTTGGCACCACTCGCTGCAGGGCGGAGCAAAGACTTTTTCGACATGTTTTGCTTTCCTGGCGCTTTTCTGCCGCCGATTTTCGACTTGATTTTTTTCACCCGTATGTTTTCGTAAAACCCAATCCTATGTGAATTTCAATTAAACAGGCACCGTGAAGTTAGTTCGCATATTATGTATTCTATCAAGCCTCAAATATTGCCGCGAGTTGATTTGTGCTGAGCAATCATGAAGCCGAGCCACCTGCGCTTGTAGCGTTGAAAGGTGGTGGCTGTACGTACTTCGCGTTCGCGCTGTTTTTTTTATAGCCGAAATACCTTTGCCACGGGCGCTGGCATCAAAAAAGACAGCCTCTGTAAAGACGACAAGTAAAAATCTACGCGACAAACCTGGCAGGGTTTGCCAGAATATGAAACCCCCACCAATGTGTCAGTACTATGAATTACTAAACTTCTCCTGGTCTTTACACAGCATCAGAAGAAGAGCAAGATCGTACAAAAGCCATGAAAAGCTGAGTGGCTTCCTCTGTCTATTAAAGTCCTAAACAATTTGAAGAGTAATATTTCGGCCAAAAACGCTACCTTCTAGCGTAAATTCCATAAGATCAGTGGTATTCAGGACCAGTCCTTAAGTTCGAGACCTATTCCCACTAAAATAACAAGCCACACAATCAGCCATGCATACAAAACTCGCCAACTTTACCGTGCAAAGTAAAATGAGTGCTGGGCGTTGTCGTTTCGAATACGCACTCAAAAACTTTACGACCGACCGGCAAGTGTATCGTAAAACATTATGACTATAGTGGTGTTTTTAGGCAGATGTCAGCATCTGCATCATAAGAAATAAGAGAAGGTAAAACTACAGAAGACGTGTGACGTTTAGATTTTGACTCCGCCGTTAAATGCACTCAAGCGCAACACGAAGGCACAGAAGGCGCGGTTTTTCGCTGACACTTTAGTCGGCGCTCCGTTAATTGCAAATATCGATGTCGCTTCGATAGATTTCGTGCGCAAACATTTGCGTGAAGGGTCTAGTTTATTGAACACTAGCACGCAACTGTCCTGCTGAGCTCGAAATTTTACCCTAAGGTATTTCAGGGGAGGGTTAGACAGGGCTTAATTAAACTGAAGAAGCGTCACACTTTGAGACAGGAACCTTTCGATACCGTGGCCTTTCAGCTTTCACAGAAATCCAGATTTGAAACAATAGAAAATAGAATGACACTCTCGAAGTTCCCTCAGCGCTTTCCTAATTACGAGAGGTACTCATTAAGGGAAAAGTCTTGAGACAGTGCAACGGACGACTGAAGCGAAGTAATTACGCCGCCAGTACTTGGCGTAAAGAAAACGTAATAGGAAGCCACACTGGAGAATAGGCTTGCCGTGCGTCTTTTTTCAATGTTGAGTATATCTACATCCCTAAAACTGTTCCAACTTGTATAGGTTACTGATGCTTAGAATAACAGAATTACCGCACAAAGTGAATACCTTTGAAGGAACTATCGCCGTTCTCGCTGTACTGCACATGTTTAAGGGGACCACTGCTTAGCTCTTGGAATGCCTCTTTACATAACGTGAAAGTATTTTGATTCTGAGCATAACTGAGGAAGAGACAGTAAAATTTATTGGAAAGAACTTGACCGGAAGATCGTTCAGGGGCAGTTGCTATGACAAACTACTCTGCATAGAATGTCCACAAGAAGGATCCCCTGCCATACAGGACCTACTCAAGGGCCACCACTCGAGAGGAAGGGTAACGGGTAACACTAATAGTACCCTACTTAAGGAATGGATGCTTCCGCGCATGCGCTTCTAGTTGCGGCTGTCTCTTCGACTTAAGCATTCAGAGGTGGGGTGGCGGCCATAATAACATCACGAATGAGGAAACCCCTGGACGCGGTGGAGCTGGTGGCGTGAAGCTTTATGAAGTCGAAGTGCACGCAGTCCAAACACATGAGTGTCCTTTACATAAATAGTGGATCATGCTGGGTCGGGAAGTCCGCTATCGCTGCCGAGCTGTTGGAATCGTACTGAAAACCTGTTGCTGGTCAGTCCTCCTTTCTGTGCACTCCGCCGCGGGAGCTGTATCTCAAACAGCAATATTGCTGACATAACCCGGCTGATGTAGTCGTAACACAAAAGGGGACGCGAAATCTGCACATACGTGAACAAGAAATAATTAAAGTCGCCAAAAGAGGTGGGTTGGCAAGTCTGGCCTTTGCCACCTGAGCTCAACGGTATGTTAGCAAGACCTGCTAGCACATGGTTGCAAGGTCATGTGTGCAAAATCCCATTCATTTTCATTCATTTGATAAATATCTCCAGGTTTTTAAACATGCACTATTTCCTCACATACCAAGCCCATGATGTGTGACCTTTCGTTGAACTTGGTGTTATTTTATTAAAAACTGATTTGCCAAACTGACTCTAAATAATAAACAATAAGAACTTACATGTTAACGCTTCGGGGAAAACGCAACCGCAACGAGTTCTTAGCTTGAAGATAAGCCTACTTAAAACTTAGTTTGTCTCAAAAAGCATTTAACTTTCCGTCGTTCTTTCGGAATGCAGTATCACATTGCAACCCTTTTTTACGCAACGTGCAGTCGTTTATTCAGAAAAAAGAAGTATTTATACAAAAAAACTTCAGAAAACTTTTACCTTTAAAATCTTTGCTTTGGAAGTTCAACAACGATATCTGAACGTGCTTTAGAAAGCTTGAAGACATTACAAACCGCGGAGTCATTCAAAACCGATTTGGTAGAACCGTAATCATCCAGGCCATGATTCTTTTTGCTTACTTTCAAGTTCATTGAAAAGCCATTTTAAGTAGACCTCGAAAAGTCCCGTTTTTCTCTGACGGAAAGGTAAAATTCCTTCATGGTAACAATTACCACTAAAAAACTTGAAGATGGATAACAATACAAAAATGTTAATTGCCCTTTCACTTTGTGAAGGATGATGACAGCGGATATGGGCGCAGTCCAAGAATGGCACAAAACATTCACGTTGTGTATAAATTCCGATTGAACATGGTTCTTAGTTATTTAGTTGAATGAAATTCTGACGGGCTAGCATTCCATTCTAGCAGACAAACACGTTGAGTTTCTTGTTTCCTTGTGATCTTAACCGCTAACTGTCATAAAAAATTATCCGACACTTTTGATAACAATAATAGGTACACCCGTTTGCTGTAACAACGTTCCCATCGTATACGGTCATTCATTGTTATAAGCCGGGATTTCTGTGACGTTTAATATTCATCATAAACTAAGTTAGGATCATAAGTTAATGAAACTCGCCGTAACAATAGAGCTGTCCTAGCGAACAATTTTGGTATATTTTTTATCAATAGGCCTACATATGTTAGATTGAGAGTAAAAATATTCACCAAAGAATTGTCTGCACTGTATTATGTCACTTTGTCGACATGACCATTTTTTCTACACACACTGTCGACGCAAGCAGCCTTGACCAGAACGCAGCCTCTAATAACTCCGCTGTAAAAACGTAATATGACTGTGGGAGCACAATCACCCTACGTAGTCTGAGGTAACAACATTTGGTTGGTCGGGCCCATTGACAAAACTATGTCTCGTATTCAAAGGTTTCGATTGTTTCGCATTTTTAATGTCGATAAGACTGTGCCTGTTTTTGCCATAAAAGTTGATGAATGCGTTAAACTAAGTTTGCTTCAGCTTCCTTGTCATCGTACAGAAAGATGAGCAAGCTCGCGACCCTGCTCTTGCTTTGCAGAAACCGTTTGAAGAATCCAATGCTTTTCATGTACTGCCTTCTTTTAAGGCGACAATTTCTGACACAGCTTACGTCACCAGCATTCCTTGGAACTCTCAGAGCGTAGGTACAATTGACAAGGGTTGGCCGTTGTAGTGAACATTTTGGCCTTTCTTCATATCTCGAGAGACTTGACTTTAACGGGTCGTCAAGCGTTTACCAGTGAACCCAAGCACTACAGGTTTGATTAGGAATTCAGGCATTTATTTCTCGTTAATTTTGATATATTTTTTTAATTTCTGTCTCAGAAGGCAATAGCTTAAAGACAATCAACGGATAAATGCTTGCATTGTGTGCCCGCAAACGTGAAATATTTGTGGCATTGCCAAATGCACAGGGGTTCCTTTATTTTCATGTCACCATGACAAGGAATGCAACAAAGCTCTGTTCATACACTTCAATAGTGATATTGATAAGTATTACGGGCATTCCTGGTATGATTTTGCTTATTCAAGGGGTAGCAATTTCCTAGAATGGGAAAATGAAATCGCAATGTTATGTTTTATAGCGGGCTACGGGTCTTCCCATTTACCATATGGGCAGTATGTCCAAGAATTGCGGCGTCCATGGTGTAGCATTCCTAGAAAAGTTTGGTCTATTGAGGTTTTAGGGTACATACATGTATACATAAATACATACATACATACTACACATACATACTACGTACGTACATACATACATACATACATACATACAATACATACATACATACATACATACATACATACATACATACATACATACATACATACATACATACATACATACAGTGTGCTCGGCGGGGTGGTATACTAGTATGGGGCAAGTGTTCGTCACGAAGCACCCTTTACCATTTAGAATGTACACGTACGAACAACCGTGTTGAGTTGCCGGATCCCAGCTCACCTGTTATTTTAGACGGCTTCTGGTGGTGCAATTTGAACTTTCACCATCCGAATTTGCATCGTCAAATGTGCAATAGGAGCACGGAATATTTATAAGATTGAGTAACAATATAATTTATGGAAAATGAAGCCGTTTCTAATATAATGGATGGGTACTTTGTGTAAAATGATTTTTGCCATGTAACACAACATGCATTTTTATAAAGTTTTCTTCCCCGCAATTTCTTGTTTATTAAAACAAAGCTTAGAAGAACGGAGATCATACACCCGCGTAACTGATGTATCTTAAAATGCCAGTGCTCAAATCCACAGAACCACACTACACTCGATTTCCGTGGTCTGGGTCTAGCCCACACGCTGTGCATGGAACCGAAAATTCGCACAACAGCTCACATTTGTTAAGTTATTTTGCCACTCGCCTCGTCGCAACAAAAGTACTTTTTTCCGTTCATTGAGCCTTGTCACTCAAAATGCATCCATCAAATTTTGCTTCTGCGATTAATACATACATACATACATACATACATACATACATACATACATACATACATACATACATACATACATACATACATACATACATACATACATACATACATACATACATACATACATACATACATACATACATACATACATCTCCTTTATCTACTAAACATTCGTTTAAACTAGAATTTGTGGACCTCTTTATTTGAGACCGAATATACGAGTAATACTGCTTGTGCTTATGTTTTAGTTAGTGAAACGGGTTCAACAAGCAACGATTTGATTGCCGCCAATTATAAAACAAGAAATGGCTGCTGATCACTGCTTTATTTCCTATTTATGATGTTTGTTTACAACCTTCCCGAAACCTCTATAGTACCAGGGTAAATACTTCAAATCGACCTCAACAACGCGCGATAAGGAGCTCTTTCTTTAGGTCTTAAGAAACGCGAAAAGACGTTTTACCACTTCACGATTGTTTATGACCAGCTTATACCACCACCTTCTCCCTCCTCCTCGCTGCCTGCGAATGAAATTTCTAAACTCTTCATATCAGCCCCAACACTGCGTAATCCCAAAGTAGAAAAACACTCGTAGGGTAGCAACCAGAAAATCTCACAAACCAGAAAGATCTGACAAATGTTGGCAATCTTAGCATAGTCTGCGCGAAGGTCTAACACAATTATAAAATCCCGCGTTTGTTCCTGCAAGCTCTGTATATCTAATATTTGCCCTAGATTTTTGCTTTAGCTAACGGAATGAGATGGGGAGTTCCGCGCAGCCGTTTTTTACATTCAAGGCGAGTAAACTTTCGAAGACCAGTGTGAACTTAAACAACTCTTCTCTTTGCTCCACTTAAACTTTTTTGTTCTTACTTTTTTTGCACTAGCTCCCTCGGCCACAGCAGGATTACCACTCTCTCACGGGGACTTTAAACCCTGACAAGTTTAAAGCCTGCGTCGTTCCTCTTCGGAAGCGGATGCCGGACACATCGTAATTCGCCTTGAGTGCTTCCCTAGGCGGAAACTCCCGTGGGAGGCAAGCGCAGGCAGCGTCCATTGCCAAGATTGGAAGGGTTGCAGTGAAAACCCCAGATGCATAACCAGGGTTTTTTTTGTCTTTTCGCTTTTTGTCACAGGGAACGGTTCTGGTACAGAAATAGGATAGATATAAACAGCTGTAGAACACTTTGGAGCCCTGGTAGCATGCAATATCGGCCCTCGTGCTTGCGCTACTTAACTGATGTGGGGCTGAATCTCGTTTTTGCAACTTTATTGATAAAAGACTTCCGCTGTGTGCGCATGAATTTGCTAAAACGAGCAACGCAAGAAATCCAGTCGAGCTCAGTTTCGCCAAGTTAAAATTGCATGTCACTAAGCGAACAGGGAGTGTGGGCGGGAGCAAACAGCCTTTAACAGCGAAGCCGTTGAACAAATCATTTGCGTATGGTGTCCGCAGTTAAAAATACCAAGAAAACGCTGAGCGCTCTTGCACGCGCTACTCGAGTGCACGTTCGTCAAGCTACGCATACCCACTTAGAGAGATTGGACAATAGTGCCCCCCCCCCCCAAAAAAAAAAAAGAAACTCCAGCCTTCGCCGAGTGCCTGGAGCACACGTTCTTCAAGCCAAACATACCCACATAGGGGGAGTAGCTAACATTGACCACAAAAAAACTCCAGCGTTCGCCGTATCATGGCAACACTTGCTCGGAACGAGAAAGACATGTCATATGGTACGCCCCTCGTTCGTTCATCCCCGTGTCGTCGTGTGCATGCGCTCTGTACCGTACAAGAGCCGCGACTTTAATGTAGAAGCTGCCGTGGCCGATCATTGTCTCCACATAGCACGGCCACGGATAGTTCGCACGGCCCAGGAAGACGCCGCACCTCGAGAGGCTCGGCGTGCAAAGCATCTGCTACAGACGATAAGGCGCGCTTGCGGAGTGGCATACGAAAACGTCGACCAAAACAACGACCTCACTCTGGCCTTGCTTCATATAAGGTCGTTGTAAGGTCATGTCACCGCTGTCAACCGCGACATCACAACAATACTGAAACTCAAATTTTTGTTAGTCAACGATCACCTACAACAGCGTCAACATTCAAGTCTTGCGTGTGAGTGCAATCTTCTCCGAATATTTGTTCAACTTGCTTAAGGTTCAATATTGGGAAAATATTGGGAGTTGTTTTCTGTTGATCACTGCTGTTTTCCTGCGCCAACAAATTAGCTTAAACTCTCAGCAATGAAATTTGCGGCATGTCATCAGCATCAGCTAGAAAGAGCTTTATCTTCCCGGCCCTTATATTTGAGCAGACAGACAAACGACCAAACTCCTGCCTCATCAACCTAATTGAGCCCCACGGGGCAGATAAAGACATATATTTAACCTCCAATTGCTGGTGCCTCTTTTGTAATCGGGTCCCCGAAGCGCTCAGGTAAACAATCAAAAATTAATGTTTTGTGTACAAAAAGGAAGGTTGTGTGAGGAATTTAGACAATGCCACTGGCCGACAATCTCTGTCAAGTTCTGTTCCTATTGTGCGGCATTGCCTAAGCTGCCTCAGGGTATGGTAAACAAGCTTCACGACGCGCCTTGCTACGAAGATTATCGTCTGCCCCACTTTGCTTGAATCTCGGCGAAACATCTGCAAAGCAATACTTTTACACTTAAACCTGGATGTAATCAACCTCTATGTAACGAATTCCTGAATTTAACAAACTCTGTAAATTCTCCATTGCCAACCCCATTGAAACCCATGTTTTTGCGAAATCTATGTAACGAAGGCGTTGCGACGGTTAACCTGGATGTAACGAATTTTCTACAGTAATGAGGCCTTGGTTTTTTGCACATTTTTGGCAAAATAGGCAGACGAAATGCACTAATTTAGCGAATTTTGCCCGCACCGCAAACTACCACTCATTTTCACGTGTGAGGGCGCAGTCCGTTGTCGGTTATGTGCTCAGCCAGCTTGAAGGCGTGTAGCCGCTCTTCTCAACTGCTATCTGTGGTGTCGGTTCATCGATGATGCTCTCAGCAGCCAGAAAACGAAAAGTTTTGTCTTTTGAACACAAGCTCCCAATTTTAAATGCCGCCTCCGCCAGCGAGAACAAAGAATGTCGTCGTCCGGTACGATATCCAAGATGGCACCCCCCTCTGAACAATTGTGAGCGCGGAAGAGAGCACCAAGTTCGCGAACGGGCGTTCTTTCAGCATAAGTTTAGTCCTTGACACGCGTTAAACCACCAAAAAGTGTCATAAGGCGAAAGTGATACTAAAGATACGTTTTTTAATAAGTTGGTGAGTGACCTAGCTTCTTTGGAACGCCGCTAAGTCCCTAAGCTCGTGCGAAAGCAGCAGCCACAAATTACGCTGTATTTCGCCTCAAATAAATTCTTGAAGGGTGAGTTCACCGTCACAATGTCTAGCATTTTGGCTTCGTTTCTGCTTCATTCACGCGAGCCATCAACCGAAACGTGCATGTAACGAAAACCTGCGTGGAAAGGAAAGTTGCGATTTTTTGTTAACTTTGTTATATCCAAGTTTAAGTGTAATTCTTTTGCTTGATGATACCATTACACCTTTGTAATTGTAACATTTCGCCACTTTATAGCCGCTATAAATGCTTGGTCAGCACAACGAAATGCTATAATCAAGAACCCTAGGTTAGTTAATTTTCTGCGAAAGCTTGACGTACTCATCTGCCAATTACATTGTTTTATTACCGGTCTTGGCTGTGGGAATTCATTGGTTCGGATCCCACCACCGGACACCCACAGGCAAAAATGGGGACAAACGGCCGTCGGCCAGGTGCCCGGATTTCATAGTGGTGCCCGCTACAGAAAATTTCCACTAACTGCTCTCCGTCCTTCGGGGAAAATTTTGAACAACTCGGCATCCAAATGTGGATGCCCCAAAACCATTAGACAGCCACATTTTTAGCATTGCAATTTTTAGCCTTCCCGTTCCACAGGGCCAATTACCGTACAAGCCGAGATGGGTCAGCTTCTTTTATTGCGCTTGAGCGAAGCCCCTTCTGATGTAGAGCTCGACAGTTAATGGCCAATTCATACTTTTTATTATTTTTTGGCTTACGCCGTCCTTTCGAGCAGTATTCTGCCAGTTTTGTGTGCCTTCAAAAGAAATACGGGAAGGTAATTGTAAACGTTCACGAAGCTTTCAGTATCGTAGTAGACCTCCATTTCTTCTCTCTCTTTCTTCTTTCTCTCCCTCTTTTCCTCCCTCTCTCTCTCCCACAATTTGTCTGTCTGTCTGTCTGTCTGCCTGTCTTACCATTTGTCCATCGGTGCACCCAACAATCCGTAATTTTCAGGCAACATTACAATATTATTCATTACAATATTCATTAAACTAAAATATTCAGGCAAGATTACACAAAAAGATCCTATTGTTTAGTTTTAGGGACCGTTGATGGGTATGGAGGCGCGGCTCTCGCTTCCGTGATTTATGCGCGGAGAATACGGTATAACCCTAAGGTACACGCCATTTCACGACCGAACACAATGCTTCGGACGCGTACCATGCATTTTTTTCAGACATAATTACCTGGAGCTAAAAGAAACTAGGAAAAGAACAAGCCCAAAGTTCGGGTAAAGACTTCCTCTTGAAATTGAGCACTTGTGGAAGAGCTTCCTCCCTCAGGCTAACTATATTGTTGCATGGAGGTACAGCAATACTAAAGTGGCAAGCGTCGTTTCAGGATAGTGCAATTAACGATCGGGCGTAGTGGCACTTATAGTGGTCCTAAATACCGGCCTTAAAAGAAGCAGCGCTAATTGAGCTCCCTTTCTTTCAGTTATGTGGGCATTCACTTAAAGTAGAAAGCATTGTTCGTGAGATTTTGTTTCTTTTGCGGAAGAGGCACTAGCTCTTGTATTCCTGAAACATTTGTATGTTAAGCGCTCAGCTATAAGTGTCGAAGCAATTGAATAGCTTGTTTTATTTCTAGAATGTTCCCTGAGTACCATATCCTCTTTAATAGTATTCCTTAAGTTGGTATGCGTTTTTTTATGATTTCCGTAAAGGCCACCAGGGCCGCTTGCAACAGCGGTCGCAACAAGTTTCAATAGCGGTCGCTGTGTTCCCCTCTTGGCCGCTCCAAAGCATACTATTTTCAAAACGAGAGTAAATTTCCTTTTCAAGCAGCATCCAAAGTCGGAGATATTACCGTTTCCGGCCCCGAAGCCATTGTTCTCTTTGAGTTGTCATGTTTTGGTGAAACCGCACACCCAGTACCCATCTTCCCCTTCCTTCACTATCTGACGCCTGGATTGCAGCTGTCACGAGCCAAATAACCGGGAAAGTAGGGGAATAGAAGATCCCAGGCGGAGATTATCAAATTTGGCACCGGGTATACAGGGGTGGATATGGAGGGAGAAGATGACGCAGTGTCTCTTTCCTTAAAAACTGAGAAGAGGAGTAAAACGCGTGCGCATTCTCCACCACACTTTGTTCCCACCACCCAGAAACTCTACCACCATGCGGGGGGTAGGTATGTGTCTTTATGTACGTCAGCCATCCCAGCTTACTTCTCATCTGAAAAGAGCCACGCTGTTTTCAGCTCCGCGCTCCGATGCCACCATTCTTGGTCGCTTTTTGTGTGTGCATGGCTGCGTAATGCAGACCTTACCCCGAACCCCCTTTTTTCGCACCCAGTTTATTACCTTCCTTTCTTTTTTTATTATTTACGCATGAGAATAAGCAGCGACACGCCGGTTAAAAATGCTAGCTTGCGGAGACACGTTTATAAGCCTTTTTTACCGTTTCTTTAGATTCTACGCATGCCTACCTTCGGCGTGAATTCTTTACGTCCTGCAGTTTGAGGCCTTACGCCCGCTGAGATAAGTAGAGCTTTATTTATGTCACCGAGAAGGGATGTCTTTCAATGTCGGTTCCCCCTTTTTCTTGTGATGTCCATTACTTTCGATTATCCTTCCCCTTTTCAACTTTTCCCGGAGGACAACAGCAGCTAAAGTATATATATATATATATTCTTTTCTGGCTGATGGGTTTGTTCTGTCAACCCGCGACAGTTAACGAGAGTACGTGGCGGTTTTTGGAATGGGCCTTAGCCGGTAAAAAAACCATCGTAACCCTTTTACGGTGTTTTTGTTTTCTGTAGTGCTGTTTCAAACTTTATTTCCCCCGTTCTCTCTCGAGGCTAGAACTGATTTTATTTTTCATATTTCAGAGTGGCTCCGTTTGTGGGTGTTTTGGAGCGGTGTAAACCTGGAAAGGATGCAAAGCTGGCTCAAGAACATAGAAATATCACGCAGCGCGCCTCGGTTATCTTCTCGTTGCACCTGCGCCTTCACATCGGTACAAGGAGAGACAAAAAAACCCGCCCGCATCTTTCCACGGGGGGAACTCGAGTAAATGCGTCGCAGAGTGGTGGGGGTATCGCGTGAATGTTGCGTAATTGGGTATGGTTTGGGAATGCTTAATTGTTATTTCGTCTTTATTATTCTTATTTATTGAATGAAGGAGAAGCGAAGGCAAGGAGTGTAAAGTTATAGTCTGTCTTTTGCTTGGTGCCGTCAAGCAAAGCGTCAAGTCAAGCGAAAGGCAAGCAAAGGCGCCCTTGACTGAATTCGGAACGCGCGCTCCGCCGCTTATATACACACCGCCCGCGCTTATATACACGAGGGAGAGGAGTACCGCCCGCGTTGAGAGACGCGCAACTTCCGTACACAAGCGCGCGAACTTTCCACGCACCCACCACTTCCGTTATCAGCGCGCGTCCACGCACCCACCACGCACGCCCTACACGCCCTGCCGCCGTTACTGTGAGCGCACGCAGCGCACTGGTAGCTACGACGCATGCGCGCAGAGACGCGCTCCCCCCGCACCGCCGCAGCTGTTGTTGAGAGCGAAGGAGGCCACGGGGTACACGCGCTCCTCCCGCACCGCCGCACCTGTTGTTGAGAGCGAGGAGGGTACGGGGGAGAGACGCGCACCTGCGCCTCGACGCGACGCGCATGCGCAGTGAGCGGTGGACGGCGCCGACAACATCGACGAGTGACATCGCGAGCCTAAGAATGCTCCGCATTTTAAAAATTGGGAGCAGCGTCGGTGGGAATTCACAGCTTCTTTTAAGTTATCCCTAAGACGATTCGCGGGCGAATGGCTGAGTGGCGATGCATTTAAGACGGAAACACGGGCTATATTGTTTCGCGTTTTTTTTTTCATCGTTCAAATAAACCGCCTACATATGATTCTTCCTGTTTCCCTGTGACCATTTTAGTGGTAACGCGTTTATTGCCTTCCACACCAATTCGCTTTGTCATTCACGTTTTTCAACTCAGACAGCTGTGGTGCTTGTATAATCGCTGGTTCGGCTGCGTTCTTCCGCTGGCCTAATGTGCGGTGTGCTAGCCTGTACAGCCACGTCTAGCTAGCGCCCAGATTAAGAAGGTTGGCTATGGAATGTTTCGGGCTGTGCAAGGCTTTGTTCCTCCCGAAGGAGAATCATTTTTGTACAATAGGGACTAGTCTTGCCAAGAGTACGTGGAACGTTGACCGAACGAGAAGACATATAAGGCTTTTGCCTTAATCAAGCTGTAACTAGAAACGTGCGTCTGTTTGTTGGAACGCGATTTGCACGTTGCCCTGTTTTGCAAGCAAAAAATCCCAGTGTAGTCATCGCCTGCTTTGCTCCTGAAATATTTTTGCGGCGCACACTGTCGGACAGCGTCGGAGCAGGCTATCGGAATGTATTTTTTTAATAATGCAAGCGCGCACTGTTTTCAAATATAAAAAGCCGCAAAAGAACACAACAGGAAGAGGACCATGGAATGACATCGCGGAATTGTCCTGCCCGTGTTTCGTTTTGACCGCTGTTTTACCTTTCAGAATTTACAAACTCGCCCAAGCTTACATTTGGACAATGTTATCGTTGTCCGCCGCCGCGGGGTGGCACGGGACAAGCACCGTAACCAAACACAGCAAAAGATCCCCAAATGAAAACGAAGGTGCCAAACAATTTAAAAGTTTTCGGGTAACCTCCCGCTGCTTGTAAGTCGCATCTTTGGCACATTAAAGTGCCAAAGAAAAGTAACTAGTCAGTAAAACCAACATGTTGCGCTGCGCTCAGAGTACTACTGTGAGCTTTTTTTTTCTCCTTTGATTTAGTGTTTACCGTTTAAAAAGCAAAAGTAAGAACCAGAAGCGATAAACAGAGTTCTAGTTTTACTGTCAGAGAAAAGCGTTCAGCAAACTGCTGAGTTTCTCCTTCGGCTGGAGAGAGGCTGGACGTAGTATGGCTTCGACGTTTTCTCAGCGCCAAATCAGGAGGCTACAAAACAATCCCGTTCCTCTTAGAGCCTGAACCTTACATCGACATGTTCGCACAAAACGGTTCCGTAAAGCCGTCGAAGGGGAAATTGAACAAGTCTCCCTGCGCGTTGCCCATATTCTGGAGAAAGCAGGGAAGCAAGCAAGAATTTTGATGGTCCTCTCTTTTTCCCGGCAATCGAAAATACCTCTGTTAAACCCAACTGCAGAAACCTTTAATTGCCTTTGTGTTGTACTCGTCTTTAGCATAGAAATACCGGGAGTTCAAACCCGCTGAAGCTCGTAATCCAATTCTGATTGGTCAAGCAAAAAAAAGCGATAGTAGAAAAGAACGATAGGAAAGAAACGACAGGAGTTCAGATAGAATGAGACTAAGTGGAAGAGAAAGAAAGGGTAAAAGCTAAGAAGAGGAAATGGTGTAAAAGGCATAGCTTTTGCCCAATGGGGAGGCTAGCTGGGGAGTGGGAGCAATAAATAACCATTACGCCCAGCTGATCTGCAGAGGTAGATGGTGTCGCGGCAACTATATCGGCCTCTAAGAGAAGGCGTACAAATAAGTTAATCCTTAGTCCTTTCTGGCCTGTCATTGTTGTAAGGTTTTCATACAGCACACTAATTTAGATTATTTCATCGACGGAGTGTGCATGCTACCAGCCTACAAAGCTGCACTCTCAATCAAAAGCCTGCCAGTGTTTTGTATTCGCCTTATTCACTGCTTCAGCGCCCCCCCCCCCCCCCCCCCCCCCCCCCCCACTGGCGGCAGACCTGCTCCCCTTCTATATATCTATTCCAGTTCACTTCCGTGTATAGATCTAAATACTCGGTGCCTTCCGGCTTTATAGCTTATCCCCATATGCCCTTTTTCTTCTTCTATTCAGTACGCTGCTAGTTTCGAAATGACGCGGCGTCTCCGTGATTTTTCTAATAAAGCAGGGCCAACAAACTTCAGTCATGAGGCAGACTGAGGAAGACTCTGTAAGGCTGGAGGGCGCAGATATCAACGCAAGCTGCGCGCAGGCTCCATAACGGAAACAGGCGGTGCTAGATATTGCTGGCTGCTGAACGAACCCTGCGCGCAATGTAGGAGGCAGACGCGGGGTGAGCAGGGAAACAGGGAGCCTGCCGGCGTCGTAAAGGAGCGTCACTATATCACATCGTCATCTACGCCCTGCTACGTTCCTTAGACGCCCCCCACCCTCAATCCATCTCTGTCCATATCTCAGATTCTATAACTGTATTTTCTTTTCCTTCCTTTTCTTTATACCTTCAGTATGGTGCATGCCCCGGTATAAATGTCGTAGGCACTCCCAGAATGCATATGAGAATGTTCAACGAGCACCTGCTCAGTCGCAGCAACAACGCAAAGAATACGTCTGCTTTCACGCAACTACATTGAATGTTTCAACATCTTTCTTCTTTCTGTAACTTTCAGCCAACAGGCTCTTCCGGCTGCGCGCACGTTTTAAGTTTGTAGAATTTACATCGCTAAAGATAGAACAGCCGACAAAATTGGAGCAGACGCGCGTGCCTCTCAGAGTTCCCTCATTTGTAGAGAGGCAATGCCTTCTTGTGGGGCTACTTTATGGCCGACAAAATGCTGTTTTTCCATTCCCAACGCGAAGGCAGATCTGACGCAGAAGTCAGCGTGCCCTCTCCTGCCACAATTTTTCCCGTGCCTATGATTTTAATATGGGTAAAGCGGTGCGCTGTTTCCCATTACAATCCTAGACGATTGCGTGTTTTTGTCCCTTAATTGTTTCCTTTCTTTGGTTGTTTGTTTATTTGGACTTTCTGCTACTCTAATGAAGCACCAATAAAAAACACTGATGCACGCAAGAAGTTTTTTTTTGCCTGCAACGCACGCACTGCTGCATTAAGCCTTATAGCGCATTAAAGCCAACTTTACCAAGTTTATTTATTAGGCTATGTAGTTTGCTGGAATAATTTCACCTTCTACTCCACAGGCTCCGCTACTTCACTCAAAGCAACCAGTTGGTGCAGTAGAAACTCAGTGTTATGAATTGCTGAAAAACATAAAATACTCAAACAACGGACCAGAACTGGGGCCATAGTACAAGTGCTTGTCCATGTTTGTTATTTTCCCCTGTATTTTCCGCGTCTTCCTAGTCTTGCATTGTTCTTGGTACTAGGTTTGTCTTTTTTCTGTGACAAATATTTTAATAGCAGAGTTGTTTAAGCTGTTAGTTGCGCGGTTTCTACTCAGAAAAAATACCCAGAAAATGACGAGTGCGCATACCCACGCGGGGGATTGGCCCGAAGACTGGCGTAAGGATTACTAATCCACCCGCTACACAACAACCTGAATTAAAAACGTAAGAATCTGATTGAAGACAGTGCATATATCACAAGCAAAACTTTAAAAAAAATAGGAAGTAGAAGTTGCAACAAAAGAATGAGCTTTCTGAACTGGAAAAACATTCAAAGCTAACAATACAGGTGCCTATTCTCAGATGCCTATTCATGCTTGCACGTGGGCTTGCACCGCGTGGAGGGCTCGCATAAAGAAACAAAAAAAAATGGCTGCTGCTTAGCTCAGCTAATCTTGGATATGCAAAGCAAGAGCTTGGCTTAGTATAGTTTAATCTTGGTTTCGCTTGGTTAGCCTTTAATATGGCTGCTTTGCCGACCACGGCTCAAAGCCATTCGGTCCAGTGCAACACTCAGAGAAGGAGCTCCGGCGAAAGCGGCGTTAATTCACGGCAAACACGCCGTTCCTCTTTGCCGTGCTCGATAAGAGGCACGCAGACCGAGCCGACCCAGCGCCGCATGCATGGGAGGCTGCGGGGGTGGTCGGCTGCCGATCAGCAGATCGGCCGCAACCGCAGCGGCGGCCGCCGCTTGTGCTGAGCAGAACGACTGAAAACGGGGCCTTGTGCGCAGCACCGAAAGTGCGCCCGGCGAATCACGCGATGTGCTTCGAGGGGTGTGGCGCCGGAGGTGTGTCTCCGGTTAAAAGGTGAAACTGCTCACAGCCGCGAAACCGCCAGATGAAAGTAGTAAGGCTTTGCTTTAAAACTGCGGAGTGTACTTGCTAGTCAGCGTTTCAGCAGAGTCGCCGACGAAACGACTATCATCTGCTCCTCACGGCGCTTTCTACGCGTTAGTAGGGGAAACTACATGATCTCAAAAAACTCAGAAACCCACCGCGAAAACGGCAGAACTCTCTCCGACTCTGTTCTGCGCGAACATGGGGGTGGGGTGACCGAAGAAGACCCGGATTTCGAAGAAGAGGTAGATTATCAGGAAGCGCACCGCGGGGCTAGGCGATAATGCAATCGCTCAGAAAAATAGAAGAAAGAAAGAGAAGTAATGCCGGTCTTCAACGGCGAGAGAGCGCTCGACGATCGCTGTGGTGGCGGGCTTAAAATATAAGACTACTGATGTGGGCGCTGTACAAATAAAACACTTATGTACTTTACATTTCGTTCTATTTGGTCGTCTGCGGACTTGCGCCATCTATATACACAAGGTGAGGGGTTTTAGGTGACTTATATTGCACTCGTCGACTTTAGTTTAGTGAGACGAACACAGCTCGGCTGTGACATCAGGCTTGCATAGTTGTGCAAGCTGGGTTTGATTTTTTGTTCCATCCACAATCATGCAATAACGCACGTCCACAAAGCAGACAAAAATTTAAGGTAACTGTAAACTGAAGAGGCAACGTTGAATTCTGGCTAGGCATGCATTGCAGCCGCTCATCTTCTGTCATACACCTTGACATACTCACCCTGCCTTTTTTTGCTTTGTGTTTCAGCGGCTGCGAAGAATGCTGGACGCATCCGCCATTCGTACGCATATTCATCCTGAGATTTCTTAGCGTCTCACATGTTTTCGTGAGAGTTTACTGCAATGCAATGCACCAGTTTAGGATTGAGGGACAAAATTTTACAATATACTGTACAGTAAACTTAGCTGCAATACTCAAATACTTTTAAAGCCACCCTTCCGGTTATGCACTAGTGCGTCGCTAAAAAAACGCTTTCAGTGTAGTTTTAGATTAAAGTATGACAAAATTACGCCTTTTATAAATGCCCCATTTGACCTGTAGTAGAGATATAGAGAGCATCGTGTATCGTTTGTGTAATTCTCTTTGTCGCATTTGATGTGAAATTCCTTTTGTGCTCGTGTTTCCTGGTACCATTGTTTACGTAGAACTTTGTATTCCTGTGTATTTAGTTGCCACCTGTGTGATTACAAATTTTCGGCGTCTTTTCTTGTGTGTGTGACCCTTGCCAAACTCAGTGCCCGTTGCCAATGCGCCCGTTTCCGAACTCGGGGGCAAGGACATTTGTCAAGCTGCTGCACGGCAGCTTTTTGTTCTTGCCCTAGCATTCGTGTTGTTCTTCGTTAAAGAATGCTGAAATAAAAATGAAATGTAATTAAACCGTTGCAGACAAAAGAATATGTTTGGAGTAATAATTAGCTAAGAATGCCTGCGCCATTAAAATATTCGATTGGATGGCGTAACAGGATATTAGTGGAGCACAAAAATCCTGATGATTCGGCCCTATGTATTGCCTCCTTCCGTGACCGCCCGGCTTTGTTTAGTACACGGGTAGCCGTATTTGTGTCTTCATTAGGAAAGAGGAGCCACCCAGCAGGCTGGACAGTCTCCAGTCAGGACTTATCTGCACTGCTTCCGTTCCGAGATGAAAGGGGTCGCTGTCCCTTTCAGGAAGCACTGCCCATTTCCGGCAGTCATGGCTTCGCTCACGTCCTCGTTTGACCTGGCTTATCCGCCCGGTCACTTTGATGGGCGTGCCTCGGCAATACTTCCCTTTGCGCCCTGACATGGCTACTGGGATTCCCACACCGACACGGAGCTTGGCGATCTTGTGCAGGCCGGTGCGATCGCTCGGCAGGCAACCCGCTGACATGCAGCAGCAGCACACTGGTTCCAATTAATTTTTGCGCATTGCCTGACAGCCCTACTATCCCTTTGCACTTGTAGAATTCATCCTTTTTTTCACTTGTGTGGTCTCTACCCAACCTTCCCCTCCGGGTACGCAGGTGCAAAAGTGTCGTGTGGGCATTTTTGAAAATATTTATTTTAGATTCCTTGCGAGAGAGTGGGGTGCTGCTCCAGTAAATCGGTTAAGAAAAAAAAATCGCTGTTTTATAGGTGAGAAGATTTTTTTGAATGAACGTTAAAATATATGGTAGAAATTAGCCTTGCTTGGTATGTGAATACCTTCGCAAAGCTTTATCGCTGTCGCATGCAACCACTACATTCACTGTGTGCGCTGCACTTGAACCTCAAACAAGAGTTGCTGACCTATCTCTCTCATTTATCTTTCCCTCTCTACTTTTCTCTCTCCCGCTCTATATCTTTCTTCCTCTCGCTCTCTCTCTCGTATAAACACACATGAAGAGAAAGTATTTCGCACACACCACTCATGTTTCTTGCATTGCTGAGCGGTAAAGCATGTTCGCCGCTAGAAGGAAACTTTTTTAACAATCATCAGTAATTTCAGCCTTTTAAAACTGCGCCACTAACCTCGCCAGTTTCATTAAAATCGGTCTTTCGCTCTCTTAAAATGGCAAGCTACAGCCGTACAGTAAAGATATCCAGGGAAAGACTCTGTGTAAGACGAAATAAAAAAAAATACCTGGAGGCTTCTCTCGATTGTTTATTTCAGCATTCGAAGTAGAGCTCTCAACATGCATCGACACCGAAAATAATAAGTAACCTTATGTAACGCTAGGAAGGCTTTGACAGACGCTCATCAAAGCATGCGCCGCTCTCCAATCTGCAGGGAAATATCACCATTGTTGCACATTTACAAAGCAACCTGATAAGCCAGATTTAAAATTGCTTCGTATTGAGAAGAGACGTGGTGCTCCCGAAACTAGTGCTGTTTCTCCACACCAAAATTGGACACGCTTTTTCTTGCATCCTCTTTTTGACACATCCTGTCTATGGAAACGGCAAACACAAGGTTTCGGGGTATTATTTGTTCGATGAAAACAGGCGCAAAGATAGTGTCAGGCCCTTTCTTCCATGCCCCTAAACGGGAGGGGGAATGAATGATTAAATTTATTGTTCCTATGGAAAGGAAAGTCCAGCAGCAGGCTTAGTTTGCCTCACCTAAGTGTGGACGCCGGAACGCCTGCTGGTGGGGGAGTGTGGTGGATGGGGAAAACAGGCAGACGCCGGAACGGTACCAGAACCATAGAGCGGTAGGCCGTTTGGCCTTAGGCGCGCATGCAAAAAACAACTAACGAAGCAGTGCAGGCAGATATGGGCTAGGCGTCGTTTGAAGTTCGAGAAGCGCAGAGTAAAGTATGTTTTGAGAGGAGGTTGAGGACAATGAATAAACGTAGGTGGGGTGCTACCGGTTTTAGGTACCTATACTTGAAAAGCGTGGACACGCACTGGTTAAAAAAGACTAGAAGGCTAACGATGTAATACGGAAAGAACAGTGGAGAATCCAAAACAGCCAAGGTAACTGAAAAAGATGCAAGGCAGATTGAAACGAATAAATGGAGAGAAAAAAATTCCCCGCGTTTCCCCGAGGGGAAGAATGTGAAAGTGCGAATGCACGAGTTGAATTTGCGCGGTTCGGTAATGTTCGCGAAAGAGAGATCACACACACACACACAACTACAAAGAAAGAAAGATGCATTTATTCACAGACACCTATTTGTGTGTCGTTGTACTTGATTGCTAGAGCGGATCTCAGCTTTGAAATTTCGTGTCAGTACTCCTTTAAGCGGGTGCATTAGCCCTTCTCACGCCCGATTCCTGGCCAATCCCCCACGTGGGTATGTGCCATGCACAGACGCCTATTTGTGTTGTCGTTGTACTTGATTGCTAGAGCGGATCTCAGCTTTGAAAGTTCGTGTCAGTACTCCTTTAAGCGGGTGCATTAGCCCTTCTCACGCCCGATTCCTGGCCAATCCCCCACGTGGGTATGTGCCATGTCAGCGGCCAGGCATCGCGCGCCCACGTGCCAAGGAAGACGAGGAGATTCCTGGCCAATCCCCCACGTGGGTATGTGCCATGTCAGCGGCCAGGCAGCGCGCGCCCATCTCCCCCCGTTGCCAAGGAAGACGAGGAGCGCGCGCACCCGCTGCTGTTGCTATGCGGACGGCGGCGGACGCTTCAGGCTCGCTTAAGAAGTGCATTCGAACTTAAAATGAAAGCTAAAACGTCGTTACAGATGTAGAGGACTGAGAAATTGACCATCAGAAAGGAACATTTCTACGATAATTCCCACGGCAGTGCTTTGCTTTTTGAGGCTAGGGCAGGTTGCTTGCGAACTAAGAGCTTTGTGGGAAGTATTCACAAAATGATGAGGTATGCGTGGTCTGCGGAAAAGAAACACAAACTGCACAACACATAGTGTTAGAGTGCGAGAGCATCCATCCAAATCTACATGATGGAAACATTTGGGATCCAGAAGCTCTAGGATTTAAGGGTAGCACATTGGAGGCTAATTTCAAGGCTGTCGAGGCGACAAAAAGAAGATTACAATGCTGGTCGACGAAAAGCAATGAGGGGAAGATTGCCTAGGACCACCTGTCACAGGAAAAAAAGTATTGTGGCTAATAGATTTTGTGCCTGCCGTAAGCAGCGCTAGTATTAAACCAAGAGTACCAATAATAGGTATATTAGTCCTTTTTGGTAAGATGACACGTCAACATCTCGCTACAGAGGCGGAACGAATAGCAATCATCGTCATCATCATCACCATCAGACAGAAAATGGAGAAGAAAGAGTGGAAGAGGATAACTATTTGCATAATGCAGGACTAAACACCAAAAATAAACAAAATCAACCAAAGCAAACAAGAAAAAACGCACACACGGATATAGTCCAGTTTGCTAACCGGGGAGAAAGGCGAGCGCCGGGAGGAGTCCCGAGGCATCCAGGTAGGAATTCAGGGCCTCATGGATTCCGCCCCGCGCTCTAGCACTGCTCGCCAGACACAAAATCTCTTCGAAACGCCTAGTCGTTCCCCTGACAATTGGTGTATCCTTTTTACACCCCGCTGACGGACGACTAGCGAATGCTGCGATGGGCAGCGAACGTTAGTAGGTTCGTTTTATTGCATCGCGCGTTGCCCTACCGTGTATCCAACATAATCCGGGGCGCACAACGGCTTTCCGAATTGGCTTCAGTGTCCAATACGAAGAAGTGTTGTTTATACTCTTCATGGCGTATTTATACGAAAGCCATCCTGGTCTGTTTCGGCGCGTTAATGAAGTGCGGAGTTGTTACGAGCGGAGCTGGCCATAACTTCTCTCATAAAGCAGGCACAACGGTCTTTTATACGATCAGTTCCTTCCCAAGCCACTGGCTACATACGCCTTGCAGCTTCCCCGTGTCTAGGCTGACAGCCGGTCACAACACGCCTGACAGACAATTCGACCGGCCATCCCGAAAAACGCTTTTGACCCGCATATAATATATATTTTTAGACCATCGCTCCACACTTCTCGCTTTGCGTTCACTGGCGTGTCTGTGCGCAAACGGTCAGCACAATCAGCTGTGCTGTAGTATTCCTCAAGAGCCTGCTTTTGTTACATATTTTGTTCCCCCCTCCAACTTACTTCATCGGTCACTGCCGCGTTCCTCCTGCACATTCACAGTTTTACTTGCAGATAATTGTGACGCGCTGGTCGGTGAAGAAGAAAAATCCCGATGCGGTATTTTTTCTTGCAGAGCTTGGCGCTCGTTACATTTTATGCATGCTTTCACACCTGTTTGTTACGATTACTACTCACCGTTATCAACGCGGCTACCTCAGCAAGATAGCGCCCGTAGGAGAGGTCTTCTACACCCAGTGCGTAGGTGGCGCCATTGAAAGCTTGCTCGCATAGCTGTACTTGCTGACGTAACCGCTAATTACTCTTCTCAAAATTTGTGATTTCATTTGTGTGCTTGCGTGATACAATCTGCGCCAAAACGAAACCTTCCAAAAAAGAACAGCATAATAACGTGATAGTAAGCAGCACAACGGGAGTAGTAGGGAAGGAAGCAAGCAAAGTAAACAAAGAACGCTGCCAGTAGCCGTAGCAACGTAATAAGTCAGCAAGCTTAAGACTATCTTAGGTATGCTCCCTTCCGCGCCTTTTGCTTCACTCCTAAGCAGTCCTTCAGCTCAGCAAGGGGTTTCAGTTTATTGTATATTGATTGATCTACTACACTGAAGAAGGTCCTGATATTACTTCAAGCTCGGCATACTAAAAAGAAACTATGAAGTTAAAGCTGTGCGTTTGATGACCTAACAAATGATGAAACATTAAAGCCTTCCAATCTGGAGTCACCCCGTCATATACAATTTAGGCACGTCCAGACGCCTGCAAGAGTTTTGTTTGTTGCACATGTATGGGATCATTACTCGTAGTTCCTATTTCTGTGAGATATTTTTTCGAGCTAACTTTGTTGCCTTCAGTCAAACACGGATCTTTTGTTTGTGCCGCAACAAAAGACGTAGCTGTACGGACGATAACACTCTCTCGAAGTGTGTCTGGGTGCCCACTTAACAGGGCGTACTTTCTTCGTAATATGTTTCGCCCAGGTGTTGATTGAAGTGGTATTTATGGCGCCTTGTAACACTATATCATAAACCTACACTGAACCCAAGTATGCCTTGATTACACCGAGAGAAAACAACGTCTACCGGGCGCAATCGTGCGTAATAAAATGGTGGTGCGGCGCTGGCGTCGCATGTTGTGTTACCCTTGGGAGATCGCGGCATCCATCTCTAAAGCCCTGTTCGCTTCGGGGACTTTCTCGGAAATCCTGCGACCGATTTTGATGCAGCAAGCCTTGTTGTTTAGGCAATGAACGCGGTTAGGCGATGAACCTTTCTTTAGGCGCTGAACGTGGTCTCCAGACCACCGCTTCGGGCATCAACATTCTTTAAGCGTAGCGTTGCTAGCTCCTGTGGGGTTAATATTGTTTCTTATGACCCCTTTCCTACAAATTCTCTTGAAAAGGGACGGGAGTGTCGGCGAATTGACTCGTTGCGATAAATGCAGTGATGCTGAGGTTCTGAACATTTGGCAATAAAGCTCAGTACAGCATGTTGTTGTGCTAGTTTGTGCAGCACTTTTAAAAAGAAAACGTGCTCACGTCCTGCCTTTTGTGTCTTAGTTCTGTACTTTTTGCGCAGTTTTCTTTTAACGAAATATTGGCAATAACTTTGGCAAGAGTCGAGATTTTGTGTTCTCTGCTCCAAACAGCGATTTTTTTTTGCGCACTGCATTACAAACATATGGTGCGTGTCAACGCTTGCCAACGTCCTTTGACCATTACTTGTGTTTAGGGGATTCTTTAGAAGTTCTCACTTTCCACTGCTCAAACGTATGGGGCTAACCAATACTACTTTTTTTGTTTTGACTTTAGTGTTAGTTATTAAACATGAGCGGCGCGGCAAGGTCATTGAACGCAATGTTCGCTAATTAGACGATGAGGTAAAAACGTTTCGGTTAAGCTTTTACAAATCCAATAAGGCCACCTTTCCCTCCGGGCTGTGTCTTTTACCCAGAACTGTCGGCTGTTTGTGGCACACCCGCTTGATCAGCCGTTGTTCTTCCTGTTGGTCTTAGGTGGACAGAGAAGCCTTCCAACAGGACAAATTTGAGTGAAAGAAGGGTGGTTGAAGCCCTGCAGGTCGCTACATGCCCACACAGAGGGGAAAAGTGGCGCCTAGGAGTGCTGCTGCATGCCTGGCAGCACTAGCGTCACTAAATAAGCTATGCTTAAGAAGTACCGCCCTTCGTGCACCCAGAGCGTCTGGAGAAGTTGTGAGTGGGCCATTTTGTTTCTGGCTTGCACTGTGCCATCATCAATGCCAACGATAACCACGCCGGTGGCGAGGGCACGGTGTAAACGAACGGCCGCCCTAGCGGCCGCGGAGCAGAGATAGAGAGAGAGAAGACAGAGGTACAGAAGCAAAATGGCTGCGCCTATATTCTAAACAATATCACGTGGTACCGACCCACCAATGAAAATCCTGGCGGCACATAACAATGAGCGAAACGAGTGCCGATACTCTAAAAGTCTTTATTTAGGGACGCTAGGCAGCACTGACGGTATTATCTTAGCAAGAGGCGTTTTTCATTAGGCTTGGGCAAAAAAGACTGCCAGAAGCTGATGCCAGGTTGCGGAGTCCGCTCTGGTGGGGAAGTTTTGCAGTTGGGAAATGGTTGTTCTTTGGCTTCTGCCGTTTCAGGGTATGATTGTGTACAGACATGGACAAATTAAATGCCAGAAGAAAATATAAACCATACATGCAAAATCGGAAATACTGTTTGGAGAGGTCTTTTAATAGGGCGTATTGCTATACAATAGCCGACTGTATTTTCCGACTCCAAAAATTTGGACTTGCTGGATGTTCCCAATTTCCCTAGGAATCATCAGTTGTCCCATAGGAGTAATGTATATGAACAGCGAATATTTCGTAAAAAGAAAGCCAAAAGTTTCCTTTTCCGGACAAAATTTTCCGTGCTTGAGCCATGGTGCGGTTACAGGACGACGCCATTTTGATGCCTACGCCACCTGGCTAGCTTCGGATCGCATGGGGATTGCCTTGACTCACAACAAGATTTTATCTTATAGGCCATAATTTTGCATTTAGTCTGCGGCGGAAGCAATCTCGAAAGCCGGAAACTGGTCATACGTGGCCAGTTTGCGAAGAAAACGTGACGCTCGCAGACATGCAAGCGGACGTTCTCACACGAAGGAGGAATTTAAGGGAAAGAACTATTCGCATCTTCTCCAGTCCTATTTAAACGAAATAAAGTTCTTTTTTGCGACTCGCAGATTTTCTGGACTTCTCTTTATATGGATTCTTTTTCGTTCACCTCCAGGTCCAAAAATTGGTCGGCTACTGTATTTGGAAAGCCACATTTCCCAGCTTTGTTCTTTTAAATAAGAAACGCGTCATTTTGACTTGCATGGAAAGATATCGCGCTATTTGTGTGTCTGGTTCATATTTTCATGTTCGCGTTTCATTTGTTCATGACTGTAATAACATGTGTGCCGCATTGTAGTGTCGCTATGTTTTCATCAGCTGCGTCTTTGAATATCTCGTTAGGTGTCCTGGCTTTACCTTCTTTTGTCGAGCGACCCTGTTTCGAACGAGTTGCCAGGTTGTATGGATGGGACGCGTGGCTTGGTGTCTACACAGTCGAACTAGTGGTAGTGCATCTGTGGGAGAGTCTTGAGGGATGGAACAAGCCTTTGCCGACAGTAGGTCAAAGATGTACGGCCGACATGGCGCATAGAAATTGCTTGAAATAATGCGAATCTTAATGTCATCGTCATCATAGGCGCTGGAGTTTTACCGGATGGCAAGGGCAATGGCTACATCTTCCGACACGGCGTTCGAATGCAACAATAGGAAGCTGCAGATTTGTTTCCTTTGCATGTTTTTGTATTTGTGCTACCCGAATTTCTCGCCTGAATCAAAGAATACAGGGCCACGTATTCTGCTGACAAATGGGATGCCTCACTCACTCACTCACTCACTCACTCACTCACTCACTCACTCACTCACTCACTCACTCACTCACTCACTCACTCACTCACTCACTCACTCACTGATTTTTCCTCGCATTACACGTAACACAAAGGCGAATTAGCTGATTGAGCCACAGGGACAGGTCCGAGCGCGTGCTCCTTATATTGTTCCTACACCGGCCGCTACAGGCACGAGAAGACTGATGTGCGACCCCCTCCGACTGTCCATTCGGGCCCCTATTTGCTCCCCCGACACTTCCCCGCCCTTCCGTTCTCTCCTGTGGTGCAGTGCATTGTCTTAGTCAATGTTCCTTTTGTCGGCCCCGCACCGGATTAGGGGCGACCAGAAAGAAGGGCCATGTTTTGGTTTGTCTTTCGCATGTCTCGCGTTCTCCACTCACTGCTCAGTGAATAATCGGCTTCGGGGAACGTGGTGACTGTGTCTCTGCCATTTGGTGATGGATAGTTTCTCTTAAGGGCATCGGCTCCCAACATCGCGTTCATTTCGCGGGGTTGGGGACCCAACAGTGGCACTAGACCCTTCCTTAGGCCTCGCTGGCAAGAATGCATTTTGTCGGCGGTTGCTGTTGTAGTTGGCGTTGCTAGTGCTTCCGCCTACCGCTGATTGATGTCTGGGGGTCACCGTGCGCTGCACTGTCGTGCCAGGCGTTGCATTCGCTTTCATACTTGATTTGTTTCTTTCGACGCCTGTCTCTTTTTCCTTTATTTGCTGTCCCTGTGATCCTGGCGGCTTCACGTGTTTTGCGGTATACGGTGCAGTTTTTTTTTTTTTAGTTCAACCCTCTGATGCAGCAGAAGAATGTGTGGCCTACCGAGAACAACCACTTTTGCTTATTGCAAAGGACACTTCTGGTATAGCCAGTGTTTTGCGTGGTAGCATAATTTTTTTACGGCCCAGTGTGTGCTACGCCCACACGCACATTCATTCGGTACCTGGACGCTCTCAGTAATCGAGAGATGTCTTGCAAGATGGGTCGTTTATCTCTCATCCCTGCTGGTGTGATGGTTGACAAATGAGTGCTGTTGCGAAGTATAACTTGCAGGGTGTTGTTAGGCCTAGTAGTTCAGCCACGTTATTTACCAAGCGTTCGTGATGTGGCGTTTCTGCTGGTGGAAAAAATGCATTAGAATGCTGGTGAGCAGAATTAAATTATTGTGCTGGTGGACGAAAAGCATACAGGGGAATATTGCCTAGGACAGCTACCCCCTCTGAAAGAAAAAAAGTGCCTATTTTCCGCCTAAAAAGTAATTTGGGCCCCCCTTAAAAGGCAGCGCTAGTATTAAACGAATAGTTTAGGGCATAGTTATTATAGTTCTTTCTTTGGTAAGATGACACGTCCATCACCCCGGTACAATGGGGATACCACTAGCAATCATCAGTCAATCATCATCAGTCATACAGCTGGACAATCGTTGCACAGAAGCCTCTCCCGCATGTTTTGGTTTAAATATCCGGCGTCAAGCGAAGCCATAAAGAATCTTAGTCTGTTGTTACAATATTCAAAGTCTGCAGCGGCAGTTGTAACGAGAAAAATATTAATATAGGTAAATGCACAAAAATGAAAAAAAACTAGTTTATTCTCAGCTGATTAAGCGCTACGTGCATGCCGTTTCGTGACCATGAATGGCTTTACGACGCACGTTGTTAGATAAAACAAGGCTTTGAGCGTTTTTTAATAAATCGGAAGCTTTCAGCCTCTCCCTGATGTCATCTCTAGCCCAACAAGCAGCACTGCAGAAAAGACAACTTTCCTGACGATGAATACCCGTGGGCGAGGTGAATCAAATTTAAAGCGCTTCCCGGGGTTCGAATCCCACCTGGGTCCTCCCTCTGCATTATGAAGCCGAATTCTAACCGATTGCGCCATTTCGGTATGGTCGTTGCAGTTTCTATTTGGAGAGGGATGCATAACGCACAAAATTAGACCTAAAATCCAACCCTCCGTCTAAGGACGAAGATGATTGAACGCTAGGGAAAGTAATAGAATGGCAGTATCAACAAAGCACTAGACAGCACAATCGCAGTGCAGCAAACCGTCTCGATTAGAACGGGTGCTCGCTTCTCGGTTGCTCGCTTGGCGTTGGGCTTGAATTCAGTAAATATCGTGTTCCTCCGCCGTTGTCGTTTTGACAGAGGGGTAGTGGATTTTGTTCCAGGTTTTTATACTTCACGCATGGTTGAAATTTTGTTCTTTGCCACTTAGTGATTAGACGTTAATGTTGAGCCCATAGAGCAGGGAGCGGTTCAAATGTGCAACACATTTTAGTGCATATTCGAACAGCTTTTCACCCTTCTGTAGACACTTATAAATATGGGGCACTATCATGCACATTCGTTCTTGGTGCGTAATCCACCATACTTTTATTTTGCACTATTGCGGGGTTCCAAATGGATCTTATCTGTTCCCCTTTAGTGTGTGTTCCCTAGGGACGCAGCATCGATTCTCGATAATAAATAGTGTTAAATTTACCCGAGTTGGTTTGCCGGCATTTCGGCTGGCTCTTCACTGGGCCACTCTTTAGAGTACGCGCACAATTTTCTTGTTGTGGGCTGCTAGTTCTTGCGTATTAGCAGTTCAGCTTCCTGTACGCACATTACGTGATTCATCGCGTTGGCTTTTGAGTAACATAAACGGTATTCGAAAATTTTATCAAAGAACGTTCTGAGCTATTTTGGAATGATCCCCATACCAAATGTGCTGGTTGGACGTCCCTCAGAGTCAAGCTTAACAACGGGGGGAAAGTAAATGCTTTTTTTCTGTGTTTTTTCTTCCTCCAATGGCACAGTGTCCATTTTCTAACCGTGTACCTTTAGTATTTCTCCATTGCTTTGAATGTTCCGCGACGTATGAAGTGACACCAATTTCCCATGCTACATCAACAGACTGTCTCCTGATCATTAGATCAAATTATTATTTTTGTGACCCGCTCAGCACACACGCCATTTATTTCAAGCAAGAGCGGGGTGGTTACGCGGCCACGCGCATGCGTTTGGCCTACCTTAAAACGCACGTGTCAGCAGCATGCCGGTGCAACTAAACGTCCACTCGTCCCATGTCCCCCTGTTCTATCACAACTCCTCGACAGTCAAATGGGCCATGAACTGATTCCGGGTCACTCCATCTTCTTCCATTGGGCGTCCGGATGGCACCAGTTCATACTCAAGGCATACGGTTGTACCACGCAGATGACTCTAGAGCTGAAAGCACCCACTCCGCCAACACGCCCATTTATGTCCTGCAATGGTTTTTTACTGTAAGGCTTTTAACAAAGCTACAGGGTGGGGGGATTTCTGAGTAGCGGAAGAGCGATGGCTGAGTCTTTAGCGAAAATTCTGTACCTTTTTCATGGTGGGGAGTTCGGTTGTCTCGCAGTGATCAACCTCTTCTCCTGCTCTTTTTACGGGTGATTTCTGGGGTATCGCCTGTGAGCCCCTATCATGGTCAGTCGTTATGTTTGTTCCCCTTAACGTGTACATTTCTCCAGACGACACCGAGAAATTGCATCAGTATGGCATTTTACGGGAACTCGAGCGAACTTGGTCTTGTATACACTATTCAATAGCGATCCTGGACGGTACAAGAGGAATCTTGAGCCAGCCGGACAACGTGTTGATAGTCTGGGTGTGCTAATGTGTAAGTCTCGAGATCGTACCTTGAAAGCCTTACACAGTGAGTAGTTATCTCAACTACAGGTGACGTTTTCACTTAGTTTGAAAGTTGGAGAACGCATTTTTTTGTTGTCCCAGCGTGGATTTACCATTCTATGGTAGCTATCATGCAGGTTTCTCCGCGACAACTTTCAGTTAATGTAACGCTCAGCAACAATAACGCCTTCTGCTACCAGAAATTTGTTCATTTTTTGCGGCATCAAGTTTGACCAGTTAGTTTCAAGTATATTAAGGCATGACTACCAGCGTAACTGTAGAAAGACCAACAGATCAGACAAAAGACGAAGCTTGTCCAGCGTCTCTTCTTTTTGTCACTGTACAGTTACGCTAGCAATCACAACTTATCATGTTCTTTATTTGTATCTGTTCGTCTACATGAGAAATGTTTCAAGAGAAAACGTCGGAGGCATAAAAACTATGTACCACTTAAGACCAATGATTCCCTGCGGTGTTTCGGAACAATTACAACGTGACCATCTGTATACACAAAAAATTTGTTTCACTTGTACGTAAAAAATGTGTATACATAGAGCATCCAATGGAAATATAACAGTCAAGAACAGGTATAACAACATGGAGGCATACTTTGTGTATTCGTACAAATTAAATTAAAACTTCGTGTATATACAGGCATCCACCGAGCTTTGTCGTTGTGTTTGCAACGGTCAATAATCATACAATTAGTAGCAAAAGGGTCCTGCCGCAATGATGAATAAACTAATTACTTTTATTCCCAACATTTTCTTCTTCTAAGTCGCCATTGAGAAAACGTGAAGGTTTATATAAATTGTCACATATGCTCTCCGGCATTCCGAAAAACTGGAGCTACGTGGAAATGTCAACCACCGAAGCAGTACACGCTCGGGTAGAGATTAGCCGTATTGTCCGATACATTTCCGAGCATGTGAAACGGTTTTTCAAGAGAGCCATCTGCTGAAGAGGTCGCTGATGTGGGGGTTCAGAGAAACATTTGCTGATAATAATGCAGAACCTTGACCCTCGTGCGAGTGCCGAATGGATTAGGTGTGACAGATTGAGTCCATTTCTGCAAGTACCTTCGCGCTTCTTTCCAGTCCCCGCCACCCCCGTTTTTCCGTGCCACCGGCTTCTCGCGTCTTTTCAGGGTGGCTTCACCGTTTGAAAATAGGAGAACGCGCCGACGGGATATGATCTGCTGTGATTCACGTGCGCCTGGTACACACGGGATTGCTTTTACATCGAGAAAAGCGGCTGTGAACCCGCGACTTCGGCTCAGATAACGCTTAGCCACTCACCGCGGGTATACGTGATCGGGCATCTTTGACGTGTAAGAGGGAGTCACCAACGCTTTCTTCGCTTCTTTGTTTACTCGAGAGCATAAGTCTGCGGCTATGTCCTTGGCGGGATGGCGTCACCAAATTTTTTGGTTACTACCCGTCACTCGATATTAGAAAGTCTTAGTTTCACGTACGTAGAAGCTTCGCCTACGTAGAGCATTCACGGATGGCGCTTGCGCATGCGCAGAACGCAATCGGTTGCCGTGAGTCTCATGGACGTACGTGAGATTCGAATTTTTCCGCTGCGGCCTTTGCGGTGCTTCCATTTACGTAGAAGTTACCAACATGGTGGCGCCATATCCCCTCCGGCTTCGCAGCGATAAAAGCTTCGTCGCTAATCCCTAGGAGCGACATATTGCTCTAAGCTGTTTATTTCGTCTTCAATTTGCCCTTTGTACCCTCACCCAAAGTTTCAATCGAAAAACAGCGCCTTTGTTTTTCAGATAGAAGGGTGATCTTTCAGCTGTTAAGCTTGACGAAGTAGCGTTTGTCGTCGTCATAGCAACGGGCTCGCAAGTACGCGAGTGGCTACAGCAGTGTCTGTGTATGTTCATAGATGGCGCTAGGAATAACGCGCGGCTGAGGGCGGAGAGCGCGTGCATCGAGGCGCCCTACGCGTGGGATGCGTCGCGTACGTGTAACTTAAGGGTTTCAAACTACATGCACGTGGGCTACGTATACTTTTCCCATGTGCGCATGTGAACTCTGTACGCACGTGAAACTAGAACTGTTTATTGTACGTAGCCTGTAACTTCAGCGTTCACGTCAGCTCAGTCATATGCAGATGGCGGTGCCGGTTTAGTTATTCGCTGATGTTTTCGCTTTGTGGCGCTTGCTGACTCCACCAACACCGTCTAGATGCAAGATAAAAGCACGTGGAAGAGTTAGTAGTACCGTTTTGATTTTATAGTGATTTATAATGATTGATCATTTTTTTCTCACTTGCATTGAACAGTCTTGATGTAGGCAAGAAACCGTACGTTATATGTCATTCAGTACACCGCAAGACGCAGTGCGGGTGCTTCGTATTTACCTAGAAGTCTTTGACCGAAGCGAGCCTTTTAAGAATGGACTACCGGCGTGTGTTGGTAGGTAACAAAGTAAACATTTTCGTTAGGATGTCTTTTGAGCTTTTAAGAAAGAATACAAAGAATATAAACTGACGTGCGCAGGAGATATTACAACATAGAGGCGACAACAGCAGGACACAAGGATCTTTTTATGGGAGAGCAGCAGTACAAGTATCCGTCTTATCGGCGCAACGAAGTGGAGATCAATGCCGACATTGGTATCCTCGCATCTCTACATGTTCATGCGCAAAATAAAAAAACTACGATGACACCCCATACAACTACACGAGCAACACCACTACGAAAAAGAAAAAAAAAACAGAGGCTGGGGCGAAAGAAAAGTTCGATTCTCCGATATCGTGTCTGCAATGGTGCGGGGTGAATGTCTCGGGTAGAGTAAGGATTCACGTACCAGCGTTCTCCACCAGTGTCGTGCCAGCGACGTTCTGAGCGAGAAGTCTTGAGATTCCCGGTGGAATGCGATGTAGCCTCTTTCGCCGCCCCCCATACGGGGTGGGTGGTGCTTGGGGAATTGAACTGCTCCACTACGCGCCCAAACATTGGAGCACAAGTGCGATCCGAGGGAGCCTCTTAAGCGATCCCTCGTACGTGATGCATTAGTAAACGGTGCACGGTTGAGACGAAGAAGCAGCATCGATATTGTGCTAAGAAGAAACCGGAAGAGAAAGAAAAAAAGCATCTAATCAAAACATGGCGGTAAGAAACAAAAGACAGGTCTAGCGGGTGGAGCCGCTCTCTTTTGGCGCGGATGGCACCTCCCGTCCCTTGGCCCCCTTTATTTTTCTAGAGTGCGGGGCTCTGGCAGAAGAAGAGCATCAGCGAAATAAAGGGTGCAAAGATGTATGCTCACACGGTCGTTTCCCATATGAGCCGTCGAAGCGAAGAACAACTGTCGTCGTTATAGCACAGCGTTAACTGGTCGATCTATGTGTAAATGGGTAAAAGGCAGGTACTTGAACCCACTGTGTGTAAGAGGGTGTTTTTCGTAACGCACGATTTCGTGCTTCTGAGCTTTGAAGCGTTCTGTGTTCCTCCGCTGCTGGCTGCTTCTAATTGTTGTAGCATCGTTCATGTGAAACGGCTTGAAAAAAAAATGACATAGAAGAACCGAAATAAAGGCAAACTTATCAGATCTCAATTGCAGTACGATGACTTGTAAAAAATGTTGAAAAGACGACCCTGACAAATAAATTTGCTTTAATGACAAGGTAGTTGGTGGGGATTATTGAAAGGTAACTTTTGTCATGACGGATGATCTTCTGTAGGTTCTTCGGTGATAAAGGTAGATTGAGCTGTGGTATTGTAGTACATAAAAAACTGTACTTTAACGTATTACAGCAACTGCATCACCATAAAATTCCGTGCCGTTCCCCTTTGTGAAGGTGGATAACCAGCCAAGCAATTTTTCGGGTATTGGTTGTCCGGAAACTTCCGCTCGAACCGGACCGTCGCACCAGAGAAGCGTTCGTTGGTATTGCAGCCACGCTTACTTCCTGCGTTTTCCTCCTTGCTGAATTCGGGTTCCCGACCAGCATCGCACTTATGGTTGGCGTCCCAGGCCCGATCGTCTTCGGTGGTCTCTTTGCCCCACGTTAACTGCCATTGCTGCCTATTTTCTTTTTTAGTATGCCTCACTGTGCACCACACAATGCGGAAAAGCTTCAAGAAGCAAGTAAACATCGATTTCTTTGAAGTCGGCTTCACGTCTGAATACAAAGTCATTGCTAGGAAGGATTTTTCGGGCAATAGACGCCATCTTTTATGAAAATATAAAACGCCGGAATCGAATAGGTACCCGAAGGTAGAGGGTGTGCCAAATTCAGGAGCGGGGAGGAGCTTTTGGGTGCAAGAAAAGGAAGAATTGGGTATAACAGCTCCGCTTTAAAAATAAACAGACAGAACAAAGAAGCGAAAAAAGAAAGGCAGATCGGACGAAAAAGCCGTCGAAGTTCTTCATTTCCATTGGGAAATCAGACGTATTTACCCAAGGCATCGGTAAGCGAGCAATCTTTGCGGCCACTTTGCAATGCCACTGTCCCTTCGCTTCTGTTCCGCCTATCTATAACCGATATTGTCGTCTATAAGCAATGTCCAGGACGAATACTTAACGCGAGCAGCTCAGGCAAACATACGAAAGAATTTCATGCTTGTGCGCTGAGGGGGAGGAGCCAAAAACAAGAGGTAGGGACAAACAGAGACACCAGAACAACATTACCGCGTCTGGAAGCAGTTACAAGCCGGAAGGGGGCCGCTTACGACGTAAACGGGCTGCTTAAGGCGCAAATATACGGCCCCATGGCAGAGCACAGCGGAAGTAATGAGGCGAGATGGCAGAGGTGTGTATCAGAGTTTGCGTGATAAGAAAAAGGGCCAGCGGAAACGGCACGAAGGGAGAGGGTAGAAATGTAGCTGTGACATGGCTGGCTTCCTCGCTGGATTGCCGGCTTGACACATCGACGTTCGTGTCTGATGTAGAGGGGCGCGGGGTAAGATACAGAGCTGGTAAAACAAAATTTCCCGTATTTTAAAAGCATAGAAACAGCGCATTTGACTCATACGACACATATACTGGACAGAATCTGTCCTGTGCACCTTGTATCTACGTGTCTCGCTTGTTTATCGCAGCTTCTTGTTGGACTACAGACAGGCAGGATGCTACTTCCAGTGCAGTCAACAAAAACTTGGCCGCCATTCCTCCCTGCAAAAGTGGATGTCCAGCAAAGCTTTCGCAAACCAATATAAATGGTGATGGAAGAGGATATGAAATGTTTCTCGTCATCTCTGTGGGCTTGCAAGTTGCGCTCGGATAGTGTCTCTGATGTACGGTACAGAGTATCCGCACTCTTTTCTCCTATTATTCAGTGCCACCGCCACAATCATTGGTCTATTCGCATTATGTGGCATCTATTTACACTGCTAAGGTCGGGGCATCTATTTCCGCGGGCGCGGGTCGCCATTCTTTTTTTTTTAGTCGGTTAACTCTGGTAGGCTTAGCTTGTCCTCCCTGCTCCGCGGCTGCGCGCGACTGACGTCGTTCCGAGTGCCAGGGAAAGATAACGCGTGTAACAGCATTTCAGCAGCAGAAGTGTGTCCAAAGATTCCGTTTTGCTGCATCATCGGTAGTGTTGTAAACAAACGACCCGGTCGAAGTTAACGGTGAGGACGTAGATGCGGCAATCTCGTAACACTGAACGTGAACAAAGAAACGGCCGCCGTTGCTAACTCGCGTGCCTCAGTGGCGGTACTCTAATACCTTTTTTACTGACACTATGCTCGGCTTCACCAGCGGCAAATGCTGGGTCCTGCCTAGCCTAACGCGTGCGCTTGGCGTTTTCGGGAACAACGGCTCTATTTAGTGAAGCGGGTCCGGTCTAGCCTTCCGAGATAATCTGCGAACATATTCTTTACCAGGAACACATGGTGGGAGGTCTCATTGTTCGCAGGCGCTATATCATCCATAATGCGGCGGTTTGATGCTTGTTTTGTGGTTTTATAAAAACAAATTTTGAGCTCTGTGGTGTATTCCTGATTAGCCTGACGCATGTGCTTAGCGACTTAGGCTTTGTAGCCTTGGCGTTTTGCCCACGGAGATCTTTTTTGCCCACAGCGACCGTTTTGAGGAAGGTACAATTCAGTAAAATGCCACCTAAGTTATAAATTGCTTAAAAAACCACTCAAGCGGTTGCATTTACTAAAACAGAGCACTAACCAGTTATTTGTCACAACATACACCAGATACTTAGTATCTGGAGGTAGTAAATGTAGGACTAGTAAGTTTACTAACTGAAGTAAATAGTAAGCGCCATTAGCTTCAGCGGGAATGTCCTAGAATAACACTCCCCTTAGCTACATGCTTCTACTAACTTCTCAGGCATAACCTAGTAAAAAGCGGACCTTAATCTATATTGTGTACACAGTAAACTTGTTTACAAATCTTTCTTGGCCGAAAATAGTGCAGAAATCTTGCCCCGTGGCACACACCTTTAAAATATATTTTAACTGCAAAAAGGGTGTAAGGGTCGAAAAAATGGTGCGCTTGTGAACACACTCATGTAAGGGTGTGAGCACCGCCGCTACTAGTGACAATTTGGACCGGCTGAGCGCGCAGCACGACGTAGAGACACATTCCACACGCACATATAACACCTAGACCTCAAATAACTTGAGCAAGAAAACTAACGGGATGCACGAGGAGAGCGAGAATAACTAAGTTACCTAAGAAATACGTCTGCTCTGTTTTGCTTTTATAGCCAGAAGCGGAAAGTCCTCGGATAGAGTCGTTGGGGTTGTAACCAAAATCAAATAGTTTAGCGATAATTTCGTAATTACGCGTTTTAATAGAGCCTTACAAGTCAGCATGTGGATTTGCAAAAACTTTTTAATTGGATGGGGGAATGAGAAACGTGCTATGGTTATTATGTTCAATAAGTCATGTAATTTTGTTAGTAGCAATGAGCGCTGGTATCAAACAAGCAGCAGTTACTAAGTGCACGCTGTGGACCAGTAACGATAGCCCCTAGGATCCATACTTATTGGCAGAGCGTACGTACTGTTGTACTACTTTTTTTATTTTTTACTGGCTTCTTGCTAAGAGGGAATGTTTGGCCGACAGAAGTTAAGAGGGGGGTTTTGGAGCGCGGGAGTTTGGGACACCGGTTTTCGGCACTTGCCACCATCGACTCCCTTCCACATCAAGTCGCAATGTTTTCAGAAAACGATGTCGGAATACTGTGCCACCGAATATTGACTTAAAAGCACAGAACGCATCCGCTATGCCACTGGTTCCCAATGGCTGGCGTCAAATGCCGATTACGTCACTGGCCACTAAGTGGCAAGCCTGGAATTTTTCTTCTGAGGGCCGGGAGCAGCCAAGAAGTGACGAAATGAGAGCGAGAGTGAGGTCACCAACCATCGACCAAACAAACAGAGTAGGACGTGGTGCTGGGGATGTCGATGGAAATACGGCTTCCGACAGCCACGCTAAACGCCACTTCCTCTTGCCCTTCTCTTCAGTTCCCTCCTACCTTCAGCGGGTTGCACGGTTGTGGCCGGCGGGACAGCAGAATGGAGCCAAAAGCCAACACAATCAGATTGGTGGCAAATTTTAATGCGATGAGAAAGCTCTGACTGGAAAGCACGTGCTGCTGCTTGGGGGCCCGAGTGAAGTAAAATGTTCAGCTGGAATGTCCCATGCCAGTTTTGATGAGCTTGGGTCCTGGCGACTGAAAGAGAAATGAAATTATAATTTGGTTAGCGTGTTTGGCACCTTTTCTGTGGAGGCACTGTGAGAATACTTCAGGTAGGTTTTATATCAAATTGTGTCCACCGTGGTAGGAACGATCGTCTGTTATTGCATCGCCAACTGCACCGTTGCCTTCTTTTTTTGTTTCCTTGGGTGCGTTCCTTTTCTTTTTTCTAGCTGTGCCTCGAACCTGTCAAACAATGCCAGTACTTAAAACTGTCTCAGGGCCACAAGCGCACAACTTTTGAACAAAAATTTCCGCTTTTTTTTTTCAGTATATGATCCATGGTGTTTGTCATAATTCTTTTTTCCCCAAGTGAATACATGTTATCTAGGACAATACATAGTTTTTTATGGTTGGATATCATCCATGCTGTTTATAACCATTCATTTTTCGCCTCGGATTGCATACATACTATCGAAGTCAGGGGTCGGCAACCCTTAGGTGCGGAGGGTCGAGTTGCATTAAGCTGACACGGCAGGGGCTGGACGGCCAATGAGTGGTGGATGAGGAGGTGGCTTTGTCAGCAAAAAGAAAAAAAAACTCCGGCTTGAAAATGATGAAGAAAGCTCGCAGAGAAATCATGTTAATTTTCAGCACGTGTGTGACAAGCTTGCAAGTTACAAACAGAGGTTACAAATAAAGAAAAGGATACAAGCTTTTTTTAAGGCTGAAGTTTGAAGTTTGATCTCCGTTTTTGTACCTGTGCAATGCAACAAAGTGAAGAGGTTATCTGGCTAAGTTTGAAGAAGGGGGACAACGACAGCTGTAAACAATCATTCTTTGTCCCTGCAGTAAAAGCTGCAATGTCGTTCTTCTGGTAGGAAGTGGCAAAAGAAGAGGGTGGTCTGACGTCATGCTGGGGGCTGAATAACTGTCCCGCGGGACGCAGGTTGCTGACCTCTGATTTATTTTAACTGATTATAAGCTTCCTCGGATTCATTGCTTCCTCAGTTTCCGCCATAATGCACGCACGAACGTCCCTACTCTTGCTTATTGCAATCAATTTGGACAACTCCGCCAATAATATTCGTTGCTTCACACGTGATACCGCAACATTTCAAACCAAACCTTTCTGTGGCTGTTGTTCTAGTTTTACGGGGGTCTGCTGCTGCTGCTGCTCCTGCCGCTTTCTTGTCTGGTGCACGACTGTGTTTTTTCTTACACCAGATGTTGGGGACCTCAATCGTATCACCCCTGAGTGGTCCGGAAGTCGGCTCGAAGGGAAGGGAGGCACCTGGAGAAGTTACACAAGATAACAGTGGACTCCCCGCACCGCCCTCAAAGGAGTCGTCCGGGAAACAGATTGACGGTAGAGATCGCGGGGAAGCCTCAGTTTACGTCTGTGGCACGTTCTCTGCACTTGGAACTGATAGCTTCTTCACCAGGGAGCTTGAGACTTGAACACTTCTTGTAACGTCTCGCATCTCCCTATGCACTCGCCACTGCTAATCGTTTACAAAACATTAGCTACACCATGTACTGTAATGGTGTGAAAAAATGCCACAAGCAAGTTCCCTTCTATCCAAGTATACCTGGCTGAGATCTTCGGGTCACGTCGATTCCCACGTACGAGTTGGTTCCGCCAATACACTTCGTTTAAAAGAGGTCATTTTTTGAAAGGATTTACTATATCCTTGCCAGGCTTGTTGGTTTGACCTGTACTAATGCTTTCATAAACATTAGCTAGCTTATAAGCACACCTCATATTCCCAGAGTATTTGTTTCCGTTTGCTCTCGTGTTAACTTCAGTGGGGAGCGAAGTAAGCAATACGGGACAGTCTCGACCAAGGTGCGAGGGTGTTGTTTTTCCTGAAATAGGCTATCTTAGAGGGAAGGAAGGTCAACTCATGGTCAATATTTATTTCAGTGAGATGCACTAAAGAGTCACGAGACAGAGAGAGCATTGTGCATTACCTGGACCATCTTACGCTTTTCGTCTAATTGAGCGCCAGTGGGATATTTTTTCTATGTTGCTCTCTTCATCCGGCATGACGTTTTCCTGTAAAAAAATGGGCGAAGCGTGAATAACGAAAAGCTTCGGTACATGGCGGCAGAGAACTCTCTGTACCATAGTGACAACGTTCTCAAGGAACACAACGACCAGGAGGAAAGAAAAAGAAAGAAAGCAAGTTGAAGGATGGGGAACGAAGGGAGATGGGGAAGTTGTCGAGGTAAGGGGTGTGTAAGGAGGGCTAATAAAAGTCACACCCAAAAAATGCACAAAGCAACAAAAACGTCAGGAATGCTTTTCTCCAAAGGAAAACTGGATAGGAAATGGGGAGAGGGATTTCCCCTCATCTTTTCTCTCCACCCCCTTCTATCTTCCCTCTACCGGTCCATTTCTCCTCCAAAAAGCTACTCGAACCGTCGCCATGCGACGTAGGCCTTGCGACAGGCTTTTAATTCAATTTTTTTTTGTCGTAATGCGGATCGTTGACTGTCTTCATTGACTGTTGTCGCATGAAGGTGTTGAAGCTAACGCTACGGTTTCCCCCATGATTGCTGACGCGACATCAGCGTTTCTTCTTTAGCACGGTGCTGTTGTCCAAAGAAACTAGTTTCGCCGTTCGTGTCTCGCTCCCAGAAGACAATACAAACACACGCACCACCAGGAGCCATCTAAGCACAAAAGAAAACAGACGGGGAAGCCCGTCTTCTCTGGGGGATTAGTTCAGAGAGGAAAAGCATATTAAGGAGGGAACAACGGAAACCGAATTTGGTAAAAGCGTTTTCCTTCTATACAGAAATCATTTCCAAGCATTCCGGAATTTCTTTTCTTATCAGGCCTACGTTGGCGTATCGCTTAGGCTCCTTTTCAATCCTTAATTCTCTGCAGAATAGTTTGAATTGTTATGTTTGAAGGATAGTTAAAAGTCCGAGAAACGGTTACGCTGTGTGATGAGTTGACAGACGCCGAGAATGCAGAAGAGGAAAGCCGTGGTATACATTACAGGGGCTTTGAATCTGATACGACGGTCGTCGCCCAGGAGGATGAGGCCTGATAACGGATGTCGAGGCAAATTGAGGCGGCTTACTCCGCCATTGGAAGAAAGATAGATAGATGGGCTGGCTTCACCCTTGCACGTGCGACTGTCTGCCCTAAGAAGGGAAAACCACCACGAAACAGCAACCAATGGTGACTACGGATGACAAAATAAATGGGAATGAAAGAACAAGCACAACAGTTAGAAGATTAGGAGTGGTATGGGAACAAAATTATGCAGTCAATACGTGCTTCTTGTGAATGCATAGTAGTACCCTGTGCGGTGCTGTAGACCGCGAGCGAAGATTTTGAGGAGAGAGAGAGGAGAGAGAGAGAGAGAGAGAGAGAGAGGGAATAGAGAGGAGAGAAAGAGGTAAGTTTTTAAACCTTTTTTTGAAAAACGTTCATCGTTGAAGTAGAATACGGATTATGTTTTCCAGCGGCATAAATTTTAAAGCGATGCAGAGAACCACAGGTGATTTTCAGATGTATTGCTTTGGACTTCCCCAAGTTCATATTTTTGCGAAATAGGTTGCACGGACCCGCAAACAGTGTCGTAATTTCTTTACGATCAAGTTTGAGCTGGTCATTTTTGTGGTTGGAAAGGATTGACTAGCTGTGCTTGGCGTACATAGAAAACATTCCGATATTCACCAACGCGTGTAGTGGCGGACTCTGGTGGTTACAGCAATCCGGTTCACTCCATTTTTAACGGAACTGGGTGGGTTATCAATACTAAACTAAGAAACCCCTCCCCTTCAATCCAGTTTGCACGAAGTACTCGAACGTCAATAATGTCTTGTGCTAGACCGTAACCTTCAATTGACTGTCAACGCTTACTCACAAACACGTCTAAAACATAGTAAATGCGCACAACTTGAACAAGTGGTTCGAAGGCTTTCGGAAGGTCGTTGAGCGGGAATGTGTCTATGGTATTAGGGTTTTAGTTTTTTCACAGTACATTTGTGCTCTCTGGGAATACAATATCCTCCCAGCCAAGTTTGTTTTCCGCGTAGGTTTAGAAGCTGTGATGACGGTCGGGCAGCAAAGACCTGTAGATCAGAACACACCACCTTGAGCGTAACTTTGTAACAAAGCAGTGCACAGTAATGAGTGATTCTTTAACGAGGCCAGTGGACGAAGACGCGTCGTCGAGAGGGGATCTTCTTCGCATCAGATACCAACTGGTTAATTTTCGACGCTGCGCAATTTAGCTGCTTTAGTTTTTTTAGTTGTAAATGGCTCGCTACATCCCTCAATTTGACTCGAAGAAAGGTTCAGTGTTTGTGAGTGACACAAGTACACACAACAATTCAAGACATGCGCACATAATACGTGTGCTCATATTTTATTTGGTGTCTTGAGGAGTGTTCTTGAAGTTTTAACTGGCGACCCGACCGGGAGCTCCACACGAGGCCCACGGTCATGGCGCTTGATATTTTTCTCAGTATTTTTGCGAGCTCGGGACTTGACCGAAGCCCACACGCAAGCCTGGATGACAACGCGCCACCCCCTCCACCTGGCGCACGCTCACATGCGGTCGTATTCTTTTTGGGATGTGTTTTCTGGTTACGCTAAACGCGGAACTAAAACCTTAAACAGTCTGCTGTTTTTTAAAAAAGTACTTCGTAGGAAGTGAGACGAAAAACAACTCGGTTTTGTAGTGAAAGATCTCGAGACATAGTGTGGCGTTTGAATTCTGTGACACTGCTAGGTAATGAGTAAATGCCGGTTATGAACCGGGCTGCACGGTTCTGTATTCCTCTAAATGTCCAGAAGTAGTTGCGGGTGCGGATCCCACACGACGGACGCGTATTAAGAATTTGTGGCGGTGAACGTTGCTGAGGTAAAGTAAAGTTTTATGACAAGCAGTGGTGCGTAATTAAAGTGCCGTTGAATATTCTCGTTTTTTCTTTTTTTTTTTTGGTGAATGATTGAATGAAGTTGAAGAGTACTTTCCCTCATTTTAAAAGTGATGCTTTTTCGTTGAAGATTATGTCAGATACCCCGAAAAAATTAACACCTAAGAGGTTGTTTCATTGCTTGTGGATAATGGGTTGTCTTATGTACTGTATAACGTATTGGTTGTCGTTACGGTTTGTAAACAAATCAGTGCTTGTACATTTTGGGAAGTTCAACGGGACAGGACCACCTTTGATCACCAGCAGAAGGATATTTTATTCAGGTGCGTTGCAAGGCGGACTGGGTCAGAATGGTATTAATTTCTAAATAACAGACGCAGTCGTCATGACATATAGCCGGATTTCGGAAAAGCTCCTGTGTCAATGTCATTGATTATAAGTAGGGAATAAAAGAGGGCCTAAAACAGAACCCCGGAACGCAAGAGAAGATACACACACTTATTCTGAGTCCGGCCATAATTTTCTGCGACTTTCTTGTGAACTAACGGTATGCAGCTTTTGAGCCAACAGAGAATGCATCTGGTAACAAAAGAAGTCACAACGCTTCTCTGAATTGTATTAGTCGTTTTGTCTGTTTCGAATTTGGTCAAATGATGTGAAGTGTCATGACTAAATTCCAACTAGCTGATGTACGCATGAATGACCAGCTCTGAACGCCATATGGGAAGGAAGAAATTTATTTTTGAAGTGGTAAAAAGGTTATTGCAAATTTTGTACTCGAGAAGTTTGAGACACTGATGTGGACATAGATCTATGTAATTAAGCGACGGTCACGAGGTCTACTTTTATGAACCGGAACAATGTTGCCCGTTTCAGAGTTTCCGGTTGCTAGGTTGCGACAGATTTGTAATAAAGTACTAAACACCTTGAGAGATCGGTGCGCAATATTTTAAAACAAAATTAGGTATTTTATCTGTACCCGGCGTCGAGTTTGGTTTTAGTTTGAAGAGAATGTTTCATATTCCTAAGTAGGTAATAACAATATTAGGCATAACTTGAATTACGTTTCAACAAGACCGGCATTGTTGGGAGTACTGACGGGAAAATTGCGAAAAAAGAAATCATTAAAACAACTTGATTTATCTCTTTTATTAGTAACAGATGCACTATTGTGAGTTAACGCAGGGAGGGAACTGGGACTGCGCTGAAGCGCTGACATACTTTTTCTGTACAACTGCAAGTTTGCAATTCGCCTGCTAAAGCAAGGCATTACGGAGGGACAGCTGAAGATCATTACTATGGCGTATTGTGCTGAGCTATGAAAGAACCAGACACTTACGAGCCGGCACCGACGCTATCATGTACTGCCGCCTTGTATCCGCAAGCCTAATTCTAAGGCCCTGGTAGTAGGTAAAACATCTTTTCTGCTGAAAGCAATAGAGGGAAGCCGTCAGTCCAAGAGGCCTCGAGCTCCTCCGGCTTTTGACTAAAACTCGCAGAGTAGCGAGCTGCCAAGTTCAGGTAGAAAGAGTACATTTATATTGGCGACAAGCGATTTCTCCAACACAGAACCATTGCTCATACTCCCCAATAAACTCAGTCAGGCTGGGTTCCCACCTCCTACCTAAATACAGGGCACAGAAGTGCGACGCAGTAGTGCACGTGGACGCTCTGTTTTCATTAAAGGTTAATCTTGAGATGTAGGAAAGAGGCGCCGAGCTCCAACATTCGAGAAAACCAGCCTTGTGAAAATGACGGGGAAGCACCTAGTCCCACGGGCTTTGCAATTGACACTGGAATGTACCGCTCTCCCTGTTAAAGCTCTCAGCGTAGTGCCTCGACTCCACGGACCTCTCAGGAGCGTCATTTTCTCCAGTGGATCCGTATCTAAACAACGCCGCAACGGACATGTTCCCTAGCTCTAATGTGCGTTACTCTCAGCATCTCCTCTTCGCGTCGGAGCATCCAAGTTGGGATTTACTTCCGCTGTGTTAACCCCGACGAGCAGAGCCCCGCTTCATCGTCTGTCCAACGCTTCACGCGCTATACGGACGGCCCGAGTGCAAAACAATTTCTGTCTCCTTGTTTCTTCCTACCTTCCTCTTGTTCTTCCTTCTTCATCATTTTCTTCACATCATACACGCCCACTTCGTTGCCAGTTGGTCAAGTTTGTGTGGTTCCCTTCCGCTCCCCCTCGAAATACGCTGAAGGGACCAGCATGGCAGCGACGAGAAATAACAAAAGTCTGAAGGAAAAGAGTGGGCGTTACGGTAGGATTAGTGGCTAGATGACTGG